>CM076579.1:899172949-899750449 GCA_034641835.2 Pinus albicaulis
AAATTGCAGAAAACAAAGTATGTACATATTTACACAAGAATATCATAAGTCAATTCCAAATTATGTATCATATCCTTGTAGGACCCTAACAGGTGGCACAATTGTCGAAGATGGCTCACAGGCCCAAGAGGAGACAATCTTCGAATTAGGATTGTAGGCCAAGATATTTTCATCAAATTTAACATATCTTATAATGATTATTTCATTAGAATGAGGATGAATAGTTATATAACCTTTTACATCTTCAAAATATCCAGTAAAAATACACTTCTCACTTTTAGGTTGTAAATATTTCCTTTTTCATCAAGAATGTGAGCCCATGCTACACTACCAAAGATAAGGAAGTGGATTACAACTAGCTTAATGTTATTCCATGCTTCTTCAATTATTATATATTTTAAATACTTTGTGGCATTGTGATTTATTATGTAATATGTATATTTTATTGCTTCTTCCCAATAATGAAGACTTAATCCATCATATTGAATCATACAATTAACCATTTCCTTAATGTGCGATTTTTTCTCTCAACAACACAATTTTTTCGTGGTGTATATGGAAAAATATGTTGAATTTTAATTCCCTATGAAATCGAGTGAGTTGTGAATCTTTTTTCAACATATTCACCTCCATTATCCATTTTTAATCTTTACAGTTGGTGTCGATATTTTTTTTCTACAAGTGCCATGTGTTAGCACGAGATAAATTTTGGGAAAATTTTACGCTCTGGGCATCCGAGATTTGGTTTGCATATTTTCAAATTCAATGGTGAAGGTTTGACAAATTGGAAACAGATTTATCAAATTTTATTTCAAATGAAATTAAATTTATTTAAAATATAGAATTAATTAATTAATTCTATATTTTTATATATTATATTAGACCGTAGGCATATTCAACTTATGGATGGTGATATTTGGTTAAAATCCATGGTTTAAGTCAATTTCGGACCCCTTCTATGCTTCGAATTTTTAATGAATGAGGGGTACGAAAAAGGGCAATTTTCACAATCAAGTCATGATTGCATGGCAAATGAAGGTTAATTCTCACCCCCCTCGTAATACCACTCATTGTTGAAGTACCCCTTTGAAATCTAGTTTTGGGTTTAGCAGGACAAATGCAGCACCTCATCGCAAGCACCATGAGACAAGTTCCAAAGCACCTGAGCGACGCCTCCAAGTGTCCATCAAGCTGTCAAGTTTCTTGTTGATTCCATATTGATATTACACCACTATGTTGCAGGTCTAATTGCAAGACAAAATGTGTCAGGGTTTCAACAGTTAGCAATCAAGTTATTTAGCTTTGCAGGCACCATAATGGTATTTTTTTGATGCTAAATTCCCAAACGCTATCCAATTCATCTTGAAACCTAACTCAGCCTTTCCATAATCAATCAGTTACAGGAAAGCATCTGTGATTAGAGGAATCAATCCCACGAAATTGGCATTGACATTGCAGGACGAGGATCCACTGCTTCATCCACCAATTTTTGGCCCCAGGGGACAAATAGCTGGGGGATTGTCAGGTAAATCTTATACAGGAATTTCGTGAGAATCGAACTTGGACTAGTTGTGGTAAGCTCCGACCAATATATTGTCGAATCAATGCCGAATTGACAATTTACTAGCCTAGATCCATCTTAACTCCGGATCTATCAAGCGTAGAGAGGGATCAAATCTCTTGAGGTGAAAACCTCTTTTTTGAGTGAAAAACTTGAGGAAAAGTTTGCACCTCAAGAGATTTGATCCCTCTCGGCGCTTGATAGATCCAGAGTTAAGATGGATCTAGGCTGGTTTCAGTCATGTGCATCCCAGGAAAATCTTTTTTTTTTTTCTAAGTAAGTCTAAAATCTATTACTGGAACATATGGTACATACAGCTTCGGGCCTTCAGAGGCATCATGAGTTTAGCAAAATAGAAAAAATGGGTTGCCCACAAGCGGAAATCAGCCTGAGAAAAGTATGTGAGCTGCCTCGAATGAGGAAACCAACTTTAACATAACCATATAACTGTGACTGTAGTTTGACATACCAAATAACTAAAAATTCTGAAAGCAACAACATTGCATAAAATTTGAACAAAATTACTTGAGTGAGGCTACCTGCACTAGAGACCATAGTCATCAAAGGGGGGCTCTTCTTCAATTCTGCACCAATAGCCATCATCATCTTCCGGAGTGGGACACTTTCTTGCTGTCGTTTCTCTTGGAGATGCTTCTTCTCTCGCCTCGCCACAGTCCTCCTGCTTGCCTTTTTCCTGTTGGAGACAAGAGCTGCCAGCACCATCTTTCAGAGAAATCTCTTTTTCGCCAGTTTGAGTGACCTGTACAATTTCAGAGGGGCCCTGGTGGTTGGAGGGGCACGCAGGAGGGAGAGGATCAGGGCCAGCTTGCGGAATTTCCTTGAAGGTGACAGAGACAGTCGCAACAACTAGAGGCCAAATGGTTTGACATTGGAAATGAAAAAGAGCCATGGAAGGGTTGGCCAGATAAGTAGAGTTAGCAAGACGGGGTCAGGGGGAAGACTGAGGGACCGAAGCACCACGCGAATGAGAGGGAAGACTGCATCCTTGCCCACGCCCATGCCCGCTACGCATGTCAGGATATCTACCATGCGAGCTATCAGAAGCGGAGGTCGAAGAACTGGTGGAGGGAGAGCGGCGTCAGTTGGAGGGTCGAGCTCGGGTGCTGCCTCTACGACACCTGAGTCTGTGCCTGAGTCTGGGCATTGTCCCACGAGAACTGTGAGAGTGGGGAGAATTGAGCTGAGAGGGGGAAGAAAAACGCAGGGAAGTAGGCAAATTGAGCTGGGACGAGGAGCCAAAATACAGAGGACAGAAGGGACTATGGGAAAAGTGATAGCCAGGAAGGAGCTCCAGACAACAACCCAGATGACAGTGTTTGCCCAACGAGGTGCGAGATCTGGGAAGCTCCGCTTCAGGAGGGCAACCAGAGCTAACCGATGGAGGACAATTCTGCATGGAGACTGTCGAACAGAACCGCGACAGAGCTAAGAACTCATGCGCAGGGGTGATGAGCGAGAGACTGAAGTCGAAGGGCGGCATAATGCAAAGCTCACGGCCTCCTCGTCTTCCCCACCAGCGTAAATGCCTCGAAGGTTGGCAGCCTAAGGAATTAAGACGATCGAGGCACCATAAAGTTTGGTTGCAGGCAACCATGTGGCTTTGCCACGCGTCGTCCTACACATTGAATGCCATCACCTCACTGTATTGCACCCACATCCGGGAAGGAAAATCCATTGATAATATAAGGAACATATGATTAATTTTATCAATAATATGTAAATACATCTAATATTAATATAACCATTTTATATATGCTAAATATGTATGAGATTTATCGATTCATTTTAATTTTAAATTTTCTTAGTTACCTGGATTTGTTAAGATGACAAATATTGTAAAATAACTTTAATGATGAAAAATGATGAAATAAAAATTTTGAATGCAAAGTGACAATGTAATAATATTGAATGATAGAAAATGTGAATAATAAGAATGCAGTAGATTACAATAGCTTTCATTATGATCAATAGAAAACTATTTTCTTCTACTATTCTTATTCTCACCCTTGTTAGTTTTGTAATATTTTCATAACAATTATATGAAAAATACAGTTGAAATCATAAACCATTTAAATATTTAACTCGAGCTATTGTAGTAAACATCATACCTTGTCTCTCAATTACATCAGATCAGAAATCAACATATACACTAAAATCAATGCATCTAATGCAAAAAATCAAATAATATTATAAAACAACATCTCCACTGAAATCGATGCATCTAATGCAAGTAATCAAATAGGATTAGAAATCAACATCTACACTCAAACCAATGAATCTAGTGCACATATGCAAATAAGATTAGAAACCAACATATACACTAAAGTCAATGCATCTAGTGAAAGCAATCAAAGAGGATTATAAACCACCATCTACACTGAAATCAATGTATTTAGCGAAAGCAATAAAATAGGATTAGAAATCATATATATTGAAATCAATGCATCTAGTGTAAGCAATCAAATATATTTATGAATCAACATCTACATTGAAATTAATGCATCTAGTGCAAGTAATCAAATAAGATTAGAAATAAACATCTACACTAAAATCAATGCATTTAGTGCAAGAAATCAAATAGGAATAGAAATCATCTACATTGAAATCAATAAATCTAGTGCAAGTAATCAAATATCATTAGAAATCAAAATCTACACTAAAATCAATGCACCTAGTTCAAGAAATCAAATAGGATTAGAAATCACCATCTACACCGAAATCAATACATCTATTGCAATAAATGTTATTTCCTCTCTCCCCCCTCCATATATATCTATATGTCCCTCCATATCTCCTTCTTTGTCTCTTTATCTCACCCACACAAACACACACTCTCTCTCACTCCATATTTATAAATCTTTTTGTCCATCCCTCCCTATCTCCATCTATCTCTTCTTTCTCTTCACCTTCCATCTATATCTCTATCTCCCTTTGTCTCTCTATATCAACTCCAAAACATACACTCTCATTCTCCAATATATCTATCTATCACTCCCCCCTCCTCTCCCTGCCTCTCTCTCTCTTCCCCTTCCCTCCCTCTCCCCCGCTTATATCTCTCTTCTCTCCTACTATCCTCTCTCCCTCTCTCTCCATATTCCTTATCACAAACTCTCTCTCTCTCTCTCTCTCTCTCTCTCTCTCTCTCTCCAGCTTTCACACTCTCTATATTCATTCTTACCTCCCTCTCTCTCCCCCTCCATCTCAATCATTATTTCCCTACCTCTCTCCACTCTCTCTCTTCCTTTCTCTCCCACCTCTCTCTCTCTCTATCTTCACCTTCCAAATTTTTTAATATACACCTCTCTCTCTCTCCTTCTCTCCTCCCTTCTCTCCATCTCCCCTTCTTTATCTCTTTATCTCACCCCAAACATACACACTCTCTCTCCATCTCTCCCTTGTCACTCCCTCTCTCTCTCCACTTTTCACTCTATGCATTTCATCTTCCCTCCCTCTCTCATCCTATATCCCTACCTCTCTCATCCTCTCTCTCAAGTCCCCTTTCCTTTCCTTCCTCTCTCTCCCTTTCTCTCCTACCTCCCTCTCTCTTCCCACATCACTCACTCTCTCTCTCTCTCCCATTCCCATACAATCCTCTCACTCCCCTATCACTCACTTTCTCTCTCTCAAGTCCTCTCTCTCATCGTTCATCTCTCTCCCTCTCTCTATCTCTCTCTAAAATCATCTCTCTTCCTCCATCACTCTATCTCTCTCTCCAAATATGTTACTATATCCCTCCATTTCTTCTTCTCTCACCCCTTGTCTCCATCACTCCTCATATGTCTCTTTATCTCACCTTAAATATACATACTCTCTCTCCATATCTCCATTGTCACTCCCTCTCTCTCCACTTCTCACTCTCTATGTTTTTCTTATTCTCTCTCTCTCTCCCCCACCCTCTCTCTCCCTCCTCCGCCATCCCCCACTCTCTCTCTCTCTCTCTCTCTCTCTCTCTCTCTCCCACCTCCATATTTATGTCTCCCTCTCCTTCTCCCTCTCTTACCCTTCTCTACCTCTCTCACTCCTCTCCCTCTCTCTCTCTTCATTCCTCCTCTCCCCTCTCCTTCATTTATCTCCATATCTCCTTTGTCACTCCAGTTATTTCTCCACCTCTATCATATGTCTTTGTTCTTCCCTCCCATATATATATATATATATGATAATATAACAAATTTAATATTGTATTAATATAAAGTTATTAAATTTAATAATATTAATATGAATATTAGATTTAATAATATTAATATTAATATTTTAATATTGGTGTAAGGGTTAATAATGTTTTTTGTGTGTGCTATTATTATTAATTTGGTCCATAGGCTTCGTATATAATTAGATGTTGATTTCTACTCCTATTTGATATTTTTTTATTTATTTACCTTATCTTTTTATACCTCTTTTATAAATATAGTATTGGGCCCGTGGTACTTGGCCCATGGTATTAATAATAATTTGTCCCATGGTATTTGGCCCATAAGATTCACCTAAATATAACCTCCTTTTTGATTTTTTGTAAATACAGAAAGGTTTATGAAGTAAATATAAAAAGAAGTTTTATTTATTTACCATACCTCCCAAGTAAGGAGAAAAATAGGTTTTATTTATTTACCATACCTCTTTTATAAATATGGTATTCAGCCCATGGTGTTTGTCCCATGGTATTTGGCCCATAGGCATTTAGTTTATTTACCATACCTCTAATTTATTTATATTTTATTTATTTACCTTACCTCTTTATACCACTTTTATATTTATTTATTTGCCAGACCTCTTTTATAAATATGGTATTTGGCCCATGGTATTTGTCCCATGGTATTTGGCCCATCGGCCTTTAATTTATTTACCATACCTCTAATTTATTTATATTTTATTTCTTTACCATATCTTTTTTTAATGTAGGTAAACCTCTTCATATTTTGATAAATTTATTTTTTAATGGATTTTTAATTGTTTATTTATATATTTTTCTAAATTATTGTTTAAGCCCACATTATTGAGATTTTATTTTTAAAAGTTTCTATAATTTTTGTTATTTTGACTTCCGACATACTTACACATTGAGGTCATACTATACTGTAGAATGTGCCTCTCATCGCAATAATGTCTTCATTAGAAGTGATTTTGACGAGGCAGCCAGTGGCAACTACTATCAGAATGGTGGTGTCGGCATGGCAAGCCAAACCGGTGCCCCCCATTGGACCTGCGCTAGGTCAATACCACCTAAACCTTATGAAAATTTTCAAAGAGTTTAATGCCAGCACTCAGTAGTACAAGCCCGAGACACCCATGTTTGTACTCCTCACTGGTTACAAATGCAATACCTTTGAATTCATAGTCAAGACCCCCTCTGTCACATGGTCTTTGAAGAAGGCTGTAAGAATTGAGTCATGCAACCGTAAGCCTGGTCACCAGGTTGTAGTCACACTAAGCGTTAAGCACATCTATGAAATAGCAAAGGTCAATAAAACCGATCCTTATTGTCAGTATATGTCGCTGGAATCATTCTGCAAGTCGATAATTAGTACAGCCAGGACTATGGGGATTGAAGTTAAGAAAGAGTTAGATTAACTAGTTCCTCAATTTGTTACTTGAAGCTTAGTCGTGGGGTTACAATACCTTTTTTGGGTTTTTGATGTGGGATAATATGATTCTTATGTCCCTGGAAACGCTCAAAAAATTGATACTCAAAGGGATAATATATTAAGCCAGATGCTTTGACTTTGTCTCATTGAAAACACGTGTTTTTAGTGATTATTGAAGTGACACACATTTGTTTTTTAACCAATAGCAGTGTGAATATTCTTGAGGACATGCTTTGATTTTTTAGGATGCAATTGGGCGCAATGAATTGGAAGGTCAATCTCCATGGTTTGGGAACGAAGATTAATATGAATCTCTTTCGTCTTGTTAGTTTCATTAATATTATTCTTACGCTTTGATATTCTAGAACCTTTCAAGACATTTGTGACAAAATATTGGTGGTTGATTTTGTGTATGGCGGCGAAGATATTGTCTTAGAAGAAAATCTGCATAGTGCCAAAATTATATTTACTCTTAATACAGTAGGATATTGGGGGTTTCAAATTTATGTAGGAAAGAGATGAGGAGTTGGATGCAACAGCTTTGTCTACTCAAAATCTCTTTCCTGGTTTGAAGAATTTTAGACAAGGGAATCAAGAAGAGAGCAGTTCTAGAATTGAAGACTTTCATAGAGAGGTATTGCTTGCTCTTTTTGTGTCAGATTGCTTTGGTGGAAGTAATAAATCTCTTAATAGATCAAACATGAAACAGAGGAACAGTTTTATTGCTTAGGTTTACAAGCTTTCAAATGTTTTCTTGCATAAGGAATGGAGTTGTTGGCACTAAGTACAGAATTGACAAAGAAGGATTCTACAAAGTGAAAAACATTGGTTTTAGTCCACTCATACATGATGGCAAAGCATCTAAAGACTTTTGAACTCTGTAGCACCTTCATTTGTCCGATTTGGTTTTTCATGATCTTTGTTCTACTACTCTTTTCTTTGTGATTGTTAGGCTAATATTGTGCAAAATTATAATTAAGTGAAATATTAGAACACATTTCTCTCTGTACATAGTTGCAGATGTTTAACCTTACGAGCTTCCAGAGTGTAACAGATGATGCTATCCATTTTTAGAGATTATAGCCCATTGGAATGACATTCTGCATGACCTGAAGGTGAGAAATCAAGCCTATGATACAAAGCAAACTATATCCTAATGCTGGTTCGGAAGATCTGATTGCAACAAAGGCAATGTGAACAAGGTACAAGCATAAAATAAGATTGCAAAGCATATTTAGGGATGTTTTATAGGTGTCTCTTCCAGTTTTCCAAGTACTTACTCAACCTCAAGATATCATGAAGATCAACAAGGGGATGCAAATCTTTATTCATATATGTTATCCATATCTTGAATAACAAAGAAAATCTTGTTAACAACAGTATCTTGAGAAGTATGAGGAATTTTTACACATGTCACCCCTGTTGCAATCACTTCCTTAAAGACTAGATGATCAGTTATACATTTGTCATTAGCTTTATAGCAGTTTTTCTATTTTTATAAAGAAGATGGAAGGCTCGAGAAAAAAGTTAGACCTTGTAGTTAAGTCTATATATTGTATGTAAAAGAAAAATCAAGGGTTGGACCTAAAGGGAATGAATGGTATGGAAATATCACCAACTATTGTAAAGATGTTCAGTAGGTTGTAAGCGACTTTTTTTGAATGAATACAAAGACCTCATGTTTCCAAATTCTTGTGTCATGATAATTTGGTGAAGTTTTCTTGACGTAATTTGTTATTCTCTTGTTTCACATATTGTTTTCTTTCCTTATTTTTTATAAGAAAATTATGTTCAGGATTTGTCTCAAGACACCCTTTTCTGGCTTAAAACAATATTTATGTTTTCCTCTGAAGTTTTAATGTAGAATTCAGATAAGGTCTGCTCTGCATTTGGATTGAATCATAATCTATTTTTCTCTTCCATCTCACAAACTGTAAAGATCCACTGACATGATTTTCTTTCCTGGTTACACATGATCTTGGTTATTCATTCATTTAAATCAGCTTTGACCTTTTGACTCCATTCGCCCAATGGCCCTCTTCTATTTTCTGAACCAAAAACTCAAAACCAACCTTTCTATTCTCATAACTAGCCTAAAATACCCAATCAAAAAATGCTAAATCATACAGATAGATCCCTCTCTGAGTCTTGGAGGGCTAGATCCTTTACTAAAAGCAGTTTTGATTTTTCCTCCAGGGTTCTGTCTTCAGCCTTGGAATTATGGAGCGCTAACACCTTGTACGCTAAGAACAAGTCAAAAAAATCACTCTTAAGTTTTAAGAATCAAACCCAAATGCATACGGATAAGTCATCAATGAAAGTTAAGAATTAATTGAACACAGAGAAGGAAGGAGAAGAAGTGGAGTACTTAAATCACTGTGAAAAAATTGTAAAGAGGTTGAGGTATGCCAAGCGGCACATTTGTCAAAACATCCCAATGATTTTTTCCAAGAGCATAATCACCGCAAACATTATCTATAAAATAATGATAGGAAAACCAATCACCATATTTTGATTATATAGTTGTTGTTGTGAGTGATATTATAGATGACTAAATTTCTCATGCCAAAGTTTGCTCATATTATCATTATCAGCAATAAAAATTGAGAAAAAAGGTGATGAACCAAAGTTGTCAAACTTACACAACCTGGTAATATCATCAATTATTCCAGTGGCAAGGACATGCTTAGCATCTCTTAAATCCTTAATTACAACTTGGTGAGGTGAAAACTCTATTTTTTTATCTTCCCCTGAACAAGTGATAAGATATCCCCATAAAAGGTTGCATGAAAGACTAGGAACATAGAATACATCATTGAAATGACCATTATGTACTTGAATTGTTCCATACCTGTTACACAACAATTTTTCATTGTCCCAGTACTTCCTGTTCCTTGATCTTGGAGGACCCATACAGTGACCCTTGTGTACTTTCCAAACATGGGATACATACCCTAGAACCACACTTTGTCTGTCAATTCATCTCCCTTTACAACTTTTCTGTAAGATCCCTATAAAACCTGGTTTTCAAGGTCGGCACTTTGTCTCATTTTCTGACCCATGTCGATAGCAGATATTTGCAGCGAGACCCACGTTGATCGGCACTCTATATTAATTTCTAACTCGCATTTATCCTCTTTTGGAAAGTTTTTTTAAAATAGAAATGAAGTTTCCATGAATACAAGCTTCGCGAAGCAGAGAGCTGGAAGTTTGTTTTGAGGATATGGCCGAGGAATTCCCCTTTGGGCTTCTTGGTCCCATAAAATAGTAACTACTCCAAAGGATAAGATTTTTTCCCATTATTTGATGGCCCATATCCTCCTCCTCCATTTTTATATAAGGATACCTCTTTCACCTCTGCTACCCTAGTTAGAAGCAGCAACCATAGAGAGAAGAAGAAATTATAGTGCTATTATAGCTTTGGGAGAATAGAGCAAAGTGTGATTGTTTTTGTGTGTTAGGAACATAGTGAGATCTTAGACCATTGTGTACGAGGGTTTCACAAATGTGCTTGGATACAGACCTACCGAAGGAGAGCCTCAACATGAAGGCTTGGTTGTAAACTCCCCTTGTCTTTATCATAATAAAATGAAACTAATGTTTATCTTCCACTCTTTTTTACATTTATAATGAGATTTCTAGCATTCCTTGATCAGTTAGATAGGTTGTAATTGTTTTATGTTTGTCATGATTTTACGCTTGTCATGGTGTCTTGACTATCTGTATAGGTAATTGAACGTTGGTAGCAATGTGTATCAAGCTTGAGAAGAGTAACGCATCAAGAAGTTTTGACGAAAGATGACAACATACAATCAGAACAAGGTAGGTCATTTTCCTTGCTTTGAATTTTATTTACAATCTAGGAAGGTACATGTTAGTATGTTCACTTAATTTCTAGACCCACCCTAGGTCTAGGGGGATTGCCTCTGTCTGCGAGGGGATTTGCCTGCACAAAAAGTTGGAAACCATACTGGGGAGTTTCCTTTGAGTTTGTCACTCTTTGAGGTCTTAGTCATTCAATGAGTTTAGTCAAAAAATAATTTCCCTGTTTGTTCCTATGTTTTTCATCAATTACAATATTTTAGTTTTTGCTTCAAGTGGTGAGTCTGGTCTTGGTTAGGAGAAATTTTTTTTTTTAATTTTTTAGAAATCGACGCTTTTATTTGTCTGACAATCGCACTTATCAAGCCAATCAGCACTAGTTATCAGTTATACAATCTCGTCGATTGGGCTTTTAGTGCTAGTTTCAGCCCAAAAAGTCGCGCCCATTCCTATGTATTTGAAAAATTAAGGTTTTTTCCCTAAGTCTTTCACTAGTGTGTCTTGCCCTTCTGGTCCTTTTCTATGTATGATTTACATCTTCTCCCCTTCACTCAAGTTGGTTTGATTAGCTCGTTGGCTTGGTTTTTGGTTTTTTTTTTGTCCTTTCTTTTGGGACGTGCATCCTAACGCCATAGGTTTTTCCTAGGATTGTGCATCAATTACCTGGTTGCCTACTTCACGGGACATCGTCCTGCTGATTGAGTCAGTCTTCTTGCTTGGTGAGCCATCTCTAGTTGATTTCCTTTTGATTTTTGGTTGATTGAGTGATCAAGTCTCAAGTGTCTTCCCAAGTTCATTTGGTCTGCTTGTTTTCTTGTGAGCATAGATTACATTGTTCATTGTTCAGCTGAAAATTCTTCTTTGTATGATTGCTTGATGTAAAAGGGAATGAATGCCTTGTTTTGAACTCATGCTTTTGAAGTCCCCTTTGTGCTTAAACTCATATTTCTTGTAGCCTTTTGAGGAATTTCGTTACGAAGTGTTCAAACAAGATTGTATTCTTAATGTTTCGTTGCATCCTTTTTGCATTAAGAAAATTTGTGTTCTTTTATTTTTCGTCTCAAAGTTTTCTTTTCGTTAAAATGCATTAGATCAATTTGCATTGAAAAGTCATGTTTGGAATTTACCATTGAACTTAGATTACATTGTTTAATGATTGAAAACTAAAAGTCACATTAAGTGCATTCTCTTTCAGTAAAAGCATGCATTAAGTAGATTCTCATTTCATCGAAAAATGCATTGAGTGCATTCTTATTCATTCAAAGAAAAAATAAATTGTGCATAGATTACAATTTCATAGTTTTCAAAAAGATAATTTTGCATATATTACATTGCATAATTCACATCTAGTTAGGAAAAATTTTCATTTGTAGTATTATTGTTTGTTGTATCATTGTTTGAGACTCTTCCCTTAACTAGATAGCATTCATCAAATTGAAATATTTATTTTCACATAAACCTGCATATAGAAGTTCTCTGATGACAATGGTAGGGCCTTGGAATTGAAAATTTCAAGATAAAACATAAAATTAACTCAATCAACCTAAGGAAACATTAAAACTTAACGCTCACACTTAGAGGTCTAGGCTAGTGACGTGTTTCGAGTCATTAAACCTATTAGTTATTGCTGGAAATCTTGCATTAGACAATGCTAGTACAGACTTGTGCTCCCCATATTGTCACGTATATAAAGGAAGACCCTCATAAGTTTCAATCCTTTATCTATATGAAGTCGATTCTACCGCCTTGTAACTATGATACATCGAACACAGCATTTGCAGAGACTGCTTGTTCGCATGTTAAGTCCATGGTCATTTCTCTTTCATTTGATCACCAAGGTGTATATTGCAGTTCACAGGAGCTTGGTACACCCTTTTTCCTAGATATCCTAAGTAGCCATTTTTTATCTTTACTGACTCTTTAAATTTTAAAAGATCATCGATCCCTTGTCCTTTCGAGCTCATTAAATCTGAAAGTGACTAGAGTCACCTTTTGTCCTTTTCTCGACTCTTAAAATACGAAAAGGCAGAGTCTTGTTTCAATGTTATAAAATTAATTGCCCACAAAATATTCCTGGTTAAAGTATATTTCTTAATGGTTCTTTAGGGTTGACTCCAATGGCGACGTTTCCAGAGTCCATCAACCCAGGGATCCCCTCGAATGGGAATCTTAATTCATTTCCTTCTTTTTGAAATGTTGGTGCGCTGTACATGGAAACGTTTTCCCTCATGGGATTAACCATTGGTCTAACAGTTTGGTTATTTTCAACCCTTGTGGTGTCGAATATACCAACTATCTCTCAAGAAATTTCTCCTCTGCCTCAACCACGTCAACCCCATGTTGATCCTGAGGCTGACCCCTCACCTTCTTCGCCTATTTCTTCACCTCATTCTTCCTCTTTGCCTAGTGACATTCTATATTCTAGTGATCAGATGGCTAAGAAGAAGAAGAAGAATTCGAAGAAGAAGAACGAAAATAAGCTATGGGGGGAATCTGCAACTATCGCTACCTGTGCAACTAATATCAAGAAACCCCCCACTCTGTCTTGCAGAGTCAAATTCCCTTGCAAGCTATGTAAGGGTTACCACCTTCTTCGTGATTTCCTTGGTATTCCCAAGATGCTAGAAGTGTTGTTCATTGGCCCGATTCATCCTTCATCATCAACCTTTGGAAATCATGCTAATGATGAGCCTTCAGCTAAAGATAATGAGACTCATAAGAAACATGGTAAGATCAAATTTCCCTGTAGGTTGTGTGAAGGTAACCATCCCATTAACTTCTATCCGTATATGGATGAAGCCTCTAAAGTGTTGGATACCCTTTCATCTTCTGAATCTTGTCTTCCCATTGGTTACCGGAAGTTTTCTTCGAGTCCTTTGATAGTTGATCAAGTCATTGATCAGGATTTATCTTTGGTTAATTCCACTCTCGCTGAAATTCAGTCTCTCGAGTCCATTTCTGACCAATCATTGGTTGATAAAAAGGTTGACCTTATTCCACCTACAATTCATCAGGTCTTTTCTATTGAGAGTGGTTCTCATCCCATTCAGGTTCTTTTTGTTTCCTCTGATTCCCTGGGATCGGAGGGCAATCCTCCTGTTTCCATGATCCAGGAGGGTGATCCTCTGACTCGTGTCGCCACAATTACATAAAGTGATCCTCCTTCTCTTGTTCTCAGAGTTCAAGAGGAGGGTCTTCCCGCTCCCGTAACGCAAGGAGATAACCCAATTATTCCTATGGAACCCCCTCCATTTAGTTTGGTCACCTCCTTTGATTGGATTCGATTTACAGGAAGCCATATTCCCTCTTACGTGCTCTTTGAGATCATTGTACAGGCTTGCAATATGGTCATAGTGGACATGATTATAGATGAAGGCGCCTCGGTTAGTATTATGTCCTCAACTACCTGAAAAGCTTTGGATTCTCTGCAGATTGTGCATGTTAGTTAGAATCTGTTTGATTTTAAAAGAGTAAGAAGTCAACCATTAGGGATCCTTCCAAATTTTCCTATTACTTTGGGAGGGAAAACCATCTATATAGACGTAATGTTGGTCCAAGACCCCTTGGATTTTAACTTACTCCTGGGACACGACTATTTTTATGCCATGGGTGCACTTATCTCTTCTATCTTTCATGTGATTTGTTTTCCACATGAAGGTTGAATTGTGACCATTGATCATCTTTCATTCATTGGTCCTAATTTGGCTCCTGGTCCACCATCATCCCTTCCTGGTTCTTACCTGTCGATGGTATCTTCCCCACCACAAGTCAATTATGTGGCCACCTGTTCCATGTCTGTGTCCACTTATAATTTAGTTAGTGAGGTATTACACAATGTATTGGGGGCATTGGATCCTAATTTCCAAAGTGTTGTTCTCTCTTTGGATGAGAAACTCTTGGAAGCCATGACTTCTTATTCGTCATGATCAAAGTTTTTGGAGCATAGTTCGTTTTCTTGTGTCAAGCTCCTTAAAAAATGAAACAAGCTTCTTTTGAAGCATAGTTTGTTTTCTTGTGTCAAGCTCCTTAAAAATTGAAACAAGCTTCTTTCAGAGCATAGTTCATTTTCTTGTGTCAAGCTCATTAAAAAATGAAGCATACTCTTCGGAGCATAGTTCATTTTCTTCTGTCAAGCTCCTTAAAAAATAAAACAAGCCCTTTAGAGAAAATTTCTTTTCTTGTGTAAATCTCTTTAAAAAATAAAACATGGTGTCATGAGGATAGTTATTTTACTGTGTCAACCTCATTAAAAAAAATGAAATGAGTTGCCTTTTCAATTCGAGTCTTTGATCAGATTTAGTAAGATCTATTCAAGTCTTTCCCTTGATTTCGTAATTGAACCTTCACTCTGTCCACCTGTCAGTAACTAGCAGTCTACTATGGTGAATGTACTAAAGCTTGGGGGCATGTACCTCGAATTGAGTCACCATGCTGGGGGCATGCAAACTTTTTCAAAGCAGAGTTATCTTCATTTAAGGCTTGTGTAAAAATGAAACCATTTCCAAGCATAGAATTAGATATTTTCAAGCTTGTGTAAAAATGAAACCATCCTTATTTTACCTCTTGTGATTGTCATTTTATCAACCTGTTTTTCCAAATCAACCTTGGCTTTCTCATTCCATCGTCACTATCTGCTTGGTCAATCATACGCCTTCACTTGATTGTTTTACCCATTCCTGAGGAACCACTGCAATGAGTGGTCTTGTTAGCTGACTTCCTTGTTTTGAGCAGTTCCACCATCACCAGAACCAGTTGCTACACTTAATACCACTCGTTCCTCCAGGAGGAGTCAACTTTCAGCTCTTTTTTTACTCTCAAAACATGAAAATATTGTCGAGTTATTTTCATTTTGAACTTTTTAAAGGATGTGAAACGTTGTTTACTCCTTTTTTGGGTTGGGATAAACTATTTACGAAAAAGGAATACCTTAGCCAATTGCGACTAAGAGGTTCTATCATATTTTGTTTTCTACCTTTTTGGGTATGAGGGACTATCTACGAAAAGGGACATCTAGCATTTTCTTTTTGCCTCTTTTCAAACTCTCTAAATATGAAAATACATTGAGCTTCATCTTTGTCGGGCTCATTAAAATTTAATGACATTGGATATTTCATCATGACGATCACCGAGATCCTCCTTCCTAGGGCTCGTAAAATGTACTACGCTGGATTTGTCCGAAGGACAATCTTATATGAAAATTATATGCTATCCTCTTCAAGATTGTGTAAAAATAAAGAGGTACTTGCCAGAAATGGTGGGGGAAAATGGAAGTTATTCGTCATTTTTGTCGGTAGTATGTCACTCTTGAACATGACACTTATTTGCAGTTCGTGTCAGGTTGGGATATATTCACTCTGTCACTCTTCCTCCATGGGTTTGGGAAATCCGTTTGCCTCTCATTCAATTACCAATCTTGTCAAAATGACCTCTGGTCCTATTTGAGTCAAATGCTGCCAAATCCCATATTTGTGTCACCGATATTTTCAAGAGAAAATCCTTCTACATTTTGTGCATTCCCTGATCCTCTATTTCAATCTTGATTAACACTCATATTACATCCTTTGTTTCGTTTCGATGTTGTGGGATTCATTATGACCCTCCTTCGACATATCGCTTCCTGTCGAATTCAACTCATTATCTGGGAAGTCAATAGAGAGTCTCCTTTCTGGTACCTTATATCTTGCATGCCCTAATGGAAATTTCTTTGCATTCGATAACAGGTTCACATCATTGGCATGTGATCGGGTGATTTCACGGGTGTTCGACTTCAATTCCTTATTCATATTCCATGGATTGTAATGGTAGTACCTTGAGGACCATTTTCATAATTGGTGGTTTCTCGCGCGCATGTTAATAGTTTACATCATTGTCTGGTAATCAGGTGATTTTCTTGCATGTTTGACTTCAGCCCATTTGTTCGCATGCTTGAAATTGTACTTGATCGGGTTGTGACGAAGTGCAAGGACCTAGATTATATTCTCTAGAGTCCAGGTTGTGAGGCAATATGATTTTTACATGATTGGATACATGTTTCTTTCAGATGGATGCATGCGACCATACCATGAGTCTATATGTGATCCTTCTTAGATGGATGGTTGCGACCATACCATGGTCTCTTTTACGGATGGTTGCGTCCATACCCTGATTCATGTATTTTCATCAAAGATTCCAATTATTTGTATGTATCTATGCTTGATTTGTAGGTCCCCCCAACAGCGTTTGGTTCCTTGCACATACTTGTAAAGCATTTCACCCCTCACTCATGTTCGGACTTCATGCTTTAGGGGGCATATGTTACACAACAATTTTTCATTGTCCATGTACTCCTCATTCCTTAATCCTGTACGACCCATACAGTGACCCTTGTGTACTTTCCAAGCATGGGATACATACCCATGAACCACACTTTGCCTGCCAATTCATCTCGCTTTTCAACTTTTCTGGAATATCCCTATAAAAACCTGGTTTTCAAGCTCGGCGCTTTGTCTCAGTGTCTAACCCGTGCCGATAGCAGAGATTTTCACTGAGACCCACACTGATCGGTGCTCTACCTTAATGTCTAACCCACTTTTATCCTCTTTTGGAAATTTTTTTTAAATAGAAACTAATTTTCCATGATTAGAAGTTTCGCGAAGTGGAGAGCTGGAAGTTTGTTTTGAGGATATGGCCAAGGAATTCCCCTTTGGGCTTCTTGGTCCCATAAAATAGGAACTACTCCAAAGGATAAGATTTTTTCCCATTATTTGAGGGCCCATATCCTCCTCCTCCATTTTTATATAAGGAGACTTCTTTCACCTCTGCTACCCTAGCTAGAAACAACAATCATAGAGAGAAGAAGAAATTATAGTGCTATTATAGCTTCGAGAGAACAGAGCAGGGTGTGATTGTTTTTGTGTGTTGGGAACATAGTGAGATCTTAGACATTTGTGTATGAGGGTGTCACAAACATCCTTGGATACAGACTTGCTGAAGGAGAGCCTCAACATCAAGTCTTGGTTGTAAACTCCCCTTGTATTTATCATAATGAAATGAAACTAATGTTTATCTTCCACTCTTGTTTACATTTATAATGAGATTTATAGCATTCCTTGATCAGTTATATAGGTTGTAATTGTTTTATGTTTGTCATGATTTTACGCTTTTCATGGTGTCTTTACTGTTTGTACAAGTAATTGAACATTGGTAGTAGCGTGTATCGATTTTGAGAAGAGCGATGCGTCAAGAAGCTTTGACAGAAGATGACAACATAGCATCAGAACAAGGTAGGCCATTTTCCTTGCTTTGAATTTCATTTACAATCTAGGAAGGTAGATGTTAATATGTGCCCTTAGTTTCTAGACCCACCCTAGGGCTAGAGGGATTGCCTTTGTCCACAGAGGGGATTTGCCTGCACAACAATACCCCACAACACTAAGAAATCTAACATCACCACTGAATATTTGGTTAGTATTACAATCATTAAGAGTAGAAAAATATATCTATCCTTATACATATGATAATATTTTCATGTTTCACTAAGCTTCTCATAAGAAGAAGAAGTAGAGGTTGCATTGAAGGGGAAACCAAAAGAAAAAAGTGCATATCCATGAGAATAAGCGTTAAAAGAAGAATCATGATTGATGTTGTGCTTCTTCATTAATTCTTCCAAGCCCTCCATATTTCAAAAAAAATTAGGCTCTAAATGATTGTCTTTCCCACAATCATTGCAAGGTTTGTCAGTCTTCTTACTCTTTAATTTTGGTCATTTGTCACCATTAGGAGTAGAATTTAGTTGAGAGGGTTTGGGACCCTTATTTTTCTTGTTGTTGTGAGGATTTTTCTTCTTTGGATGCTTGGATTTATCTTATTTTTAGCCACTAAGGCCTTGTTAGAAGTATCTACAATGTTCATGACTCCAATATGCAAGAGCTTATCTTGTTCTCTATTCAGAGAGTCACAGAAAGACTCAAGAGAAGTTTTTTGATAGGCATACCCTAGAGCTCTCTAGTGGCATAAAATGAAAAAAAAATAGAATATGCAGAACCAAGATATGAAAGAATATTAGATATGTTGTGATGATCATTTAGTTCAACTTGACAGTGTTTAAATAAATTTCTGTGTGTTTTCACTTAGATAAATACTCTTCAATGGAAGATTAATTATTCTGATTTAAGGTCATGATATGATTTTCAAGATGATGAGATATGATCACATTTGGTTGATAAAATATATTTTTAATATTCTCCCGCACTTCATCTAGGTCATCGATTCCTTTAATGTGAAACCACAAATAAGGAGAAACGAACATTTTGATTAATCCCATTTGGTTCTCTTATCAACGATGGGGTGGGGTCAGGAGGGGTTCCTTTCCCTAGGGTAACCTGATTGGTCCGGGTTTATGAAGAAATGAAATGAAATATATCCTGTGAAAAAAAAAATTAGAGATACAGTGAAACATACCTTCAATTAATAAATAAATAATGCTGAAAATTGTAAACAAACTAGCTTGGACGATGGTAGCTTATCTTTAAGAAGAGATGTGATGGCTATGTGCCTTATGAATTGTGTTACAATGAGGCTCAGAGGCCTTATTATCATGAATAAATAGTGATAAACCATAAACATCCAAAAACCTAACCTTACGAGATGAAGTTCCCAAAGTTATAGGCCCCAATCAGGTTAGTTGGAACATCAACTTCCTAGGGTCATAACTTTGGCATACGATATCTGTTTGACACACAAGATAGATCGTTAGAAAGGTTTATCTGAGGAAAAAAAATTAATTACAAAAAAATTTAAATACTTTTGTTTTCTTGTCTCCCCAAAAAAACATAATTTAGGGCCTCAAAACTACTTCGGAAGTTTAGGACCTGAAAAACTGCCAAAAATAGAAAATTGTTGAAACAGGAAATTATGCTCGAAAAAAGGAAACTGAAAGGAAATAACATTGGGGGTCCAAGTGTAATATTTAGGTGGCCACCAATACCCACCTAAACGACTCCTCCCCCCTTAATAAGAAATGGTCCACATTGCCTTGAGTGCCTCCATGAGGTGGGGAACTTTTGTTGAGCGTGGTCCTGGGTAAGCCACTTACCTTGGTGCAGGAGTTGGCTAGCTTTGAAAACCCAATATATTTGGATCCTATATTGAAAATTATTATTAATATTTGTTTCCATGATCCAATTATTTATGGTCTGTTCAATCCAATCTGGGTTGAGATCTGTTGGTGTGAGCTGCTCAACGATGTCTGATGTGTCAAACAATTGTGGAAAGTATGGTTGAAGGCGGTCCACATTGAATATTGAGTGCAAGTCAAGGAATTTTTTGATACTTAGCTAGAAATAATTGCCACCCATAACCTTGGTTATGGTGTAAGGCTCATATCGTAGTGTTCAAGGCTTCTAATGGGCTCAAGTAAGGTGTTCCTTCTACAAATGCAACCAAACCTTGTCGCCCACTTGAAACTTATGTGGTACCAAATGCTGATCATGATGTTGTTTGTACTTTTAATTGGATTTATCCAAGATATCATGAACCTATTGGTGGATGTTTTGAATGCGTTTAATAAAATTGGTGGCTTTATCAGCTTTGGACTGAACATGTGCATATTTTTCTATGTATTTTCAAGAGGAATTACAACATCAATGGGACATAATGGTTGAAATACCATGGCCACTTGATATGGGTTGTGGCTAGTCTAGCTATGGAGATATTTTTAATAGTCATATTGCACATAAGGAATACTCTCATACCATGTTTATGGATGCTTAAAGGTTTACATGCATAGTATGTGCACTATCATCTTGTTGACGATCTTTGTTTGGCCATCATTATGGGGGTGGAATGCAGTAGAATTGGTGAGCATGGTTTCCAACAACAACCATAGGATTGACCAGAATAAAATTAGGAGCCTGTTATCTCGATCTAATGTAATGGTTTGCGAGGTCCCAAAATTTACCCACACTTGTTCGAAGAAGAGTTTGGTAGTGGCTTCAGTTGGATATTCTTCTTACAGGAATCCAATATGGTCATCTTAGAAAATATATCAATGACCACAAATACGCAATCATTCCATGCTTGGTATAAGGAAGGACATACATATAGTCCATGGAGATGGTTCCCAAGGTAGGCTAGGAGTAGGAAAAGAAGTGTACAATCCTTGATCTTAATGGTTAGCTTGGTGATGGCACAAGCAGTGCAGGATCTGATATATTTTCCAACATCCTATCATAGTTTTGGCCAATAAAATACTTTTACATTATTTCCATTGTCTTCTCAACACCAACGTGTCCTGCGACCCGACTATAGTGTACATCCCAAATCAACTTTGCATGCTCGCGTTAAGAAACAAAAAGTTGTCCCGGGTAGCATAATAGTGTGTCATGGAGGTGGAATTCTGGTACTTAACCATCCATCAACATCTAGTATGTTTTCTTTGCCATCAATGGTCACAGCTATACGAAAATAATCCATAATTCACCACGCAATGCATCTTGGAGGTGGAAGTGTGGAAATTTCTTTCCATATATCAACATCTTGTATGTGGTGGTGAATTTTGGATCATTTTTTATAGTTGTGTCCATCCAAAAGGCTTATTCCTAAAAGATTTGAGAACAGTGGTTAGTGCCACAACTAGGGGCTGAATGAGGTAATATGTAACGTTATTAATGTTTCCCTTCTTGGATTTAATGTTCAAATGGAATTTTTGCATATATGTGGACTATATCTGATGGTGATCATTCTGAAACTTTCCTCGTGTCTGCATAAACTAAAGAGGTCGATGATCTGTGTGGATAATTGTCTCCTTCCCTAGAATCAATGTTTCCACTATCTGTAAGCCTACATGATACATCTCTTTATCATAGGTGGGGTATTTCCGAATAGTATCAGAGAGTGTCTCACTATGATTGGCCACCAAATGCCCTTGATAGGTGATAACATAATCAATAGCATAGTCATAGGCATTTGTCTCAATCTCAAATGGTTGTTGCAGGTATTGCAATGTGAGGAGTGATGTAGAGGAAAGGCGTTGTTTCATCTCAATCAATGTCTTATGTTGTGCCTTAGACCAAAAAAAAAATTCCTTTACTTCACCCTTGATAACTTGACTCAGAGTCCAAGTGATATGAGAAAACTCGAACACAAATCTTCAATAGAAATTGGAAAGGCCCAAGAAGCTATGAAGCTTTGTTAGGGTCGTCAAGGCTAAACAATACCAAATGACTTGGATCTTAGCTGGATCCACATGCATCCCTTGCTCATTAATTATGTAGCTGAAATATTTGACCAGTCCATGTGAAAGGATAATTTGCCCAAGTTGGCACATAGTTTGTGTTGTCACAAGGTTTGAAGGACCTATCGAATATGTTGCAAGTGATTTTCCAAACTCTTTCTGAATATGATGATGGCATTCAGATATACAACCACAAACGAGTTGGTGAAGGGTTGTAAGATGTCATTCATTAGCCTCATAAACTTGTAGTGACATTTTTCAACTCGGAGGGCATGACCAACCATTTAAAGAGACCCTCCTTGGACTTGAAGGCGGTCTTCCATACATGTATGGGTTCTATTGGAAATTAGTGATATCCAGAATTAAAATCAATCTCACTTGAGTATTGATCCCTCTTAAGTTTTTCAATAAGTTCATAAATTTGTGGGATTGGGTAATTATTCCTGATAATGATTTTATCCAATGTCTAATCATCAATGCAAAGTCTCCAAGTCCCATCTATCTTATGTACTAGTACAATTGGGCTTATAAAAGATTAGGAACTTGGTCATATGTGACCTTTTTGTAGCAACTCCGAAATTTGTCTCTTGATTTCTTTGTTTTCCAACAAAGAATGATGGTAGATCAACCCATTAGGTATAGATTCTCTAGGAGTTAGATAAATCAAATGCTTGACCTGACAATGCAAAGGTACCCCTGTGGGTGAGGATAAGATGTCTTTGTACTCTTCTATGACCTTATAAAATTACTTCTACTACACAGAGGAACCCTTTCTGGGGGGCATAGATGTGACCACGATCTTCCCCTTACTCTTAGATCGAATTAGGAAGAAAAAGAAATTCCCAGTATGAGAGATTATCTTACTACATTTCTTAGCAAAGATAAAATAAATGGCAGTAGGCGGGGCTACCTTCGGTATCCTGTATATTTTTATGCCTAAAGTAATAATAACAGTATGAAGTCTATTATCATATTCAGCATGACATTTCCATAAGTATGGTTGGAATAATAAAACATCACAAACTTCAAGGGTAGCAACAACACACATTACCTCGTTCCTGAAAGGCTTGATCTTGTAGGGAAGGTGGAACTACTGGCTGATGTGGAGATCTCACCCTTGTTGGAGTCACTTGATGGTGTATGGTTGTGGGTCTGGGTTGCAGGTGTGGTGTTGTTGGCAGACCCAACTGATTAACGACCTTTGTTGAGATGAGGTTCTTTTGACTCCCATTATCGTAAATGAACTACAGCGGAGAACCCTTCACCCACATCTGTGAGTGGAAGAGATGATCACCATTTTCTGGATCTTCGAGCTCAATATTCATGACCTTGGTGATGGAAATGGTGGCACTAGGTTCTGCATCAATTATCTATTTCCCCTTGTTGGGTTTTGGCTCAGAGTCGGAACTTGCATCTGACTCTGAACCTTTTAACTCGACCACCAGTGACTGCTTTGCATGACACTCATTTGTGTTGTGAGTGGGGCTCTTGTGGAACTCACACCACTTTCTTATGTATTTATTTGTCTTCATTATTATTATTTGCTTGTGTATTTTATGGGTTGTCCTGGGATGTTCCACCTTGGATCTATCCTTTTTTATATGGTTTGCAGGTGTTTTTTTCCTACTTTGTATTTGTGGATCCATAGTCTCGCTTCTTTTTTTATTCTCCTATTATTTAGGAGTTCAATTTCTCCTGGATTGCACAAGGGAATAGGAGGAAGTTGGAGACTTGAATTGGCTAAGTGTTGGCGGAGCATGACAGTCAACAGGAGAACAGGTTTATGGTGCAGGGTGTACTTAAGAGTTGAAGCAAGACATTGTAATAGTTTCTCATTCTCATCTGATTAATGAAGATGGCACATTTTATCCTACTCCCGCCAAGGATAAAATGTGCCATCTTCCAAAATCCTGACACAACAACCAGGACTTTGTAAATGGAAGGGATAAATTACCAAATTAGGAGAGACTTTGGTCTGATTTGGTGCAGGATGAAATTCAAAGGAGCAGTAGAGATGGAGTAACATCCAAAGCTGAGAAGGAAGAGAATTTTCCCTTAGTTGGGAAGGGAAATAAAGCGAAGAGAAAGAAGGCCCACAGAAAGCCATAGTTTAGCCATAAAAATGGAAAGAAAAAGGACATAAACAAGAGAAAATGTTTTCACTGCCAAAAATATGGGCACTATGCAACAAAATGTCCACATAATAATTCTAACAATAATCCTTTAGGAGGAGTAGGATTTGGTGAAGCACTTGCCTCACGATTCCAATTAGCCTTCACCCTAATTGCATGCATGGCCAACACTGTAATGCGGAGTGTGTGGTACATCGATTTAGGTGCCTTGTTCCATATGACAGGATGCAAAGAATTCTTCAATATCCTAGAGGAGAAGGATCTCCATATGCACATATAACTTGGGGATGATGGGAGGTAAATACCAAAGGAATTGGAACTATAACCTTTAAGAGGGAGTCTGGATCCGATATTCGACTAAAATATGTTATGTATGTACCTAGGCTTAAGAATAATTTGATCTCTATAGTTGTATTGGAGGATAGAGGCTATGATGTTGTTTTCAGTAAGGGGAAAGCCTTTCTGAGACATGCAGCTATCGAGCAAGTGAAACAAAAGTGAGTTAGAGTGAAAAATATCTACAAAATTGAGGTGGAATTTTACGTTGCACTGAGTAGTGTTGGCGAAGAAAAAGGTCTCGTAGGCAAGACCCAGGTTCAGAGATTGGGGCCAACAAGGGAATCTGCTGTAGTCTAGAACCACGCTGGCATTGTCACCCTACTCCGGAGAGCAGAGAGTCTCACCCGAGGCGAGCCGCGACCACATGTAGAAGGGGAATAGACCGATGGTGGTGGAAGGATCCGCAACTCGTGATTAATATAGGATTGATTGCATAATTATCATCATATACACAAGAACATTCAGAAGATTGAACAGATACTAAGAAAATAAAATTTTAAGACATCACAGACATTATGTATGCATGTAACTCATATAATAAGACAGAAACCTGCAAGTATATTGATAACTTTCAGCCAGATCCACAGTTACATCGCTTCCACAGGAAGAGCTTACAATTTCGTTACAGACATCTCATAAGACAAAAGGATAGATAGGAGAAGCCTAGGAACTATGAAGATATCATGCTTGGAACCAATCTCTCCTGCAGCATCCGCTCGATCTTCTTCAATCTCTCTACATTTGTCTCCTTTCTTTCGGCCGGGTGACGGCTATTTATTCACCCTCCATCGCAACCGCTCGTTCCACTTGTGTTCTGCTTCAGCTGCTTCCGGCTTCTCTCTTGTTGTCTATGAGTTCTAATCTCTATCTTCTATTATATCTTCTCTTCGTCTGCTCTTATGCATCCGCTTTCTTCAGCTATCTCCTGTTCCCCCGCAACCTTGGTAGCTCTGCTACTCACCGTAGTTGAGGCTTGGTCGCGGCTGCCATGTGTGCCATGTGTCGTTCCGCAACCCAAAAATCTGTTCTTTGTTCATAATTCAAAACAAGGGACCCAACAATCCCCGACCACGGTTTCTTGACTCGTCCCGAGTCAATCACAAATCACTGTCTCTATTTCCATCGCCCCACCAGACCCCATGCCCTGTTCTTACTGTGCACCTTCAGTTTGCTGCCCAAACAAGGGCCCCAACTCTGAGACCTTGCTGAATGTTGAAGCCTTAAGCTCATTGAAGGTCGTCACAGCTTGCTGCCACCCCTGTAACAATGCATCTGTCTCTGCAGCGATCTTGGTGATAGCTTCCTCCCCAACATGCGCCGGTACAATCCTGAACACCATGCCGATTTGGGTTTCGGCCTCGGTGGCTAACTGCTACATTGTATTGGCGCTGATTTGGAGGGGCTGGCGGAGCTCTTGAATTTCCTGTTTGGCCATTTCCGTGCTGGCCTCGGTCTGCTGGATCTGGACCTCCATAGCATCTTCCTGAGCGTATAGCCGGTCCAACTGCGAGGGGTCCGTGGCATCTTGAATTTCCTTCGAAATTTGTTGCAGCTGCGCTGAAATGGGTTGCGTCTTGACCATAAGGGCCGTCAAGCACTCTTGGAGACCTTTCAGGAGGTCATAAGCATCACGCGCTACAGAGTTGAGAGTTTCCTGCATCTGGGTGACCTGGACCTATTTCTCTGCAATTTGTGTTGTATAAACTGCCTTTGGATCGGGCAACGCTAGCTGTGCTGCTAACGCTGCTTGGAGCTCTGCATTCTCCTTGTGGAGGTTAGTGAATGCTACTTTGAGGTGGAGGGCCCACTCTAAGATATCTGTCTCTGGTACATCTGCAGGCATCCAAGTGTAGTGAGCCTCTACGGCTGGCCATAGTCCTATAAACACCCTAGCGACTTCATTTATCTGACCCTGTAGCTGTTCGTGTGTGGCTGTGAGCTATTCGCACTATTCAATAAGCGCGGTGATCTGATGTTGTTTCTCTTCGCACCTCTGTTGCAGTTCAGAATGGAGCTTTTCTGCCTGCTGGGCCGCCCTTTGAATGAAGCAATACAGCTAAGTTGTACCCCATGTCTCCAAGTGGGCAACTCCTGAAGTACTTTTATCCAGCCGTCGTTCCTGTCGGGGTTTCCCACTGGCAACTGATTGGGTGGAGTGCTCTCGAGGGGACGGCGGCGGGGTTTGATGAGGTGCTGAGTTGGCCATATTCAGGTATGGTCGCTCCTGTTGATCAATGTGGGTGGTCTGTGGAAATATAGTAGGCTCAGGCTATGCCTCAGCCGTGTCGGCAACAATGTGTGCCATTTGTGTAATGATATCAGAAAAAGAGTCTTGGGGTTCCCCAGCGGGGTCGACCGGTGGTACCATTGCGGCAGTACTTGAGTCAACCTCGGCCCTATGGTCCCCATTAAGTAGATTTTGGATGATTGGTTCTGACACGGTGGCGGATGATTTGGATGG
This sequence comes from Pinus albicaulis, assembly GCA_034641835.2. Classification (NCBI taxonomy): domain Eukaryota; kingdom Viridiplantae; phylum Streptophyta; class Pinopsida; order Pinales; family Pinaceae; genus Pinus; species Pinus albicaulis. Next base: position 899,200,077 of record CM076579.1, read on the forward strand.
GGCAGATGAAGTGGTAGGTGGAGGTGGAACGGAGTGATAAGACGGAGGTGGAATGGTACATGGTAGTGGAAGTCGAATATTGATGAAGTCTGAGGGGTCAATGGGAGGTAGAGGTGGAATCCCTCCGATTGCCCCTGTGTCAACAATTGGTTCTTCCTGTATAGGCACCCCTGTACTCGGTGGCCAGGGTGGATCCTCCTCAGTGAGGTCCACCACCAGACTCGACTCTATGCTTCGAGCCCGCTTGGCCTGAGGAGCTTCTAAGGGGTCGGTGGACTTGCTCTTTTCCCCCATCAGGGTATTCATCGGACTTGGTGAAGTAAATAAAACATTAGGGATGGGGGAGGTGATGGAAGTTGTGTGGAGATGCAATGTGGATTGAGAAAGATGGAACTAAGAGAAAACGGGAAAAGGAACGGCACCGCTTGAGACAACCATAGCCACTTCATTAAAACTACGCACCTAAGTGTTTAGGTGGCGAATGAGGGGGACGAGATGCATGGTGGAGTCCTGTTGTGCCACCTCCGCTTCCGTTTCAGCAAGTCGTTGCTGCGGTAGCATCTGATTAAAATTTTATGTGCGTACTCCATTGCAGATTTCCATCGTGACCCCTGGCCATGAACAAACTTCATTGTGAAAGGTTGTGTCTTCGAGCTGGAACTTTAGCGGCCGCATGTGAAATGTCTCCTCTGGCATGCAAGTAGGTCAGAGGTAGGTATGCCTATGGCTGACCCCGAACCATACTTGCTCGCTATACTTTTCCAGCAGGTTCCTGCACACCCTCTACTGGCCTGCTACCACATCTATCATTAAACCATACCAACTCCCAAATGCCTCTACGTTGACCTCTTTGGTGCTGGGATCACCCGACACCTTCCACGGGACGAACTTCATCGTTAGAGGCTGGCCCTCTATTATTTCCGCCGGTAGCCTAACGAGGGGAGTGTGCCACTTCCACATGGAAAATGCAACTATCAAATACCCATAAATGAATCTTGTGGCCCTCTTGTAGTTGTCTTCGCACGCGTCGAACAGCTCCTTCAGCAAGAAGGAGCACCAGTTCAACTTCGCCCCCTAGACACAGTGCTCTACAATGGAAATAGTATCCAAGGTACATTCTCCCTTCGTGTAGTGCCTCATTGTCTTACTAGCAATGAGGTAGCATGCGAACTTGATTTCAGGCTTGTTTATAAGCTCCATCTTCACTCCCTTTCCTCCCCGAAGAGTGCCATATTTTGCATAATAGTCCACATCTTCTGACTTCTTTGCTTGCTTGGAAGTGGTCTGATATGTAGACGATACATCCGTGCCATTCTCTGAAAGCCCTGTGAGCCGGTGGATATCCTCGGCATGGATTGGAATTTCCTTATTCAACCACAGTGACCTGTTCTGGATGCGACTGAGTAAGAACTTGGTGCACTGCACGGCTGGTCCTGTTGTCCCGAATACTGGGAGATTTCTTAAGTTCAAAAGGGAGGATTGTTGTAGGCCTTGGAACTCTCGCAAAATTCTGTTCGCTGAATGCCTCGCTTCTGTGGTATAATGTTCCATATACACTTGCCATTTAAGTGCCAGGAACTCGAAAGAGTCCATGAGGTTTGCATCTATGAGGGCATCATTATCGTATTTCTGGACGAGGGACTCTGTTTTATGAATTCTGCTGTCGAGCTGCGGTTCTACAACTGTTGGGTTGGCTTTTGGCATCTTCGCTTAGCGTTGATACACTTGAAGAATTGGTCTCGGCATCTTCTCTTGGCTCTGTGCTTCTGGATACTTCTGCTGCTCTAGTTCTGCTCCAATTTCTAATTCTAACTACTTCAGCATTCTCGTGCTTTTTTCCATGCAAGTTATGTAATTAACTGGCACAAGTGAGGTTGATGAGACCCCATAATGAGTTAATTTCTGCTGGCATTCTCCACGGCGATAATCATGTGATCAATCGCCTACTGAGGTGTACTCTGAAATCTGTTGACGGTGGCATGGGGAAATAGGCAGACGCGACAGCTGAGGTTACTTCGAATTATGGCAAAATGATTATTGCAGGGTTACTTCTAATTATGGAAATTTAAGCTGCAAATCTAGGTGATCCTATAGACTGACACAAGTACTAACTATAATGATATGGACTAACACCTAACACGGTTTTGTATCCTACAATGATGACACGCTGGACGCACCCCTCCCCGACCACAATCGGTTGAGGTGTGACCCCCACAACATAGCTGTTATTGACGACCTATACATGAACAATAAACACTACCTATGCTCATCCCGGCTGCGGAAGAGTTATTCAACTACGCTACTCTACGGCTTCTCTCGGGTGCGAGAGTTATTAATTAAAGGTGAAAGAAACTTATTCATGGTAGGGCTTCAGGCGTGCGCCATTCACCCACCCAAGTAAAACTTTACCGTCCAGTTGAGCCAGCCGAACGGCTCCGGAATCCCTGATCTCAACGACGAAGTAAGGTCCCAACCAGTGCATCTGCAGTTTTCCCAGAAACTTCTGAAATTTTCTATCATATAGGATAACCTTCCCTCTAACCTGGAATGTTTTTCTCCTTATGTGGCGTTCATGCCACGCCTTCTGCCCATCCTTCTGAACCTTTTGGTGAAACTCAGCCAGAAACCAGGCCTCGTCCAGTTCTTGTAATTCATGGAGGCGCTCCTATAGCGATTCCTCTTCCGAGAACTTGAGGGATGTGTAAATTAAAAGACTCGATATGGTGAACTCGATGGGAATCACAGCTTCCCAGCCATACACTAGCTGGAACGGTGTTTTATTGGTCAAGCGCTTCACCGTAGTCCGGTACGCCCATAGTGCAGCTGGAAACCGCTCATCCCAATCATCCCATTGGGCATTGTAGATCTTCGTCAAACCCTTTTCAAGGATTTTTTTGAATGCTTCAATAGTACCATTTTCCTGCAGGTGGTACGGGCTTCTTTTGTGATGTTGAATCATGAAGGTTTCCAGCAGCAATTTGACCGTGTCATTAATGAAGTGCGTCCCTTGATCACTAGTTAAGCTATGTGGGTTCGAAAATGAACCGAGCTACTGTATCGGCTATATAGTCCCATACCATCATAGCCTCAGCCCACCGGGTGAGGTAGTCAGTGGCGGCAATGATGTACCAGGCCTTGGAATGCCTGGCTACCGTGGTTATGGGACCTATGAAGTTGACAACCCACTTCTCAAACGATTGCAACACATGCATAGGGTGTAGCGGGAGCTCATCTCTGTGAGAGGGCCTCTCTGTTTGCTAACAGACATCGCATCTCTTAACAAATGTCTTACAATCGGCATGGACCATCAGCCACCATATTCCAGCTTGGAGCACCTTCCTGGCAGTGGGTTTCTCCCCCACATGCCCACCCGCAACTCCGTTGTGGCACTCCCACATCACGGCTTCGTGTTCGTGGTCGAGTATACATCTACGCAAAACCTCATCGAGGCCCAATTTATACAACTACCCCACAATCAGTCGGTATTCAGCGGCGCAAATGACCAAGTTCCATTTTTGGAGTGGGGTGTAGTGCTGAGGCCACTGTCCCGTTGTCAAATAGGTTGCGATGTCAGCCAGATAATCTGGTATGGCTTTGACCCGAAAAATATCAGCATCTGGCAGCTGATCATCGAGAGAGCCATCATTCTCCCCCGTTTCCAACCGGGATAAGTGATCGGGCCTGACTTTCAACCTCCCAGGCTTGACGATCACTTTGAATGTGAATTCTTGGAAGAGTAGAAGCCATCGACAGATCCATCCTTCCAAAATAGGCTTATTGACCAGGTACTTTAACGCAGAGTGATCCGTAAAGAACTTGAATTTACCTCCTAAAAGATAGTGGCGGAACTTCTGGAGCAAGTACACCATTGCAAGGGCCTCCCTCTCCATAGTGGTGTAATTCCGCTCTACGTTGGACAGTTTGCGGCTGGCAAAGTAGACTGGGTGGTCAACTGTCGTCTCCCCTGGTTGCGTCAAGACAGCCCCAAGTGCAATATTGGAAGCGTCAATATGCACGTGGAACTACTTATCCCAATCTGGGTGAACCAGAATAGGTGTTGAGGCCAACTTCTCCTTCAAGGTGTCAAGGGCCATCCTGCACTCCTCCGTCCACTGGAACACTTCTGACTTCCGCAATAAATTTTCTAGAGGAGTGGTGATCTTCGCGTAATTTCTGATGAACCGTCTATAATAACTAGTGTGCCTGAGTATTGTCCGCAACTGCTTCACCGTTTCAGGGTCTTCCATGTGGATGATCACGGCTATCTTGGCGGGGTCGACGCAGACCCTTTTCTTGCACACCACATGTTTTAATAACGTTCCAAAAGGAACCACAAAGATACATTTCTTCAAGTTCAAGGAAATCTGCAACTGTCGACACCGATCAAATATGATGCGTAGCAGGGTGGCGTGGTCTTTCAGTAAACTGTAGATGGTCCAATTGTTCATGTAGACTTCCAAAAACTTGTGAATATACTCCCGGAAAGCAGCGATGATGATCCAGGAAAACATAGCGGGGGCATTCTTCAACCCGAACGGCATCACATGGTATGCAAACGAACCCCACTCAGTGGTGAACTTCGTCTTCGTTTTGTCCTCTTCCACAATGCGCACCTGATGGTAGCCTGAGAATCCATCAGTGAAGGAGTAGGCCTCATTCCCCGCAACATGGTCCAATACTTCGTCACTAAATGGAGTGGGAAATGGATCATGGATACAAGTGTTGTTCAAACTCCGGTAGTCGACACAGAGGTGGATTTCTGACTTGTCCTTCTTATTCTGAATGACGATAGAACTCACCCACTCTACCTCTTCCACCGGAAAGATTAAACCTGCTATCATCATCTTATTGATCTTCATCTTGACCGTTTCTTTAACCCGCAGGTTCAACCGATAGGGTCGATGCTTCACGGGTCTGGCGTCTAGTTTCAACACAATATGCATTTCTCTGAGGTCCCCTTTGATACCTTTTAAGTCTGCAACCGATGAAGGGAATAGGTCTTCATATTCATGGAGGAGGCTAAAAATTTCCTTTGTCGTCTCCTCGTCCCAGTAGTCCCCAACTGTAGCTAGTTTGGGTTTTTCCTCCATGCCAATGTTTAGCTTCTGTGTCTTTAGCAGGAGTAGATGAACGCCTTCAGTGGTCGGCTCTTCTTTGATGTTCCACTCGCCTTCCTTCTCTTCAAAATATAGGTGCCTTATATCCTCCAAACTGTCATCGTCTAGCTCATCGTCGACCCGTTGGCAAGCCAGCTCATGCCTGCCCTCCGAATTCGGTGCTAATGTTCTCCCGCCGGTCCCCGGATCACTAAGAAACAGTACCCCCTTGATGGCCTGTAATACCTAGGACACCAGCTCTGTCTCTCCTTTGAAGGAAAAGCACCGAATGAATTTGTCCGCGACTTCCTGCCAGGAGCTGGTCCCTCTTTTTCTCTCCTCCTCTAAGTACCAAGCATGAGGGATGGTATCCAAGGAGTGGACAAACCGATGCACCCACAGCTCTTCCGGGTACCCTTGACCTTGCCACTACTCCTCGCAAGTTTCAGGCGGTCCCTCGGATCGAAATTCCCTTGTTACCTATGCCTACTTCGAGGGCCTTCATCTTCTTTGAACCACACCCTCAAAGCCTCTGCCACACAACTCCACCACGACAGGGTGTTGCGGTGATTTTTCCACCACTTGGCTGACGTGGACTATAGTGCCACATCCAAAAGTGGCATCCTGCTTCCTTCTGGCACCGTGTCCTCTACCTTTGCAATGAAGGTATTTACGGCTTACATGTTGGATAGGGTGGGGTATTCCCTGATCTCAGCGCCAATCCAACGGACTCTAGCAATGTTGGAACATCTCTGCGTGCTGGTCTCATACCCACCTTGCTGCCAGTCTTCCCAGGCTAGTTCTGACCCCAGCTTCGAGCTCTGGACACTGCGCCAGCTGACAGAGCCGATTGCAGTCGGGTTAATATAGTCCTCCCGCTTCCCTGCTATCGTCTGATAAATGTTTTCCATCATCTGAGCATCCTCCTGATTATCCATAGTTTCCATATATCTTGGACCCTAATACGGGTCGAGCGGCTGACTGACGCAGACTTCTCCGTCTTCAAAAATCATTAGCTCCTTTTTGAGGTCGATGATGGCGTAATTCTCAAAAGCCTAGTCGATCCCTAGAAAGCGGGGTAGGGATCCTTGTCTCCCATAATATCAATGACCTAAGAGTCCGTGTAAGTCTTCACCCCTGCAATGTCAACCTTGACACCCTCGAGTCGGCTGATTGGCACAATGCAGTATTGGTTCTCCATTCTAAGCTAGATTGGCAAGTATGTCAGCTGTGGCTGCCCAAGAGCCTCCCATGTTTTCCGCGGCAGGATATTGACATCAGATCCTAAGTCGAGCATGGTGTCGCTGATCTGAAATCCTGCAACCTGCGTGTTAAGCCAAAACTCTTTTCCTGTTCTTCGCTTGTTTCGCTTGACCCGCTGTACGTACTGGGGTGCTATGTTCAAAGGTTCCCTCAGCCCCATATTCCCTTGTAGTACGTCCTCCAAGGAATGCTTGAGTTTCTCTCGCATTGAAGCATTGTCAACAATCTTGAGGAATGACTGGATCCATTCCTCGATCAGGGCCCCCGTGGTGCTCTATTCCCTAGTATCAGTCATCATGGGTACCTCAAGGCCTTTGGCTCCCCCCAGCTGAGCAAATGTCTCCACCGTCTCCTTGAAGTACTTCTTCTATTCATTCGACCTGATCAATTGTTTCGGGGAGGCGGGCCAGATCCCTCGTACCATCTCCTTCTCACGAGCATCCTCCCCCGTCTTCTTTCTGCCTCGCGTCACAATAGCTACATTTTGCATGTGCGGAGTCGTGGTTCCCCGAGGTTTGGAGTTTACCAGATTCATGCCTCTATGCCGTGCTCACTTCTCCCACTTCTTGATAAGTTTAGGGCAGTCCTATGTTGCATGGGTGGTTCACGCGGCACTGGGAACACCAAGGGTGTCTGGGAAGGGGGCATTCCCGAGCCACGTGACCCTTCTAGTCACAGTTGTATCATTTTAGCAGACCCCGTCCCCCTGTGCGGCCTCCATGCATTCCGCCTCCTCTGTGTTGAATATTGCAACAATAAATAGTGAAGGATGCATCCTGAAACATCATTCCTGATCCTAGTTGGAAAGTGATCACCTAAACTAGGTGGGGCCCACACAGGTGATTTTTGTCGCAAAGTCTATTTTTAGACTGTGTCTATTTTTAGACATGTCGATCATATTCTATGAGTTGCAGGATGCTATTTGTGGATGGTTGGTCAAGTTGGAAAAATAGATGGACTTCTATTTTTAGACATATTAGGCAAAATCTATTTTTAGATTGCCAATCTAAAAATAGATATGTCGAATATTATTAGCTCTTAATAATATTTGGACTCTAAACATTATCTTATTCTCTTGGAGCACTTTAGTTAAGTGCACAGATGTGGCACAGGAGCTGACAGAAGGAATTACGCTATTCTTAAGGGTTAAGTGGAGCTATTGCATGGATACTTCAATTAGAACTAATGTGAGAGAGTTCAGTTTAACTAATCTAAACATAGTTGAGCTAGTTGTATCTATTCTAATTGATTGATACACTAGTGAGAGTGGTGTGAATTAATTATTAATTAATTCACTAATTATAAACTCATTAATCAACTAAAGAATACATCAGTTAACTTCAGTGCATGGACATTTTCAGTGGAGACCAGTGGAGAGATAGGTGAAAGAGCAGTGTGACTATCAGTTGTGACTATAATGATGCATGGTTTGCATCCAACACTCAGTAGAGATGCCTTTAAAGACTGTGTGATCAAGGCTGGGGTAATTTGAACTCATCAAGAGCTATTCTTCAGCAGTGATTGCGCAGTAGAGGCAAGCTATCAGGTGGCAGAGATTGGAGCATGTGTTTTGCTAGATCTAGCTTGATTAGTGTGTAGCAATTGAATATTGTACTGAGAGCTTGTGAGGAGATTTGTATGATGATTGTTACATGATCTCTATGACATATATAATATACAAATAGTTGGGGTTTTCAGTTTTAATCTTTCCCATTACACACTGTGCTCATATGTGTAAATTTTTATGGTTTTAATGTGTGCATGCAATTGATTTTATTTCCGCATATAATGATCAATGGTAGAAGAGATTATGTATTGTGCATGAAGTTAAAATAGTGTGTGATCAGGAGAATATCGGTGGATAACATATCAGTTATTCAAATTTCTACACTCTACCCCTGGAAGCCTCGTTCACCCTATAGGAGGGTCGATCCAATCAGTCTGCTAGTGCGTCAAGAGCTTTGCACTGCTCGGTGTTGTGAGTCGTGGAAGCACATAAATCACAGTATACGTTTTTTGGGACATTGGAGTACTTCTGCAATATTGGACACATCCGAGGTTGATGCCCCATCGTCTAGAAAATTTTGCAATATTCCATGGCGGTTTGGTTTGGTTGAGGTGGGAACCCCGCGTAAGGCTATTGCGGCTGGTATACCCCCTATGGATTCATCGTTGCACCACCCCCACTAGGTGGACCCCCTGTATTTCCGTGACCGAGGGCCCCACACCCGAGCTACACAACCAGGGACACTCAGTTACCACGTGCCCTTCGACCACATAGTGCGTGCACCAAACGTTCGGCCTCGCTGGTCTTATAAGCTACATCTCCTTAAGTTTCTCAGTCAGACTGGAAATCTGATGTTGTAATCCTAGTAAGGAAGGATCCTACGGGGCCGGCCCTCCCTGATATTCCTGAGGGTAGCCCGCCATTTCCTCTATCTTCATGGCCTGCTCTAGAGCGTCCTGCAAATTGTCGATCTTTTGTTGGGTGAGGGGGGTTCATGTCAAGGGAAGCAGAGCCTTGATGAACCAGTCCCTCTGATGGTTTTAGTCGATCAGGTAGCTAAGTTTCTTGATCACATCCTTGAACTGATGCATCAGCTCCCATGCAGTCTTTCCTTCTTTCTACTTAATCTCCCAGAGCTCGGACAGACCCTGCTGGTCTGTTTGGGGGAGCTTAAATTCTCGGAAAAAATCCCTCTTGACGTCCGCGATTGTTGGATTAGGATGGGCCTCGGACCACTTGATGAACCATCACAGAGCCCTTTCTTTGAGCGTGTTTTGGAACTCTATTAGCTTCCTTGTGTCTGGTGTCTGCCTAGCCCTCCATATGGCTTCACAGAGATACCAGTGTTGCTCCACATCATCATTACCGCAGCCAGAAAATTCTGGATACCGAGTGAATGACCCAGCCATATTTACTTGCGACGGGTTGACCAAGATAAACCCTCTGGGTCCTGGTTGCGTTACTATCCCACTGGGAAATTCAATACTACTAGTGACGCTGCTATTAACGTGTGTCGTTGTCAACAATGAACTATTGTGCAATTGACTCAATGCTTGTAACTTAATGAAAATATTACTTAAAGGTTGATATAGTACCAGGGGAAGGTAGGGATCCTTTTCGTGCAAACTTTGGGAAGTAGGACTACCTGGAGAGATGAATGTCGTCCGCTCTTGAAACAACCGCTGCATCACAACGTACCATTCTCCATTGGAACTTTCTTCGGGCTGCACACCTGCATTGTCTTCATCAGTCATCGTCTCCCTTTCTTTCCTAGCTAGGCTCCCATGCACCCTTCGCACTCCCACAGCGGTCCCTTCCCTCTCTAGGGTATCCGCCTGAGTGTCCATATTTCCGATCCTCTGAGGCGCCTCCCCTTGATTCTTCCTATTGTTTCCCTGTCGTTTCAACTCCCGCATCACCCTTTCTCACCACCTGTCAGCGATCTGTGCCCTTCGATGTGCACGTCGCTCCCTCAACCTCCTCGCAGCCTCAGCATCCATTTTCCCACTCCCCTGCTTCACACTTTACGTGGCATCTGTCCCTTCGACCCTTCCCCCAGCACTAGAGGTTTACGCTTCCATGCTCGATTTTTGGAATTCCATCAGCCCTTCGTCCACCATCAGGGCCTTAATCTGTAGTGGAATCTCCTTAAGCAACTTCCCTCTTAGCCCGGATCGGAAGATAGCTTCAACCTTCGAGAAGGATTGGTAGCACTCTACGGCAAACTCCACAATATACCCGTCCAAAGTAGTCGCTACCCAGAAATCTACAGCGCAGGTCAACTTAGTATCCAACCGATGCAGGGCCACCAGATCCCCATTCACCCACTTGTAGTTTATCTTTCGTGAGCTATCCCTAGGTACCTTGGTCTGCAACCTCCGCAACCAATTATAGAGGTTGCTAGGGAATTTTCCCCAGAGGATCTTGTAGGTATCACTGGCAGAATCCAAGAAAAGGATGAGATCCTTGAGCACCTTCTCCTTTTGATTCGTCAACTCCGCTTGTTGAGCGATAAACTGATCCAGATGGTTATCCCACCATCTCCGTATTTCTCCTTCGAAGACCCTCGATACCATGATCTAGTTCCCCTCATAACGTGTAGGGTCCCAGCAACGGAACCATTTGTTGGCGAAGAAACAGGTCTCGCAGGAAAGACCCAGGTTCAGAGATTGGGGCCAACAAGGGAATCCGTTGTAGTCTAGAACCACACCGTCATTTTCACCCTACTCCGAAGAGTAGAGAGTCTCACCCGAGGTGAGCCGCGACCACATGCAGAAGGGGAACAAACCGATGGTGGTGGAAGGATCTGTAACTCGTGATTAATATAGGATTGATTGCATAATTATCATCATATACACAAGAACATTCAGAAGATTGAACAGATACTAAGAAAATAAAATTTTAAGACATCACAGACATTATGCATGCATGTAACTCATATAATAAGACAGCAACCTGCAAGTATATTGATAAATTTCAGCCATATCCACAGTTACATCACTTCCGTAGGAAGTGCTTACAATTCTGTTACAGATGTCTCATAAGACAAAAGGATAGATAGGAGAAGCCTAGGAACTATGAAGATATCATGCTCAGAACTGATCTCTCCTGCAGCATCTACTCGATCTTCTTCAATATATCTACATCTGTCTCCTTTCTTTCAGCCAGGTGACGGCTATTTATTCACCCACCATTGCAACTGCTAGTTCCTCTTGTGTTCTTCTTCAGCTGCTTCCGGCTTCTCTCTTTTTGTCTATGAGTTCTTCTCTCTGTCTTCTGTTGTATCTTCTCTTCGCCTGCTCTTATGCATCTGCTTTCTTCAGCTATATCCTATTCCCCCATAACCTCGGTAGCTCTGCTACTCACCGTAGTTGTGGCTTGGTCGTGGCTTCCATGTTTGCCATGTGTCGTTCTGTAACCCAAAAATCTGTTCTCTGTTCAAAATTCAAAACAAGGGCCCCAACAAGTAGCAAGGTAGAAAATGTGTAGGTTCTAGATATTGTATAACTCTGGCACAGGTTCATGGGACACTTATACCATAGGACCTTAAAAATGACGTAGTAAATTACCACTAGTCTCCCAAAATATACCCTTGACCAGCATGATGTCTGCAAGGGATGTACATTAGGGAAATATGTCAAATCCACCTTTCAGGGTCGAGATAGAATAATGGGGGAAAAATTGGAGCGAGTCCACTCTGATGTATGTGGAACCTTTTCTAAAAAATCTACAACAAAACATAAGTATTATGTTGGATTTTCTTAATGAGGAAAAGGGATGAATTTTTTTCCAAATTTGTTGAATTCAAAGCATTGGTAGAAAAGGAGACTAGTCATAAACTGAAAGCCCTGAGAAGTGACAATGGAGTATAATTTTTTTCTAACACCTTCACGAATTTTTATGCCAAATAGGGTATTATAAGAGAACTAATAGCACCCCATAACCCATAACACAATGGGGTGGATGAAATGATGAGTAGAAGAATAGTGGGAGAAGCAAAAGCCATGTTGTGGGATCAAGGGTTGTCATTACATCTATGGTCAGAAGCATGCAACATCAAAGTTTATTTGTAGAACAGGAGCCCCCATAGAATACTTGGCATCATCACACCAGAAGAAGCTTTCTCTGGGAGAGAGTCGGATGTATCCCATTTTCAATTTTCTGAAGCTACTATGTATTTTCATGACTCCAAGGATAGCATGAGTAAATTGGAGCCTATAGATGAGATGTGGGTCTTTGTAGGATACAAAAAGACTCCACATAACTATAGGGTGTATTTTCCCTCACTCAGGGTGATAGCAGTGCAGAGAGATGTCAAATTTGATGAGGAGAATGTGAAAATTTCAAATTTGAAATCCTATTGTTGCCATTGGAATAAATTCTTCTAATTGTTAATTAATTTAACATTTTTTTTTCTACGAAAAATACAAAATTAACCGCATTGAAACCTTCAAAAATAGAACTGTGGAAACTAATAGCATCGAAAGTTACTGAGAAAATCTAGCACACACACATAAAAATATGACAGATATTTTTGGATAAAAGTCCCTGGAAAAACCCCAACTTGGGAAAATCGGTTCAGAAAATGAGGGTTTATTATTAAGTAGCAGTGAAATCTGAGTACAATCTATGGATTCCCAAATGGCAGCAAGAAAAATATGGCTGAGATTATCTAAGAAAATTTCCCTTCCTCCATAAACAACCCCGGAAACTCGCGATGCATGCACTCATGTGGCTGCTTATACTCACGCTTCTTCATGTACTCGCATGGCTTCATGTACTCGGGCTTCAGCCTGTACTCGGGCTTCGGCCTATACTCTTGTGGCTTCCCATACTCGGGTTATGCCTGTACTCGTGCGATTTCTTGTACTCGAGTTTTTTCCTGCACTCACACTACCTGCGCTGGGAATAACTCGGCCTCTTGTTTCTACCTCTCTAGATCATGAAATATTCCTCTGGATCATTTTCCCTACCCCTCTAACACTTGTAGTCCTTCTAGTTTGAACTCTTCTTCCCTGCTCAACCTCTACAACTAAATAGCTCGATATGCCAAGGAACTCACATTACTGGTGTGTCTTCTCCAAGTTCCCATCGACTTCTTCTTATAATCCTTTGTTGTGACTCCAACGACCAATATTAAATCTTAATCAATGACTAGGATCATCTTGAAGTTGATCTGTGTGATTTTCTAGACTATTTTCACCTTGACTTAATTAATTTTGATTAAATAACCATATTCGCTAACTTTAGACTTAATATACATTAAAAAAATAGGTTAATAATCTAATTAAGTCATATTTAGGTGGAATTTCCATAAACAATTTCTAGGTTTTGAAGATCTCATGTATTCTAGACTCTCCAACAAGTTTCATGACTAGAACACATCTAATGCTACTTAAACTAACACTCCCTCTTAGCGAGTATTGTGTTCTAGTGTTGCAAACCCTGCCACAACACTCTATCTTTGTATCATCCTTTGTCACGCTACGAATGTCTGGCCACTATGACTGCCTACCACTGCCCACCAAGAACTGTGCAACTCTGATGTTGCATCTATGTTGTTGTTGACCCTAATATATTGTTGTTAACACCACATCTACACTGCAACTCCCTCTCATTTTTTGTTGTTGCAACTGCAACTACTGCAACTGAGAAGCATCTAAAATATTGAATCAATTGTGTTCAGTTTGATGCATCTATCTCCCAAATCCTGACTGATACTAGCATTCACACTGTCTCTAAGGAATTTGTGTTATTTCCAACTCTACATTAAGCCACCTACTCTGTTGTCAACATTGCTCTAAGCTCCTTGGCATCTGACTACTACTAATTTGAAACTGACACTTTGGTACTAACTACATCATCTTCCATTGATCCATCCTGCTACTGAATATTATGGACCCTGATAGCTGAGTAATGATCCATGAGGTGGACTCCTCAAGGATACTTCCCAATCTCTGTAGTTTTGGGACTATGACTCCATGTCTCCCCACCTCTCTCTTTGAGGTATAGCTTCAAATGTCACGAAATATGATCCACTCATAATTATTCTACTACCTTTTGCACTACTACTGCAACTACTACAATAAAGAGTCTAATCTCTCAAATCCTGAACCACTAACTTCTATAGGGCTTCTCCCTCTTAAGCTAGACTCCCTCTGAGTCTCAATCTCCATTTGGAAAATCTCTCTACTCCCTCCTAGAAACTTTCACTGTCCTCCTGTAGTGCAAACTGGATTGCGTAGCTCTGCAATGGGAATATTCTAGCTGGAACTATGTGTGCATACTGCAACTGGCAAAATCACTTTTCCTGTGTCACTACATCTAGCTTTGCAACTGTCTCACGTGTACTGGCTAAAAATATATCTATTGTTTCCATCTTAATGATTGACTGTGTCTATTGACACTAAACCTGTTATTAGGATAATTTGGGCCCCTGTGGTGAGGATGATGGTCCTACTGCAACAATTTGGAACTGATATGATTGATATCCTTGTTACAACTGTGTTGGACCCTACCCATTCAGCATGATGGAGATTCATACTCCTCCTTTTGGATCTAGTGCCTCATTATCTCCTTTTGAGCCTAATCCCTGGCTGGTACCCTTCTTCATTCTGCAACTCACACTTGACAACTCATACTTCCTTCGGAAATTGGAAGTCAATCTATTGTCCAAATATACATTCTGGCTAACTCACATGGCCTCTTATGGCAACCTCCTATGACCATCTCTAGACAGCTACAAAAAACTATGAAAATCAAATAATTGAAGAATTAAACAAGAATATCCTCCCTTTCCTGATTGGCTATCATCTTTGAAACTCACAATCCCTCCTAAAATGCACAGAAGTACTATTGTCTACCTAGATATTCTTTCAGCTTCTCTCTAAGACTAATATCTCATCCTTTCTTAATGTCCTTCTCAAGAACGTGGCACGCGAACTACAATCCAAAAAAATTGAACGGGTTGTTTTCTCAAACCCACACTGACTGTTGCAACTGGAAATTTAGGATCTACTCCATAAAACTAGATCTAGAAACCCTCTTAGAAATTTGTAAATTCCTCTCTCTATTTGTGCTTTTCTCTTCCACCTGACGTTGATTTTTCTACTGCAAAATCCTCTGCATCCAAGCAAGGAATCTGCTCAGTTAAAGTTTGATTTTCTTCACTAGAACTTCTTTCCATCTTATCTACTGCTTGTTGGAATTTTTTCTAGGCACTGCAAATTTTTCTTGCCACCTACACTGGAAAAATTGAACCTTCTGCCCAGCAATTCAAACTTTTAAGCTAGCCTTTACGCAGATCTGAAAAATGTGTTTCCAAACTCCCTATGAATCGGGTCAATTTCTTCCTTTCACTTATGAGATTCCTACACGATCACTCATGCTCTGATACCATGTGAAAATTTCAAATTTGAAATCTTATTGCAACCACTGGAATTAATTCTTCTAATTGTTAATTAATTTAACAATTTATTTGCTTCAAATCTTTCGGTGAAAATCACATTCGAGTAGACTGTGTTGAAGCGTTTTGAACCAGCCTGTGTGGTTCATCATCAGGACAAGATGAGAAATATAATCTAGGACTCATCTTAAATAGATAATAAAGCTCCAATTAGCCGTTGTAGAATAACAACTAGTTTGACTATAAAAAAAAAAAAAGTAAAAAAAAAAAAAATAACAGTCATATAATTATTATTATTATTATTTATTTAATTTCTTAGACGCATACTGAGCAGTATTTACATGCGGCCTCTCATCATTTCCCTGCTCAGAAGTTAGGGGTTCTCAATAACTTAGCCACTTGAGCCTTTAGAATTGCTAATGAGCACCACCTTGAAGGTGAGAAATCTCATCTCCTTAATGTTTTCCTTAGAAATGGTTATAGCAAGGTTCAATGTCTTAGAGATTTCCAAAAAGCAGAAAAAGGTCCTAGGGTTAAAAATGATAATTGTGATATGTCATCTAGAGTTCACCTGCCTTTTATCCAAGAACAACTGATAAGATCGCTAGGATCCTAAGGAGACATAATGTTTCTTCAACCTTCAAGCCCCTCCGCACCATTCGTAGATCGCTTAGATCGGTTAAGGACTCGATTTTCCCTAAGGATGGTAAGGGTGTTTACTTGATTCCATGCTCCTATGGGACACCTTACATTGGAGAAACTGGTCGATCCATCAGTCAAATAATTCATGAACATGCCATTGACCTAAAGCATAATAGATCTTGTTCCTATGCCTTAGCAGAGCATGCTAAAAAGACAAAGCATCACATTTGCATTGAAGATGCTGAGGTTATTGCAAGGGTGGACCATTTCCACCACCGAAAGTTGAGGGAGGCCCTTGAAATCGAAAATAGGTCGGTCAACCTTAATCGGGATGATGGGTGGAGTGTGAGCATATGCCGGATCCCTACCCTTGATTCTTAGTTATTGGGTTTCTTCCCTTCTGTTCTTCCTCGGGTCGTCTTTTCCTCCCCTCTGGTCCCGTATTCCTTTTTCGTTTTTTGTTCCTTATTATTATTATTTATCTATTTATTTATTTATTCTTTATTATTTAGTTACTCATTATTTATTTATTTATTTATTATTATTATTTATTTATTTATTTATATTTAATTTATTTATTTATTTAATTTTTAGTTTCATATTTTTATTTTTATTTTTATTTATATATATATATATATATTGAATTACATTCAAATAATATATATTTGTTTATTTTTAATATATTTATTTTATTATTATTATTAGATTTATTTATTTATTTTTATTTATTTATTTAAGATTTGAATATAAGAAATAAAATAAATAATAATAATAATAACTATACGACTGTTATTTAATTTTTTACTTTTTATATTTTTATAGTCAAACTAGTCGTTATTCTACAACAGCTAATTGGAGCTTTATTATCTATTTACACTGAGTCCTAGATCAGATTTCTCATCTTGTCCTGATGATGAACCACACTGGCTGGTTCGAAACACATCGACACAATTTACTCGAATGTGATTTTCACCAAAAGATTTGATGCATAATTTATGGATCACAAAATCCAAATTCCTAATAATGTATTTTCTATGAAAAATACCAAATAAATAACAGTGCAACCTTCACAAATAAAAATGCAAAAAATAATAGCGCTGGAAACTAAGAAAATCTAGCACACACATAAAAATATGACACAGTTATTTTTGGAAAAAATTCCCCGGAAAAACCCAACTTAGGAAAATAGGTGCAGCAACTGACAATTTTTATTATTAAGAAAAGTGAAATCAAAGTACAACCTATGGATGCCCAATTGGTAGAAAGAAAAATCTAGTCGAAATTATCAAAGGGAATTTCCCTTCCTCCACAGGCAACCCCAGAAACTCGCACGGTTGCCCGTACTCATGCTTCTGGTTGTACTCTCATGACTGCTTGTACTCGAGCTTATGCCTGTACTCGCATGGCTACCCATACTTGGGTTCTTCCTATACTCGCGCGGTTTCCCATACTCCGACTTCTGCCTGCACTCACATTGCCCGCATTGGGAATAACTCAGCCTCTTGATGTTGCCTCTCCAATTCTAGAAATATTCCTTTGGATCATTGTACCTTCCCCTCTAACACCTACAGCCCTTCTGGCTTGAAATCTTCTTCCTTGCTCGACCTCTATAGTTGGATAGCTCGATTTTCCAAGAAATTCGCACTATAGGTCTGTCTTCTCCAAGTTTTCATCAACTTCTTCTTATAATCCTTTGTTGGGACTCCAACCACCAAGATTAATTCTTAATCGATGGATAAGATCATCTTGAAGTTGATCCCTGTGAGTTTCTATACTATTATCACCTTGACTTAATTAATTCTGATTAATTAACCATATTCCCTAAGTTTAGACTTAGGAAACATTAAAAAATAGGTTAATAATCTAATTAATTCATCTCTATGTGGAATTTACAGAAACGATATATGGGTTTTGGAGATCTCATGTATTATATCCTCTACAACAAGTTTCACGACAATAACACATCTGATGCTACAAAAAATAATAGAGAAGGCTATTATATACTCTCTAGAGCAAGATTTGAATATCCCACCAGAGGAGGAGCCTCAGAGAGAGCTTTAAGATGTTGTGGAACAACCACATATGGAGGAGCAGAGAGGAGATCGAGTGGAGGCGCCCACTGAACCAGAATATTCTAGAGAGGGGAGGAAAGGAACCATAGAGGTTGACAGATTTGTCTAGGATGCATGGGAACATATGGGAGTTCCTACATCCTTGTGTAGGTAGAGGAGGTCACCAGACAGATACATTGGGTATATGGCTCTCAAGACATAACTCATTGAATCAGATCCTTCTTAATTTGAGGAAGCAGTTTCTCAACCAATGTGGGTTGATTCCATGGTGGAGGAGTATGAATCCATCATGAATAATAGTGTATGGGAGGTGGTGCACATGATTTTTGAGTAGCTTGGGAGGTACTCCAAGCCCTAGGGTTCGGGTATTAGAGGGAAAATCACCACAAGAGTCACTTGTGGGCTTGGAACCCAAGCTTTGATTTTTTCACCAATCCTGTTTTAGGGAATTTCCATGGAGCACTTTGGACATGTGATGGCATGAGATGATAGAGGGTGGAAAGGAGAATCTGACACTTCGAGAATCATCGAATTCTGAGTTGTCCTTAGTGAGATATGAATTTTTGAAGTAATTTTTTGGGTTTGCATAAGAAGTTTCAAGGTCGGCCTAATGTTATTTAGGTTTGTGACAGTTGTTCAAGCCCTAAAGATGACATTTTGGGAGCCCTCCTTATGTGTATATATAGGAGGTGAGATGGAGGACTATTCCTCATCCAAAATTACAACACAACTCAAGAAAAGAGCTCATTGAGGAGAGATATCTTCTTGTTTTTGTCGCAGTAAGAGGAAAGCAACCATCGTGGGAGAAAACGGTTCTTTTGAGGCCCATTTCAGAGGATCGAATTGTTGTGTGGAGGGCCGAGGACCTGTTCTTGCAGTCTGAGGCTATGGAGGTTTGTTTGAGGGCTTGTTGAGGGTGGAAATTCCTCAAAAGAGGTTGTCGCAGGTCAGTTTGAAGTCATGTAGGGTGTCTTTGTAATTAAGGGTGGGAAAGTCTGTGTTATTTTCATGAAACAACCCTAAGGTTGTAGCGTGGAGGGGCATCCTCCCATTGAAGGACAGTTGCAGTCTTAAGGAAGAAATGTGGGTAGAATTGGAAGGATGAAATGATTTTTGGTTTTCCCTAATCAGGCCTAGGTGGACTGCATGAAATCAGACCTCAAACAGTAAACTAAAGTTATGCATTTTGGTGCATCTTGTAGGTTTTGGATCCATGTTTTGAGGGTCATTTTGGATCATATTGTTTAGTAGCCTATGGGTGCCATTTGGAGGAATTTTCGTGGAGGAAAAAATTCCATCCTAGGAGGATAAGTTGCAGTGAAGGTTGGGCATCATTGGTTTGGTGGAGGGTAGCATGTTGATAGCCCAAAATAGCCCTAGACAAGCCATGATTCTTGAAGTGACGAAGAAGAGTTGAAGGTTGGGTAAAGATTGGTGCCAAAAGTGCAGTACTTTGATGGAAAAAGGTGACTGCTAGCCTGGCATATTGGAGCTCAGGAAGTGGCATGCCTAGAGAGAATATTGGATCATCCCATGTACACTAAGAATAAGTGAATTGTAACATTGTTAGGTGGCAGCCCTCCTGGAGTCTCGATGTGTTGTCCTTTGAAGGACTAAGGGGAAACTAGTGAGCAGTACGGAAGCGAAGGACCGACAGGACAAGATGTGACATCAAATCTGATAGGAATAGTTTGTCATTGTATCTTGTATATCTTAGATTGTTGTATTATTCAAATTGGTTTACTATAACGAAGATTATTTTTTACATTATTGTACAATTTTGTTAAAAATTGTCTATCTTGTTCATGTGTGATTTACTGCTTTATATTTTCTGTTTTGCAAAGAATTTTTGGTTGAGATTCTTAGTTTGGTAGTGTCAGTGATCTTAAGTCTCTAAATAGACCTAAGATCTTGTAAATCCAACATTGTGGAGACCAGACAACAAGTCAATGGTTGGTTCCATATGGATTTATAAAGTGAAGCATGCAGCTGATTAGAGCATAAATAAGTACAACTAGGCCAGATTTGTGGCCAAAGGCTTCTCACAAGTATATGGATTGACTATGAGGAAATTTTTTCTCCTATGGAAAGATATTCCTCAATCAGAACCATTCTAGCATTAGCTACGTAGATGGGATGGAAGATCCACCAGATGGATATGAAGATTGTTGTCCTCAATGGAGTGGTTGCAAAAGAGATTTGCATAAAGTAGCCAGAGGGTTTGAGACATATGAAAGGGAGACACATGTGTGTAGACTTAGGAGAGCCCTTTATGGTCTCAAACAAGCGCCCCAAGCATGGTACACTCAGATTGACACATATCTTAGTGCATTGGGCTTCACTAAAATTGAAGTAGATTCCAATCTCTATCACATTGTGGTAGATGTAAAGTTTCTTATCTTGGTAATGTATTTTGATGACTTGATACTTACAAGGGATGAGAAATTGATCCACTCTTACAAGGAGTACCTTGCAAGATAATTTGAGATGAAAGACATGGGCTTCATGCATTACTTCCTTAGGATGGAAGTATGGTAGGGTGATGGTGATTTGTTTGTGATTCAAGGGAAGTATTCCTCTGAAACAATTTAGGTATTTCACATGGAGAACTACAAACCTATGGACACACCTCTAGCTACAAACTAGAGGAATGAGGTTGCTTCTTCAAGAGAGGTAGTAGATGCCACAATCTACATGTAGCTTTTGGGATCCTAGATGTATATGGTGAACTCAATTCCTAACATATGTTATGCATCTAATCAACTAAGTCAATCCATGGTGAAGCATACCAAGCTACAATATTGGAACATAGCAAAGCATTTGTTAAGATACCTCATAAGCATAACCGAGCACGAGTTATGGTACAAGAGGATAGAGGGAGTGAAGTTCCAAGGCTTCACTAATGCAGATTAGGCAGGGAGTCCTTTGGGGAAATTATATGAATGATATATCACCACAAATTAAATTATCAACTAGGGAGTCATAATCAGTATAGTTAATGCACTATATGTGCCGATAATAGATAAGTTCCTATGTCTGATGAGTATAGCCTAGATAAGAAGCTTCCATTTTACAATTTCAATCTAATTTCTTCACAATTAAAGATTAGAAAGAAAATATCATAAATAAAATATTGACAAGCATGTAAGCTAAATGATCTTTCTCAAGTAACAAGTCTATCCATTTACAATCTCATGAAATAAAAATATGGATTCAACTATGTTTTCCTGTAGCAGTCGATTTCAATCACTAAACTAGAATCAACTCACTACACTCAAACATCAAACAAAGAAGCCATTCCTAATTGAACTATTTCTGAAGGAAACTATGCATTATTATACATGAAATGTAGCAAGAGTCTTCACTTAGCAATGCATGAAGGTGAATGGTGATATTTCTGACAATAACATTTCATGTAGTTTAACACAACAATTAAATATACAACTCGAGAACTAAAATTTTCATTCACAAAACTAATCAATATAATAAAAACTTGCCTTGATGGCTTCGATGGGCCTTTGCCGAGCTACCAAGGGAATATGGAAGAACTTACAGAGCTAAATAATATATTAACACAACAAACTCATCAACCTTTTCTCATATTATTGATTTCAAAGCAAAGGATTACAAAACTTAATGGTTCAATCAAATATGCAGCATAACAGTATTGTAAAAATCTCTGTCTCACTCCCTCTTTTATAACTAACTCTATATCACCTATCATCTATGAGACTTATATTATAGAGGAATGGTCGTTACATGCAAATATTAAAATATATTATCAAATCATTATAAAATTATTACAGCTCAATTTTTTTTACGTATTTGGCTTCATTCTCATGACATGCAGTGCATGAGGATGAAGCATATCTCGATTTTCCATAAAAAGGTAATGCCTTTGACCAACAGTTCCCTCGGTCTCATCGGAAGTAGTTCACTCAACCACCAAATCTGAAAAGTCAATTTTGGTACCATATGAACACAGTCAGTGCAGGACAAACGCAAGTACTGGATGGGCACAGGTACCAAATGAACACAGGCACTGAATTAATGCGGGTACCCGACGAGTAGGGTTGGTACCGGATGGTCAACATTGGTGCCGGACGAACAGGAACACAGGTACAGGATGAGCATTGGTACCATATGGATAATACTAGTGTCGGATGAGCAGGAACAGGGTCTTAGAATCTATTTGAAGCAATCCAAATAATTGGAGAGTATAGAGAATAAATTATTCTATTTATACTAACAAGAAATCATAAAAATCATGCTTTGAAATATAAATTACCTCATAGGTACATAAGGATACTAAAGGCTATGCTATTGAATAATATAGAAAAATGGTGAATAGGTTTGGGGTGCAATTGGTCAAAAATAGAGGACAATGTAGTGTATTATAGGCATTAAAAAGGAGACCCAACATTCCCCCATGCCTAAGTCACTGCATGTCCTCATGAAAAAGGTATTGAACCACTCCTCAAATTTTCAAAAATGGAGTCTTCTTTCAGATTTTTTGAACATCAGTTGTTTGAATCTATGATATTCAAAATTGAAGCCTCTTCTTTGAGTTCCTTTTTAATAACCCTTGTATAGTGTGTGAGGCAAATAACCTTATTAAGCTTGGTGGATACCTCATCATACTCATCCTGCAACCTGTAGTTATTCTCCTTTAATTGTTCATTCTCTTTCTTGAGCTGTTTTTCCAATAGTTTATATTCTTTCACTTCTTCCCTTAGTTTCTCATTTTTCCTCTGAAGTTTCTCAATTTTGATTGTCATCTAATCACTAGTTAGAAAACTAGCAAGTTAAATTGTTGCATGCTTGATGATTTTTCTCTTAGTTTCAACCTATCTTATTAGTTATTTCAAAGTTTATATAACTAATTCCTCTGTTTCATTAAGCATTTCATCATGTGCATGTTCCTTTTCAAGTGAGACAGAGACATCTATTGGATTTTCTAGAAGAGGAATATGAGTGGTCATTACTTGTTTTGCCATGCTCCTGGTAGTTCGTCATGTAGGTATAGATGGCTTTCCAGATTTGATTTCAAGAGTGAGGATATTATCCTAAAACAATAGTATCTTCTTCCCTTTGGTTTGTGACATGGACTCTGAGATATCTTCCTTATGTGCTTGTTTCTCCTTTCTTTCCTAAGTTTGTGTTATGTCACCCTTTTCACTTGTTCTAGGATTTTTCATCTTTTTAACCCTCGACTCAGAAGTATCCTCCTGAGGTAACTTAATGGCTACCTCTGAAATAGTACATGTGAGTTCCCCTCTGTAACTGACAACTTGATTCATTTCCTTCTTCTCACTCTTTGTGGTTTTACTTTGAGTGGTTGAATCAAGAGATGGTCTTTTACCTTTTATTGATCACCTTGTTGGTGAAAAATAATCTTCTTCCTCTATCGTTTTACCTTTTCTTGGCTGATTCACAGATTTTGGTGAAGTAGGACCAATAATTCCTTCTTTAGATTTTGAATTCCTTTGTTTCTTCTTACTACTCTCTTGTCTACTGTCTAGATCCTTATTATTATCCCCTGACTTGTTTTCTTCTATGGATTGGAACTTCCTTCTGGAGCAAAATTTTGTGAGTAATGTTTTCCAACTACTACCCTGCTTCCTTATCTCATGAATAAATAATAATTTTATCAATCCATGATGATAAATACTAGTCTCAACCTTTTTTGTAAAATTATTTAACTCATATTACCATCTTTTTCAAACTCATTAAAAGGAAATAAGGGAAGATTATCTGAGGACCCCCTTCAAAATGTAACAAAAGTCTTAAGTGATAAAGAAAGGTGACTACATACCTTCCTTCACATGTCAAGAATCTCTGAAATATATTAAGAATCAGCCTATATTCTTCTTTAATCCAGTTCCTAGGAATGCCTTTAGTCCAATCAGGATTCAAATGTTCAGTTGTTTAGAACTTTTGACAGAGCTCTTTGTTAATACTCATGCCTTTGAATTATTTTTCCCCTACATCCAGTAATCTTGTAGCCTCCTCTATAGTAGCTTTTGTGGTCTCTAATTTCAAACCTCCTATTTGAACATGTTCGCCATCATAACTTTGAGCGAAGGTGTGAGAAACACCCTCATGGTATCCCTTCAACTTCTCTAGAAATTGAATCCATCCAACTTTCTCGAATTTTTCTTTACGCAACTGATACTCCTTCATTTCTTGATAAAACTAGAACAATGTTTCATGTTGATCTACCCCCATGACAGCTGTAAGAACAGGTCTCAGACAATTTCTATGGATAAAGTTAAGAAAGGGTTTGAGTACCGGAAATGACAGAGTACTAGAATTTGGGCTATGGCAACAATGCGACAAAGCTAGCACCAGATAAATTAGTGAGAGAAATGAAGGTTTAATGGTATGCAAGAGTGAAATGAGGCTCATCTTGAAGTTGGATGAGCTCAAACAGGATGATGGCGATAAGTCGTATGCAGAGCATATTTATAAGTTCATTTTCGTTAATGATGTTGAATTTAGTTCAAATGAATGTTAAAAATGATGGAGAAAACATGGTTGATTGGACAAGTACGGGACATTCAATGTCATGGTTCTGATAATCATTCATCATAATCATTTAATTTATGGTTATGGAATGGTGGTAAATTCATTGTTTAAAAAACCCACAAAGGTAGAAGCTCTATCATGGGATTTTAAA
This sequence comes from Pinus albicaulis, assembly GCA_034641835.2. Lineage (NCBI taxonomy): Eukaryota > Viridiplantae > Streptophyta > Pinopsida > Pinales > Pinaceae > Pinus > Pinus albicaulis. Next base: position 899,224,741 of record CM076579.1, read on the forward strand.
CATATAACTCATTTGCTCACATTAGGATTTTCACCCTTCCAATCACACCCATGATTATCCCATTCAATCATATTATAGAAAGGATTTTTTCTTAGAAAAACACAGGAATAAAGGTTAGTACTTTAGGATTTAAGATAGGGGCTTAAAAAATGATGGTAATAAGATCTATATGGGGGTTATTATATATTCATCACATGATCAATATGAATCTTAATAGCATAAAATAAAACACTGACCTCATACCTCCATTACAAGATCAACACAAGAAATATATTTTTAGTACCAGACGAACACAAGAGACTGCTTTCCAATACGAGATGAAAATTTAATAAGGTACCCAAATGTATAGTCTTCAAATTTGGATCTTGAATACTTTTTGTTGTAGCTTAGCATGTTCTGAGGGTCAAGCTGGAGTAGATGTTTGCCAATATGATATGTTGAAGGAAGCTTAAGAGAATGAACTTAAGATGTGAAAAGGTCCCGACAACCACTCCCCCCCATGCTTATGGTTTTGCATGTCCTCATGAAAACAAATTGAGGTATTTAATAAGTGAGGATGGTTGTTTAGATTTCTCTAGTACAAATGAACCTTAAAAAAAACAAAAACAATGAGAATAAGTCAACTCAGATGTATTAAAATGATGTAAAACTAACACTAGTCATAAAATAAATTTCAAATCACTCATTACATATGATTTCATAAATCTTTAACATTATTATGCTCAAGAAAGAAACCTTTTATAAATTTAAGGGGCTCTCCTTCTTTGTAAAAAGGAGGAGTTTTTTATGATCACAACAAATGATGAACCAAAGAAAAATTTGTTATTACCAACCAAATCCCAAAGTCCTATAGTTATCCAAGTATTAAAAATAAGTTGTGCAGTTGATTTTTATTAATTCTTGTTGAAAATGCAACAAGGTGATGGAGCTTAGTGAAATGAAGTCGCCTTCACTACGTGGGCCCACAGGCTATTTTTGGCGCAAAGTCTATTTTTAGACTATGTCTATTTTTAGACATATGGATCATGGTCTATGAGTTGCAGGATGCTATTTATGGATGATTGGTCATGTTGGTAAAAATAGATGGACCTACATTTTTAGACATTGGGCATAATCTATTTTTAGACTGCCAGGCTAAAAATAGAACAGTCGAATATTATTAACCCTTAATAATATTTAGACTATAAACATCATCTTATCCTCTTGGAGCACTTCAGTTTGATGCTTGGATGTGGCACATGCAGCTGACAGAAAGAAATACGCTTTCCTAAGGGTTGGGTTTCGTTGAGCTATTACATGGTTGACTTCAGGTTAGAACTCAAGTGGCGAGTTTGGTGGAGTTGATGAGACGATTGGTGGAGTTGTGTTGGTTTAACTTAGTTGAACTAGTTGTATTTAGCTAACTGACAAATACACTAGAGATGAGTTGTGTGAATTAAATATTATTTAATTCACTAATTATTAACTCATTATTCAACTAAAGAACACATTAATTAATAGCAGTGCATGGACAGTTCAGTGAAGACCAGTGGAGGAGATAGGTGAAAGAGCCGGTTTGCTATTAGTTGTGACAATAGTTGTGCATGAGATTTGCAAAAGCATTGAGTGAGATTTCCAATGAGAATTACACAGTTGGAGCTAGTGGGATTCAAACTTGGATCTCATCCATAATCCTTTTGGATTGCGCAGTAGAGGTAGGCAAATAGTGGAGGAGATTTGAACCTGTGACTTGTTCAGATCTGAGCTAGTTTGTGTGTAACAATTGGAGATAGTGCTGAGAGCTTGTGAGGAGTTTGTACTATGTATTGTTACATTTTCTCTATCATTATAATATACAGATAGTTGGGGGTTTTCAGCTGTAAGCTTTCCCCATTACATATTGTGTTATATGTGTGCTTGATTATGTTTTAAGGTGCGCATGCAACTGCTTCTATTTCCGCAAATTGATGATCAATTGTAGAAGAGGTTATGTATTATGCATGAAGCTAAAATAGTGTGTAATTAGGATAATCTCAGTGAATAATTCAGCTATTATTCAAATTTCTACATGGTATCGGAGAAAAATTGATCATCGGATCTATTACAGTGATTACAATTTATTTCGGTAGACAGAGTCTGTAAGCGGGCCAGGTAGCCTCTGGATCCATCCTTTCTCTGAAAGGTGATATATCTAGTAAATGCCCCTACAATCAATCTTTGTGCTAGAAATACTTTTTTCTCACAGATCAGAAGCGGTTGAGTTTTGAGCTGGTGGAATTCGAATTTGCAGTAGAATTTGGAATTCGAATTTGTAGCAGTTTTCTTGGTGTCGAAGTCAAAATGTCTTTCAACAGATTACGACTGGAGTATGCCCTTGAGGGCAGTTCGAATTATGTTGCATGGAAGGATAGAATGGAGGCGGTATTAGATGATAACGGGCTGAAGGAGTTCATAGAGGCTGAGGTCCCAAAGCCTATTGATGCTTCTCAAGTTGAGGCTTGGCAAAAGAAGATGGCGAAATGTCAAAGGATTCTGTTGGAGGGCGTGAAGGATCACATTGTATCTAGCATGCATGGAAAATCTTCTTCATACTTGATGTGGAAAGCATTGAAAAATTCATTCCAAAGCAAGAGCGACCAGACGAAGTTGGCGCTCAAGGATAAACTCAGACACATAAAGATGGAGAAAGGCGATAGTATGCCCAAGTACCTCACGAAGTTCATCCAATGCAGGGATGAGATGGGAAGTGTGGGGGTGACTATAGATGATGAGGAATTGGTGGACGTCTTCTTGGTCTTCGAGAAGAGTTGGCATTCCTATCAGGACTGTCAATGGTCGAGAGCAATGGTCGAGATAAATTCTTAGGGATGGGATCCAAACAGTCGAGATCGATGCAAGAGAATAAAGGCGAACTACCCGGGGACGGATCTTTGTTGGAAGCTCTGTGAAGAAAATTGTGCTTTGGAAATTTGCCAAAGAAAGAAAGGGAAGAGAAGAAAGAAAGCTTCTCAGTCTGGTGCAAAAGGCAAGAAGCAAGACATGTCCAAGGTGAAGTGCTTTCACTGTCACCAGCACAGACATTATGCCACAAATTGTCCGCAGAAGAAGAAAAATAAGCATGCTGCTGGATCTGCAGCGGGAGATGCCTTAGCCTCGCAGTTTGAGCTGGATTTTTCTCTGATCACATGCTTGGTCTCAAGTGTGATGGGATAAGTATGGTTCTTGGACAGTGGTGCGTCTTTTCACATGACTGGAGATCGAGATTTGTTTTCAAATCTGGATGAGAAATATCTTGGAGTGCACATCGAGATGGGCGATGATGGTAGATACAGTGCGACCGGTATCGGTACCATTTCCTTTGAGAGGGAGTCTGGTAAACCCTTCATATTGAAGGAAGTGTTGCATGTTCCAGGATTGATGAAGAATCTAATCTCTGTGGTGATGTTAGAAGACAAGGGGTACGATGTTGTCTTCAGCGAAGGAAAAGCCTTCCTGCGCAGTAAGACAACTGGAGAAACCCGAAAGATAGGGGTTCGAGTCAAGAACCTTTATCAGTTGCAAGTAGATGGCTACGCAGCAATGGCATGCAAGGCATAAGGAGTGGTGAGTCGGGATGATGGCGAGCTGTGGCACCGGAGATTGGGCCACCTTCACCATGGAGCTTTGAAGATACTGCAGCAGATTTCTACTGGGCTTCCTAAGGGCACTCTTGCGCAGTCAGATCAGTGCAAGGGGTGTACCTTAGGAAAATTTGTGAAAGCCACCTTTCACGAGAAGGATAGTCGCGCCACGACGATCCTTGAGAGAGTTCACACAGACGTGTGTGGTCCTTTCTCAGTAGCTTCGACAACAAAGCACAAGTACTATGTGATCTTTGTTGATGATTTCTCTCGGAAGTGCTGGATCTTCTTCATGCAGAAGAAGAGCGAGACATTTTCAAAGTTCTGTGAATTCAAGGCGCTGGTTGAGAAGGAATCGAGGAAGCATGTGAAGGCTCTCAGGAGCGACAATGGTGGTGAATTCATCTCTACTGAATTCAAGGATTTTTGCAGCGCAGAAAGGATTCGGAGAGAGCTCACCGCACCCCATAACCCACAGCAGAACGGGGTGGCTGAGCGGAAGAACAGAACGATCGTGGGTGCTGCACGGGCGATGTTGCATGATCAGGGCCTACCCCTTCACTTGTGGGCAGAGGCATGCAATACAGCAGTGTATGTGCAGAACCGTTGTCCTCACAAGGTTCTTGGCATGAGTACACCAGAGGAGGCTTATTCTGGCAAGAGGCCTGATATTTCCCATTTGGGGATTTTTGGTTCTCCTGTCTACATGCATGTGACGAAGGATGCGAGAAGGAAGCTGGATCCAACTGCTGAGGTTGGAATATTTGTGGGGTACACTGATACACCTCACAACTACCGGGTGTATTTGTCAGACAGTCGCAAGATTGTTGTGCGACGAGATATAAAATTTCAGGAGGAGAAAGCCATGCAGTGTTCGCTTGAGAGGGAGCTACACTTGCATGCAGATGAGGAGCTGTTAGTTCCTAAGGAGGAGCTTCCGGATGTGGATCGGCCACAAGAGGAAGTTCAGGAGGTGGAAGAAACCACCCATGCAGCGCCAACCATCAGAGGGCGCATGCGCACTACAGAAGCTGAGCGACTGGCTCGAGATGCAGAGAAGGTTGTAGGACCACCTACGGCACAGCGCAGACAGAGGCAGTCACCGGATCGGTACACTGGATACATGGCTCTTGTGAGTCAATGTGTCGTGACGGAGCCATCCTCTTTTGAGGAAGCTGTGGAGGAACCCGCATGGGTAGATGCCATGATTGAAGAATATGATTCGATCGTCAGAAACAGTGCATGGGAGATTGTCCCATGACCGGAGGGGAAATCAGTGGTGGGTTCGCAATGGATCTACAAAGTGAAGCAGGCGGCTGACGGGAGTGTGGAGAAGTACAAGGCGAGATTTGTCGCCCGTGGCTTCTCACAGATCGAGGGGATCGATTATGAGGAGACCTTTGCACCTGTCGCAAGGTACTCTTCCATACGGACGATCCTAGCTCTCTCAGCGCAGATGGGGTGGCACATCCATCAGATGGATGTGAAGACTGCGTTCCTCAACGAAGTCATTGAGGAGGAGGTGTACATAGAGCAACCCGAAGGTTTCGAGATCTTCAGCAGTGAGTCGCATGTGTGCAGACTCAAGAGAGCACTGTATGGGTTGAAACAAGCACCTCATGCTTGGTACACACGGATAGACAGTTATTTCAACGGACTTGGATTCTCCAAGAGTGAGGCGGATCCTAACCTGTACCAGATTGTGGTGGAGGGGAAGTTGCTGATCATTGTACTGTATGTAGATGATCTGATTTTGACGGGAGATGAGCTGTTGATACTTTCATGCAAGGAGGATCTTGCTAGAGAGTTTGAGATGAAGGACTTGGGCCTCCTTCATTATTTCCTGGGATTGGAAATATGGTAGCGTAGTGGTGGACTGTTTGTTTCTCAGGGTAAGTATGCCCGGGAGATACTGGAGAAGTTCAACATGCATGACTGCAAGCCTGTTGATACTCCTCTTCCTGGAGGTTGGAGGAAGGAGCATGCTACTTCAGCGGAGGTAGTGGATGCCACTGTTTATCGACAGTTGGTGGGGTCGCTTATGTATCTAGTCAATACACAACCCGATATATGTTATGCTGTTAACCAACTTTTGCAAGCTATGGTTAAGCCTACCAAGCTCTTCTGGAAGGCAGGAAAGCATGTATTGTGTTATCTTAGAGGCACATCGGGATATGGTCAATGGTACAGACAGGAGGATGAGGTGAAGCTATGTGGCTTCATGGATGCAGATTGGGCAGGGAGCCCAACGGACCGAAAGAGCACATCTAGAGGGATCTTTAGTATCGGGTCGACAGCAGTTTCCTGGTACAGTAGGAAGCTGAGATCCGTGGCACTCAGTTCCGCGGAGGCCGAGTATATGGCAGCAAGCTTGGCTGCATGCGAAGCTATTTGGATGAGGAAGATTCTGGTCGGGTTGTTCGAGTCGCATTTGGAGCCTACTGTGATTTATTGTGATAACCAGAGTTGCATTAAACTCTCGGCTAATCCAGTATTTCATGATAGATCCAAACACATCGACATCAGGTGCCATCATATCAGAGATTGTGTGCAGCGGAGAATCATGTTACTTTCATATATTCCCACGGAGGATCAGGATGCTGACATATTGACAAAGGCGCTCACCAGGAGAAAATTCAAATTCCACATGTTAGCCTCCTATATCAATAGGTTTCATCTTTCATGATTGTCTTGATGGAAGTGTGGAATATGTTCAAACCTTCTTACTTGAGCAAAGGTGTTCCATATTCTTAAAAAACCAAAAAATCAAAAAATTTAAAAAATGTAAAGAGGGTAAACCCTAAAAGAAAGATCAAAGGGTAAAAAGAATAAAATGGTCAAAAAAGAGAAAGAAATGAACCCCAAGCAAAAAAATAGACCAAGTAAAGTGTGCAAATCCAAATGCCACTACTTTTTACTCTGTTGTAATAAATCAATTGTGTGCAGCTTGTGAAACTTTTGCCACAATTCATGAATAAGTCAAACTGTTTAAACTTGGCTTAGTCATATTTCAATTTCATGTTATAGATTAGAAAATAAATATCTAGCCAAACAGTTTAATCTTGGCAGATAAATAGCTAGGTAGAGTGAATAAAAGGTGCTCAACAGTTTAATCTGAGCCCTTGGATGTAATAAGGGTAGAAATAGATAGATTCATCATGTAAAAAGAAAAGATTGATCAGGGTTTGCAAGTCTAAATGCACCCTAATAAAGAAGACAAAATGGTAGTGTTAAGTAGATAGGGTAGGTAGATGGTGCTGCAAAGTGTTATCTGATGAATGGTGCTGCTACATGTTAGTTAATCATTTACTTTCATCAAAAGTACTGAAGCAGGAAATACACTGGAAAATCACAGCAAGCAAAGTCAAATTCATTAACCTCCCCCATCATTTTTCCCCCTCACGAGTTTTACTAATTTCCCCAAAAGTACTAAGGTAATTGGAAATCAAAGGGGCTCAAGGCATTTCCTTGACTTTTGGAGGGACCGGACCCTCGGCCTAATGATCAAAAAGACCTAAGTACTTGAGATAATTCATCATTGTTATCTTCCATCTTTAACCCTTTCCTAAGTAAAATCCTATTTTACTTAGGAAAGTGATGCAAAATTCCATAAAAATCCCTCAAGATTAAATTGCTATTCTAAGAAGTGTTGGAGATAAAATGTTGCAATTTACTTCACAAGTGATCACTTTCTTAGACATGTAAAAATATTTTGAGTTTCCTTGTCCTTTGCCATATTAACATTTAATTCTACTATATTAAATCCCTAGTGAAATCCCTTTTCCTAAGTATATAACTCCCTTTTTATAAATATCCCCAAAACCCATTTATTATAATGTTTACCAAAGTATATATTCCCGCACATTGAAAATAAACATCCCGCTTTATAAGCCCTTTGGTTTAAACTATAGCCTTATACATAAATTCCGCCCCTATGATGAATTAATTTTATTAATTCATTCATCATATAATACACCAAAACATACTTATAAACTTTGCAAAAGTCTATGCCACCATGGTCCGTTCACGTGGCATTCCACCTGGCCAAACTCCGTCGCAATCCATTTCATAATATTCATGGGGTTAATTAATCATTTGGACTAATTAACAACCATTTCCGCCTATTAACTTTTCCCCGGGGTGATTAGATTACGCATTAAAACCTTTTAAAACCCCGACGGGCCCACCTTTGAAATCGCACAAGTTCCCCTCCCTTTCAGCCGTTGGATCGTCCGTTCGTTGATCAACGGTGATCGTTAATCCCGCTGCCCATCCCTTGCCAGCATGTTAACCAGCGGGGGATGGGCGGTTTTTGAAAAGTCAGCATTCCACGTGGCGTTAAAACTATGGAATCGCTTCCCCCGCGACTTTTACCGCCCTCGTCCATAAGCGGTGCGGGCTCACCGCTTACCACTTACCGCATACCGCCGGCCCCACTTCCCTACGTCACCCCGTACGTCAATGACGTCATCACCTCGAAAAAAACAAAAACCCTTTTGACTTGTAAATAAGCCATTTTTCTTGTTTTTTCAGTTATTTTTAGTTTCTGAAAGCGACAGAGCTCCCGCTGCAATTTTCAAATTTCACTGCAAATACACCAATTTACTCCGAAATTCCGCTGCGCCCGTGTTGAAGAACGTCCCCGCCATTGCTCATTACCTGTTAAAGAACCAGTTTCCATCTAAAAACAGGTATTTATCATTTCGCGCCCGACTGCAAGTCAAGCTTAGTTTCCTTTGTTTTTTCTCTGAAAAAGTGGTTAAAAATCCTCTCTGAGTCCTCATTGAAGATTTAAAACCTGTGAATTTGCTTCCCAAACCTGCGAATTGTTCCAATTTCCTCTTTTGTCAGATATCCCGCCCGGTCTGCAAGAAAAAACGAAAACCTCCATTTTGAATCCTCAAGAACCAAAATGGAGGTCCCGATAGCTCTAAATATTACTCCATTGAATGCTCCTCACCGAGATTTGGACTATTTACCTCTGATAGATGAAGATTTCCAAATACGAGACCTGCATTTTGATGAAAGTCCCCGTTTGAGCTTCTGTCGCTGCAGAGACGAACACTCAAAGGGGCAAGATCTTATAGGGTTGTGGGAATCCAATCTCCCAAGGTATTTTATTCCTACAGTCCACATTTTCCCTGAAATCATTCATTACTGTCATGCAAACTATGATCCCGCACAAAGAGCTGTATTAGCTCCTGACCAAAGTGTTCTGTTCCCTATCACACCTCAGTCTATCAATGCTATGTTACACTTTGAGCCAGAGCAAGAATTAGCACCTTTATCCATGGAAGGGTTGATTGAGAAAACCAGACACTTAACCCCAGAGAAATTAAAAGCAATGTGTCAGTATTTCATGTTACCTGAGCATCAGCCAAAAGGGACTCCCCCCTATGATTTTTACTTTTTCAACACATTGGGAAGGCTTATTGTGAATGTAATATCCTTTGTCTTAGGATTCAATACCAGTGAGTATGTAGATGAGATAACTCTGGCTTTGCTATCTATCTTTACCCCTGGGCAGCCTCCTGAGATTAAGTATGATTATGCTTCCTTCATTGCCAACAAAATCCATGATCAATTTTTAAGGCTAGATACTGAAAAGGTTTTTAAGTACTCCTCAGTTATCTATCATCTCATGATCTTTTACCAGTCAGACAGATTCCCTTTCCCTGTTCAGAAACTTGATGCTAAAGGTAATCCCAGGTCTGTTATTTTTTGGTCCCCCATCATTCATTTGTCCTCTGACTCTCCCTACTCTTATTCAGAATTCATTGATCAGTTTGTACATCCTGCTACAACTTTGTTAACAGGAGTTTCTCCCCCCAGGCTTAGTACCGAAATTAGAAAGACCTTGCAATTGTCAAAGAGTTATAAAGTTGGGGATTGGTACTTGTACCAAAACCATACAGTCATCAGGATTTATGGATGTGAATTACATCCATTCAAGCTACCCAGATATGTACCAATGAGAATTTTTGCTTTGGAATACTTTAGACAGATGAATAACTCAGATGTAATCCATTTCTGCAATGTAAAGAAGAAAGCATAGTTAAGGATCAAAAGCCAGTTAGGTCCTTTCATTTGCAATTCTAGAGAAGTTGAGAGAGATGCAGAACTTATATTAGAGAGAAAATTCCAGACATCTTTCCGTTGGGTCCCTTATGACCCCTTTGGTTTCATTTGTGAAAGAAGGTTAAAAAATAAGTCATCTCCTTATGTACATCACAGAATTCCTGACATAGAACAGTATGCAAATCAAGATGAATGGGTTAAAGGAACACTTGTTGAAGAGGGGAGTGGAGCTGACAAATTGAATAAACTTATGAAAGATGTTGAGAAGAAATTTGACCTAGAAACATATGATCAAATGCAGGTACCCTACATTGGCACATCCTCAGCAGCCACTCTACAACAAGCTCTACAGGAAGATAGTCCATCAGTAGCAGCAGAGCCCAAGGGTAAAGGAAAAGAACCTATAGTTCAGGTCATTGAAACCCTGGTCATGGCAGAAAAATCACAGAGTTCCAAAGCACCAGAACCATCTCAGATTTCTCACACACCAGCAAAACAAATCCAAGTTCCAGAGATGCAAACTCCACTGAATGTGGAAATAGGGAAAAAGAGGCTAGCTCCAGATACCACACCTTCAAAAGGAGCCCCACAAGTTTATCAAGCTAAAAAACACAAGTCCGATCCACCTCCAGATATAGAAATTATAGATGAATTATTTGATGATGGTAGGGAAGATAGTCAGCAAACAGGTACAGCAAGTGAAACAAACATAAGCCAGAAAGGGATACAAAAGCAATTAAGCACTGAAGTATCTTCTTTCAGACCGACAAAGACAGATACTGGAGACATTAAGAAAACCTTCATTAATATCAAAACAAAGAATGATCCATTGAAAATGAAGGTATACGATCAGTATATGAAGATGGCTCCTCATAATCAGCAAAGGCTGATGTCCGCATTTGATCTTTCACAAGGTAAAATGCTAATGAGCCACTTTAAAGCAAAGGTGCCAAAGCCAACTTCAGCAACAGATTACATCAGAACAAATTTTGAAGTTTTAGCAAAAGATATCCATCCCCTGTATCAGATAGAGCTTCATAGACAAACAGGGGAAATGGTTTATTCTACTCTCACCAACAAAGCTATGGCAGCTTTAACGCTGCAAGATTCCTTGAATAATACTACTGCACAATTGAAGATTGAGAGGGCCTCCTCACATGCCAAGGACAATAGAATAAAGTCGCTAGAAGAGATCATCATTGGTTTGGGTCACAATCCCAAAGACATTAAAGGTATTGAGGCATTGGTAAAAAAGAAAGAGGATGATATAGCTGCACTCAGAAAACAGCTGAAACTACCAGCCTCGAGGCACCCTCAGACACATGAAGTTATAAAAGGAAATTCACAAGAAGAAATGATGGAGTTGCTCTTGAATTTGACAGAGCGACTAAATGAAACAGAGAAGGAGTTGGAAAAAGCATTGCAGGAACAGGAAAATATCAAGCAGACTTCAACAACAGGTACTACAACTACAGGACAACAGGAACAACCATCTCAGGTGAACATTTCTAATTTGCATTCTGAGGATTTAATTAAGCAGATGGAGAGTTTGCAGCTAAAGGTCACAGAACTCCAAGAAACAAAATTACAATTAACAAAATTGGAGGGAAAATATGACACATCCAAAAAGACAGCTGCTGACAACCTCAGGGAAATAAAAAGATTGGAAAAATTGGTTGAGGCTTTGCAAAAGGATCTTTCACTGGAAAAGCCTCTGAACGAAATAAATGATATTCTTTGGTGCAACATCATTGAATTAATAAGAGGTATTTGGTCCTCCATTCAAGCTATTTTTGAGCAAAATGAGTTAGTCAAGATAGCACAAGAAGAAATAAATAAAACTAGACATGAATTAAGAGGCAAGCCGGAGCAGGCCCAGCAGCTCATTCAATTTTTGAATTCCAGAACAAAACAACAGCTTGCATTGTAAGGAATTGATGACAGAGCAGGTGCAGTTTTGGAAGCAAAGAGAGTTTTCACCAAGAGGACTTTCATGCAAAATCTAGAAAGAAAGTGTACTGACATTTTGGTTGATATCAACGTTTTTAGAGAGAAGTTTCAAGCTTTGCTGGACAGTGAATTGCCAAGTCCCATGCTCACAGAGGATCAAATAGTAGACTCGGAAACCTATGAGAAAAGAATAAAAGCTCATGCTAAAAATACAGCTATAGGTTCTACTAGCTCATCAGAACCTGCATTACCAACTGGGAAAAGTATTTATGAAAAAGTGAGGAATCTATTTCATCTAGAGCATGAAATAAAGTATCTATTTCCGAACGAGCCCACTTTTTATAAACTTACTGAAGCAGATGAAACTTTAAGGAAACTCAGAAGGACAATGATACCAGATGATCAGTGGTGGAAGGAAATGCTGGAGCTTTTGTAAAAGTTGTTTTCAGGATGAGATTTTATCTTTACTATCAAGTAAATGGTAAAAACAGAAAAGCAGATGAAAGAGTATCAGATGAAATGTTAAAGAGTATCCGTGAGAAGAAAAAGTATTCAACAAGTCAAAGAAATACGCAAAGGACAGCACAGAACCCTATTTTAAGCACTTATCTCTAGCACGTCCATGAAGAAAGGAACAGCACAACAAGCCGTTACCCATTATTCTATTTACGAGACCATGTGTCTCTTGTTTGTTTGTAAATATGCTTTAAGTCAGCCTGAATTATTGGCTAGGATAACGTAAGATTGTTAGGATTATTTTGTGTATAAATAAACCCTCAAAGAGAGTGTTGAGGGTGGATTCTATTACTCTGCTGTAACACTAAGATTTTCGGAATAAAAACTTTTGGAGAGATTTACTTGTGGCTTACTGGATGACGATTTGAAGCACTGGACTTGTTGCAAGATTCATGTGTTGGACTACAGTTCAATAAGTGTTTCTACCCTTTGTCTGAAATTTTATATTAGTTTATAATACCATCATATCCATTTCTGAATAATTTACATAAAGGTTTGAAACAGAATTTGCTTAATTGTACTCTGTTTTCAAATGTGATTGTTCCTAAATGTTTTCTTCTAAATTAGCTATAAGCATGAATTCTTAAATGCTCCTGCTTCGCTAATTTAAACATTGTTTGATTACTATAACACGGAATTCTTCATTGCTCTTTGTTTGTAGTCATTTCACTTCTTTCTTTTGAACATGGTAAAAGATTCTTAATTGCCTTTCATCCCTTCAAGATCATCCCATCCACTTTAAATTTTAAGGATTGTTCTCTGTCTAGCTATCTTTCCCTGTAATACCATCTTGTGTTTAGAATAGAAATCCAGTAAAGCCATCCTTTGACTCCATAGCCCAATGGACTGAAAACTTTCAACCTTGCCCTTAGTTTGTGGATTCCACCAATTTTCAAACAAACTCTTGGATCTATAACTAGCCTAAAACTTTCTAAGAACAAAGATAAATTATAAAGAGAGAGCCCTCTCTGGATGCAGATTGGCTAGATTCTGCATCTGAAGGTTGGTTTGTGGTTACCTCGGGTATACTTTCTCTTACACAACTTCTAGGAAAACCTAAGTGATAACACCACGGAGGCGGGGATAGGGGTTTCATATAATCCATATCTTTTTGAGAGAGAGTGTTGAAAATGCAACAAGATGATGGAGCTTAGTGAAATGAAGTCGCCTTCACTAAGTGGGCCCGCAGGCTATTTTTGGCGCAAAGTCTATTTTTAGACTATGTCTATTTTTATACATATGGATCATGGTCTATGAGTTGTAGGATGCTATTTATGGATGATTGGTCGAGTTGGTAAAAATATATGGACCTCTATTTTTAGACATTGGGCAGTTTCTATTTTTAGACTGTCGGGCTAAAAATAGAACAGTCAAATATTATTAACCCTTAATAATATTTAGACTATAAACATTATCTTATCCTCTTGGAACACTTCAGTTTGATGCTTGGATGTGGCACATGCAGCTGACAGAAGGAATTACGCTATTCCTAGGGGTTAGTTGAGCTATTGCATGGTTGACTTCAGTTAGAACTCATGTGGCAGAGTTTGGTGGAGTTGATGAGGCAATTGGTGGAGTTGTGTTCGGTTTAACTTAGTTGAACTAGTTGTATTTAGTCTAACTGATAAATACACTAGTGATGAGTGGTGTGAATTAATTATTAATTAATTCACTAAATATTAACTCATAAATCAACTAAAGAATACATCAGTTAACTGCAATGCATGGACAGTTCAGTGGAGACCAGTGTTAGAGGTGGGTGAAAGGGTGAGTCTACTATCAGTTGTGACTATTGGTTGTGCATGAGATTTGCACACACATTGATTGATATTGCCAATGAGAATTTCGCAATTGAAGCTAGTGGGATTCGAACTTGGATCTCATCATTAATCAACTTGGATTGCGCAATAGAGGCAAGCAGACTTGTGGAGGAGATTTGAACCCGTGACTTGTTCATCTTTCGTGCTAGTTTGTGTGTAGCATGTGAGATAGTGATGAGAGCTATGAGAGCTTTGTGCTATGTATTTTCACATGTTCTCTATCATTATAATATATAGATAGTTGGGGGTTTTTAGATATTAGCTTTCCCCATTACATACTGTGTTGATATGTGTGCTTGATTATGTTTTTATGTGCGCATGCGACTACTTCTATTTCCGCATATTGATGATCAATTGTAGAAGAGGTTATGTATTATGCATGAAGCTTAAATAGTGTGTAATCAAGATAATCTCGGTGAATAATTCAGCAAATTATTCAAATTTCTACAATTCTCAATGATCATAGGTCCCACTTCTAAGATAATTAGATCTTAGATATAGTATGAAGAACTAATGATAGAGGTCTTAAGGTTACCTTAAGGCCATTCTTTAGCAGCAAATTTATGGAGTTATTTTTTACCCTTGACTTCATCCACTCATGCTTCCTCTTGATTGTAACAGTATAGAGTAACCATCGTAAGTGTATAAAAAAGCCTTGGTTTGGTTGTCACTTATTTAGGTAGAATGCCCCATTTCTCGCAAGCGTCCATAGCCCTGATGGGTTTTCCTAGTGATATCAAAGGTCAGTACCCGCTACCAGCATGCCTCTATAGCCTCGACGGGCTAATCTCTTAAACCTATTTTACACCGAAGGTTCTAGTCCCATGTTTCCTACCATTTTAGGTTTAGATTGTTATCATTACCTTTGAAATTGGTAGATGGGGGAGCGGCTTCATAAATCCCCTTAAAGGCATAGGATGACACCTTTTATAGTGACTTATATTACCTTCATAATGTCTTGGACACATAAGGTACTCATAGGTACTCAAAGGACATAGAATGAATGAGTCATTTTTAATGTGAGATGGATGAAGTTTCCAAAAAATAACCAAAATATACCTAAAGTCCTACTAATAATAGTTTTCATGTATGTTTTTTCTTGTAAAGTAGTGTTCCGCTATGAGTAGAGACTTCATCAATTCTCTTGAAAGTCTTAATAAATATGCTCGGAGATCATGTTTTGGTGTTATGGTTATAGTATTCAAGTTGATTTTTTTCATTAGTATCATTTTATGGACCTCTTAACTTTGTTTTAATCCCCTTAGTATGCTTTGGTAGCTATATTTTGAGCAACTGTTGATAATCAGAAATATATATGAATAAGAAAAATGAAATTCTAAAATATAAAAGATATGACAGCCATGAATAGTTTGGATTTATCATTTTATTCAATTTCTATGGAAAAAAACTTATTTATTCAATCATCTTCGTGAAATACTGCCCTTAATGATAAATCGTTATTGCATAATTTTTAACAAATTAAGGAGAAAATAAAGATAACATCAAATACTCCCCTAAGTGTTCCATTCCATTGATCAAGATGTATTTTCTGATTTTTGAAAATATTCTTCCATTATTTAAGCATCCCAAATGAAGAATATCCTTGAATATTGTTTTTTCTTTCAAAATAGCAAATTGGTACCAAAATTTTGGGTAGCGATTAGCTAAAACAAGGTACCGTAAAATTGGTGTGCAATACCTGACTGTCTTGTAATGCAATCATTTCCAATTTCACATAAGATTCCAAACATAATGGTCATAGCTTACTTTATTAAAAACAAAACTATAAAAAAATATAACTATCATAAATAAATAATAAGTGGGAAATAAAATTAATATTTTAACCATATTTTTGTTGGAAATAAGACTGAATGAAGATCTTCATTAAAAGAAATATGCAGTTGAAAGAGACCTCAACAAAATTATGCGATAGAAACGTAGATCTCCCATTTTCAACTAGTTGTCTTTAATCGTTAGCATTCCCACTTATACAAAACAAATGAGAAAAATGTTGCACTATATTTTATAACTAACTATTATATGCATCAATTATTCATTTATTTATTATCTTACTCTACTTGAGAAAAATATATTCCCCTCATCAAGTATAGGAGTATTTCCAATGTAACCATGTGCACAATAGCTGTAAAAATGCATTCATACTCAAGTTCATAGTATAATCCTCAATACATACCTAAGTATGAAGTACCAACAGTTTTAAAGATGATGTCAAGAAGTAAGGAAAAATGAAGGAGTGGTATGGCCTTATAGTTTCTTGAAACCAATTTTCAATCAAATCAAAATGCTCATGGTTTACCTCTTTGGTTGGCTAATTTAGCATATCCTCCTTTACCATGACATGCAAATCTTCTATTATGAGATGATTATCATCTTGTGTTCTTAGAGGATCCACAGGTAGGCATGTTGAAAATTATTCAATCTCAAGTTTTGGTGGTTGATCTCCATTGGATGTGGTCCACGATTCTTCAATTTCCTTGACAAGATTGCAAGGGTGAAGATATTCCTATGGATGTGGTTCATGGATTTTTTATTCTTCTATTACTTATGGAGAGGAAAATACGTTCTTGACTACCGTTAATATTTGTTCTTTCTGAGAAGAAAATATCCCTACTGTTGCTAGAATTTGAGAGTTATTCCAAATTCTTGATCATCCTTGAATATTGATTTTCCTATTGCTAATCCTTGTCCTGCACATGTATTACTGTATGGAGTTCTTAAAGTACAAAAAAAATTAAAAATGTTAAATAATTGAAAAATGAAACACACTTAAAACAAATCTAATCGAGCCAATCATTTACTCCATGCACCACCATGCTACTAAGACCCTGTTGTCACAAATTTATATGTTCACACTAGTTAGGCTTCTCTTCTTTCCATGAATCCAAAACATAAAACTTTAACTACTTACCAAAAGAGAGGATGACTTAACTTTGGAGCGACCCCACCAAACTAGATGTGCATGTTCTTACCTCTCATCTTACTGTCTTCTCTCTATCCTTAGGTCGTCCTCATTATTACTCACAAACCATTAAAAAAAAAATCATTACCTATTATCGTTTACAACTCCCCGAAAACAGTGCCAAAAATTTTGGGGCAATTATATGAATGATATATCACCACAAATTAAATTACCAACTAGGGAGTCATAATGAGTAGATCTGATGCACTGTGTGTGTTGATAACAGATAAGTTCCTATGTCTGATGAGTATAGCCTAGATAAGAAGCTTCCATTTTACAATTTCAATCTAATTTCCTTATAATTAAACATCATAATTAAAATCTCATAAATAAAATATTTACAAGCATGTAAGCTAAATGTTCTTCCTCGGTTAACAAGTATATCCATTTACAAACTAATGAAATAAAAATATGGATTCAACTATGTTTTACTGTAGCGACTGATTTCAATCACTAAATTAAAATCAACTCACTGCACTCAAACATCAAACAAAGAAACTATTCTTAATTTAACTAGTTCTGAAGGAAACTATGCATTCTTATATAGGAAATGTATCAAGAGTCTTCACTTAACAACTCATGAAGGTGAATGGTGAGATCTTTGATATTAACTTTTCTTGTTCTTTAACACAACAATTAAATATACAACCTGAGAAATAAATTTTTCATTCACAAAACTGATAAATATAATAAAAACTTGCCTTGATGGCTTTGGTGGGCCCTTGTCGAGCTACCAAGGGAAGCTGGAAGAACCTACAAAGATAAATAATCTATTAACACAATGAACTAGTGTCATTGATAATCGGATGCTCAACATGGGTGCAAGATGAACTTGAACACAGGTACCGGACGAGAAACAATGGTATCGGATGGATAATACTAGTGTCGGATGAGTAGGTGTTGGGAGTAGTATAGGGAATATTAATGGACCAACATTTAATAGTCAATCTGAGAGTTTGTGAACATTGAGGCACAGCACTAGAAATGCCAGAGAGAGCCCCTAGCAACCTAAAGAAAACTCTAGTCTAACTTGCACATCAATCTCAACAAATTAAATTGAATCCTGCACTTCAAAGGAAACTTGAGAAAATACCAATCCTAACAATTGAAAACAAGCTTCGATCAAACATTTGAAAAATAAAAGGCAAACCTACACTATTATAAATTGCGAAAGGAAATCCTAATTATTGGAAAAGTGAAGGTAAATCCTAACTGTTTTTTGACTAGAAACCAAGAAAATGTTTGAACAACATCGAAAATGAACACTGTAAATGCTGAAAGAAATTCAAGATCAATTCACACCATTCTCATTGTAAATAAAATTTAAAAAAAAAATAACACGACTTTAATTTGTACTAATTTTGTCTATCTCGCCTTTGTGTAAAAAAATCCTTTAAGAAATTAAAGTACATCCATTGTGTGTGGAGAAGGTCAAAACAAAAACAAAAAACACTCTTGCTCTCTTTGTATGATTTTGAATGAACAAATTGCTTGCAAATAATATTGGGGAAGAAAATCTTTATTTAGGGGAATAAAAGAAGGAAGTAAATGATTGATACAACTGTGATCTTCCAATATTAAGTATGATAGACTTTTCACCCATCAATAAATTCTCTCAACCATTATTATAAATGATCAAATATTAGAAATATGAGGCCTTCATTTCTAATGTACAAACAAGTATGAGTATGCAACTTCAGAGTTGTTTAAAATTCAATTTATTTGTGCATTTATTCTCAATCCATACATACTTACCTCATATCAAAATTGTTATAATTAAAGTGAATTCGAAATATAGGAGTAAGTCTTGTATTTTTGGAATACGAGGTCACAAGTTCCCATCATTGATTAATATTGCGCAATCAAAACTTGTAGATGAAAAATATCCTAAAACAATTTCAGAATTTGAAGTGACTCGCTTACCTTATGCGCCATCATGCAATTCAGAAATAGAAATATTGAAGGCTATTTAGCAAAAGATTCATAACATGAGGTTTTGAAATTAAAATCAAGTAACACAGCATCGAGAAAATCAAAATGTCGACCAGCATAATCAACACACTTCGTGGAAAAAAAAATAAAGTAATTTTAAAGAAATGAAATGAAATCAATAAATCATTTTGCAATCAATAAATCATTTTCTATAAAAATCCATTTTGTTCAAAAAATAAATCTTCCCAACGTTATGTTAAAAGCATGACACTGAAAAAAAAAAAAAAAAAGTTGGAAAGAAAATATCCTAATCTAGTTATATGCACACCAATCACACCATAAATGATAAATTAAACGCACTCACTTAGCAAACCAGAATCCAACCTAATCCTACACAATTTAGAGTGGTGTCGAGTTGGTCTGGCATCCAACCCAGCCACTACGCACCCTTTGTCAAAAATCTAGTTCACATAGAGATTACAATCATAAAAATCATAAAATAATTAAGCATAACATGGCTTGAAGTGCTTCGATTAATCTTTGAAATCTTAGTCTTTACATGGTGTAGGAAAAGATAAAACTCTAGTGAACAGATGGAGAAATCCCTTGAATAACTGTGCTCGTGTAATGTTACATTGGGACCGTCTCCTCCCCTTCTTCGTTGTCTGGCTCCAAGCGATCTCTAATTTTATATATATATTCACATTACAAATAAGGTTATTAACAGGCTAATCAAAAAATATAAGGAACAAATTACAAATCATGAGAGTTTTCCAAGGATAAAAAACAGTTTATGTTCTAGTGCAACTGAATGTCGAATAAAGGAGCTGAATATAGTACATGAGGGACTGTTTTGGTAAATGGCTCCTCTTTTCTCGGTCTGAGACTGATGGTGAAATAAGTGTGATTTTGACCAACAATTACTTCCCAAAATATCCTCAAACTACTATTAAAACTGTCAGCAAAGTAATTTCCTTCGGATTTGAATAATTAAAGTAGTATACGCATTCCTTGACTCCAGTGCAGGAACGTGAGTGTAGTGAAGGAATTTGATGCATGGTGTAGGAACTCTTTAGAGTGCGGGAAATCCATAGTAAACTGGTGTAGGAATCCTAATTGGTACAGGAATATGTTGCATAGTACAGGGAGGTGCATGCAGGATCAAGCCTTGTCGACATATGCATAAAAATATAATAAAATTAGTATAAACCTAAAAACACACAAACTATTATTAATGATACTTTTAATGTTTAAATCTCGTTAAAACAAGGGAATCTTGGAAAATATTAAATATTTACTCTATTGTCTCCGAGAATTCACAAAACCATAACAATAACCATTCAAACTAAACAAAAGCATGAGGGATTTCAAGTAAAAGGTGATATAAAGCGAGACAAAACAGAGTCCTAACATCCCCCCATGATGATCATCTTGCATTTCCTCGTGCAATAAAATCAATTGTTGTATTCTCGCTCACTTGCAAAAAAAAAAGATAAAAACATTTATGGGCACTTCTAATAATGAAATTGCAATTTTGTGTGATCAACATTTCCTTCACTAGATAGATCTTGTTCTAAAAATAGAGTGTTTGTTGGACTCTTTATTTATTTAGAATGATTTCAAGAAATTATTACACAAGGGCTTCCATAGGAATACTAAATTGCAAGGATGGTGTTATTATTTGAATAAAATAGCCAACTATTAAAATTTCCGCAAACATCTCAGGGGGCATCCTTGATCAGAAGTTTCACTTTAATATCCTCATTGTAAATATGAGTGACATGATTTGGAAGCCATAGTGTTAAAAGTAGACAAAATAATACCTTCCCACAGTAACCATCTTACCATTATCCACATATATTTGAAGCTCCTCTTTTCTGGGCAAAGTGAATTACCTACACTGAGGGTCCCACGTCCATAAAAAAAATTATTCCAAAAAGATAGAACTCCAAGGCATAACACTAGAAGGATCTTAAAGCCACTCTCAAAGAGATATGATAATGAATTTAGGGAAAGAAAAAACAACCAAATAATCATAGTGTAAAATTAACTTCAATACCACAGGCATGGCTCTACTTCTAGTAGGTGTCAATAGCTTCGACAAGATGCCTTTTAACCCCACGAAATTTATGTGTTCCATCTATTAGATATAGATTTAGAGTCATTTGAAAGAATTTACATTTGTTTTGAAATTAATTGAAGGCCACTATCCCAGCTTGGTAACCATCTAACGATAGTGCCATTCACAAGAAATAACAAGTCAGCTCATGACGATACCTCTTGTCTTCCATATTTTCAACTAAAATCCATTACCCTGGCTTGGCCACCAATAGTGGTAATGTCATTCTCGTTAGGACCCATGATCATGGTATTTTAGCTTGTAGTGAGACCTCCTATCCATCAATTAATATGTCTTATGAAAAGAACTCTGATTGTAATCAACCTTAAATAGGTTACTTAATAGTTGGGGAGGCGATTATGCTCCTTAAAAGCACGGGATGGCATGAAAAGTTTTAAATTACTAATCTTTACTGGTTGGTCCTTCTACCCTAAAGACTCATTTTAAATAAAACATCTTAGATAATTACTAAAAAATTCCTCAAATTGATCATTTCAGGGTTCTTATGAAAGCTTGTTATAGTTTTGTAGGTGTGGTCCACCATAGGAGGATTCTCATCAATACCTTTGAAGAGGAACTTGAAAATGTTTCCTGGATGATAGCTTTTTGGAATGAATAGGCGAGAAGTATGTTAGGAAGTATTAAACATAACTATAACAATAGCCCTCACTAACATATCGGTCAATAATCAAAGTCACTTTATAAAATATGAGGCATTAAGAGTGAATTGCTTCTGACAAGTCTTACCACAAGAGCTCTTAATGAAAAATATTTCAATAGTTGTGCTTTAGGGAATAAAAATTTAAAGACTGTTTCTATACAATTTTATTTCGGATGGAATCTTTATTCATTGCTCTTATATTACCCTACCCTTTTTTAAAGAGAGGAAGATCACTTTTAGGTGTAAGCGTACTTCCAATGTAGCTATGTGCGTAACAGAATGCTAAATATACTCTCACACTTAGTATGAGCAACCAGTTGCTTTAATTAATACGTTACCAAGATTTGTCAAATGATGAGGGAATGATGTGTGTTGATGACTGCTTGAAACTGGGATTCAATGAGATCCACATATTCATGATTCTCCAACTCGTACAAATATTCCACAGCTTGATGAACACTCCCTTGGAGGAATATTGAATTGGGTGAAAGAAAAAATAAAAATCCCTCAAGTTTGGGCTCAAATATCTGCTTTTCAGATTGATAATAATGGTTAAGGGAAATTCTAGGGTTTTAAGTTTCTACAACAATTTTAGAATAGGTTTCAATCAAATATTTATCCTCTAATGGCCTTTCAGTCAAGGCTTATTCCCGAGATAAAGGTTATGTGGTAATGGGGGAAGTTTCCAAATTCACTCCCTTCCCCAATATGGAAGATGTAACATTTCGTTCAATAGGGGAATCAACGGGAAGAATAGGTGTTTCAAATTGCTGTGGAACCTGCTGGTTTATATTAGGGGGATATGGTTTTGGCGAAGGCTTAAACTAAGCTTAGGATTTGGGTTATGGTTTGGACTAGGGTTAGGTTTATGGTTTGAATTAAGGTTAGGGTTAGGGTTTAAATAAGGGCTAGGTCTAAGGTTTGAATGAGGGCTAGGTTTAGGGTTTTAATGAGGGCTAGGTTTATGGTTTGAATTAAGATTTTGACTAGGGTTAGGTCTAGGGTTTTAATTAATGTTTTGACAAGGATTAGGTCTAGGGTATGGGTAAGGATAAGGAGTAGGGTATGGATTAGGATAAGGGGTAGGGTATGGATTAGGTTAATATTTCATAGGTAACTACAACCATGGAGGAGAATAACTCGATAGTGCATTGAACGAAAATTGTGATTGTTTGTTTTTATTAACTAATTGATTTTGCATGAAAGTATTCTCTAGAGAAAAAGATAAAAACCATTCTAGAGGACAAGGGGATATCTAACTAAAATAAGAGGGCCAAGGAGGGGGGCACTATGGCCATTAAGTAAGTTATTCAATTGGAGGAGGATTAAAGGTTTTCCATGAAACTGTAGGATTATAAACATGCTGAGGAACTTGCTCAGGAAAATAAGCATTAATCCAAGTATTGAATGATGATAATATTTAATTTATGCCTGGTAATTGATTTGATTCCTTACTTGATTTCCTAAGTACCTTTAGTAATCCTGGTAGTGATGGGAAATATTTAGTTGAATGAACCTCCCCACAAATTTTGCAAACTTTTGGGCTACTAAGTGGACACCTTCCAATGAAGTGCTTCTTGATACAGTAGGCACAAAATATTAATAGTGATTATTCATCCTTCTTCTGTTCCTCCTGCAAATCATCGAAATTTGAAATCAAATATTTAATGATTTTATATTTATGTTCAAGCAAAATACTAAACTCTGCACTTATGAGTTCTTCATTGGATGATTTGTATATGTCTGTAGCAACATCAAGACTCCTCATTGAATGATTCCTCAAAATACCATTTTATTTTTTTCAATAAGCCAACTGGTACATTCATCAACACAGGAATAATGTATATATATGAAGGGCAGGGGGGATGGGTTCTTACAACACCAGATAAAATTAAAAACCTTAAAATAACCAAGCTGTGCAGGAAATAAACAAATTCAATGAACAAAAATTTGGAAGAGAAACTGGGTGAAAAACAAACCAAATGCAACATGTCACCAAGGTCAATCCCTTGAGCACCTCCCTGGAAATGGCTCCAAAATGTTATTAATGGACCAACATTTAATTGTCAATCCGGGATTTTGTGAACTTAGAGGCGTAGCACTGGAAATGACAGAGAGAGCCCCCGGACACCTGCAAATAAAACTCTATTCTAAGTTGCACATCAGTCTCAACAAATTAAATTGAATCCTGCACTTCAAAGGAAACTTGAGAAAACACCAATCCTGACAATTGAAAACAAGCTTCGATCAATCATTTGAAAAATAAAAGGAAAACCTGCACTATTAGCAAGTGTGAAAGGAAATCCTAATTATTGGTGAACAGAAGGTAAATCCTAACTATTTTTTGACTAGAAACCAAGCAATACCTGAACAACATCGAAAATGAAGAATGTAAATGTTGAAATAAATTCAAGATCAATTCACACCATTCTCCATGTAAAGAAAATTTAAATAAAGAACAAGACTTTAATTTGTACTAATTCTGTCTAGCTTGCCTTTGTGTATCAAAATCATTTAAGAAATTAAAATAAATTCACTGTGTGTGGATAAGGTCAAAACAGAAAACACTCTTGCTCTCTTTGTATGAGTTTGAATGAAAAAATTCCTTGCCAATAATATTGGGGAAGAAAATATTTGATTAGGGGAAGAAACGAAAGAATTAAATGAATGATAGAACTATGATATTCCAATCTTAAGTATGATAGAGTTTTCACCCATCAATAAATGCTCTCAATCATGATTATAAATGATCAAATAATATAAATATGAGACCTTCATTCCTAATCTACGAACGAGTATTAGTATGCAGCTTCAAATTTTTTTAGAATTCAATTTATTTGTGCATTGATTCTCCATCCATAAATATTTACCTCATATCAAAGTCGTTATAATTAAATAAAATTCGAAAGATAGGAGTAAGTATTGTATTTCTGGAATATGAGGTCACAAGTTCCCATCATTGATTAATATTACGCAATCAAAACATGTAGAGGAAAAATATCTTAAAACAAAGCATTCAGAATTCAAAGTGACTCGCTTACCCTATGCGCCATCATGCAATTCAGAAATAGACAGATCGAAGGGTATTTTGAAAAAGATTCATAACATGAGGTTGTGAAATTAAAATCAAGTGACCGAGTATCGAGAAATCAAAATGTTGAACAACATAATCAACACACTTCGTGGAAGGAAATATACACTAATTTGAAAGAAATAACATGAAATAAATAAATAAATAATTTGCTATAAAAATCCATTTTGTTCTCAAAAGAAATCTTCCCAACGTTACGTTCAGAGCATGACATAGATCAAATATATATATATATATATATATATAGAGAGAGAGAGAGAGAGAGAGAGAGAGACAGAGACAGAGACAGAGAGAGCGAGAGAGAGAGAGAGATATAGATATATTGGAAATAAAATCTCCTGATATAGTTATACGTACACCAGTCACACAGTAAATGATAAATTAAGTGCACTAACTCTGCAAACCAGAATCCAACCTAATCCTGAAAAATTCATAGTGGTGTCGAGCTAGTCTGGCGACCAACCCACCCAGCTCGCACCCTCTGTCAATGATCTAGTTCTTACAGAGATTATAATCATAAAACACATAAAATAATTAAACAGAACATATCTTGAAGTGCTTCAATTAACATTTGAAATATTTGTCTTTACATGGTGTAGGCAAAGATCAGACTCCAGCAAACAGAGGGAGTGATCCGTAGATTAACTATGCTCATGTAATGCTACATTGGGACCGTATCCTCCCCTTCTTCATTGTCTGGCTCCATGCGATCTCTAAGTTTATATAGATATTGACATTACAAATCGGTCTATTAACAAGCCAATAAAAATATAGAAGGAACAAATTATAAATCATAATAGTTTTCCATGGATAAAAATCGGATTTGGTTTTGGTGCAACTGAATGTCGAATAGAGGAGATGAATCTGGTACATGAGGGACTATTTTGCTAAATGGCTCCTCTTTTCTCAGTCTGAGACCAGTGGTGAACTAAGTGTGATGTTTACCAACAATTACTTCCCAAAATATCCTCGAACTACTATTCAACCTGTCAGTTAAGTAATGTCCTCGGAATTTGAATAATTAAAGTAGTCTACGCATTCCTTGACTCCAGTGCAGGAAATTGATGTGTGGTGAAGGAACTCTTCAGAGTGCAGAAAATCCATAGTAAAATGGTGCAGGAATCCTAATTGGTACAGGAATATGTTGCATAGTACATGGAGGTGAATGCGGGATCAAGCCGTGTTGGCATATGCATAAAAATATAATCAACTCAGTATAAACCTGCAACACACAAACTATTATTAATGATATTTTTAATGTTTAAATCTCATTCAAACAAGGGAATCGTGGAAAATATTAAATACTTACTCTATTTTCTTCTATAATTCACAAAACCACGACAATAACCATTCAAAATAAACAAAATCACGAGGGATTCCGAGTAAAATGTGATATAAAGCGAGACAAAAGAAAGGCCTAACAGTAGGAACAGTGCCTTAGAATAAATTTGAGTCAATCCAAATAATTAGAGAGTATAAATAATCAATTATTCTTTTTCTACTAATAATAAATCATAAAAATCATGCTTTCAAATATAAATTACCTCGTAGGTACATAAGGATACTAAAAATTATGTTCTTAAAGAAGATAGGAAAGTGGTGAATAGGTTTGGGGTGAAATTGGTCAAATATAGAAAACAATATAGTGTATTATATGCATCAAAAAGGAGACCCAACAAAGTCCATCATATAGGAAAAGTACTTTAGTGTTGAGTCTGCAGTTATTTCCTGGTATAGCAGAAAACAACTGTGTGTGGCACTCAACTCAGCACAGGTTGAATACATTGTTGCAAGTCAAGCAACATGGGAGGCCATATGGATGAGTAAAATACTTGTGGGTATTTTCAGTCCAGAAATGGATCCGACAGAGATTTATTGTGATAATAAAATTTGTATTCAGCTCTTTTAGAATCCAGTATTTCATCATAGGTCCAAGAACATTGATAACAGGTACCATCGCTTGCAAGATTATGGGCAGAGGAGAATTATGATGCTACAGAACATTCCAACTGAGAAGTGGGATGCAGATATCTTGACAAAGGCATTGTCAAGAGGAAAATTTGAATTCCATGGGTGCGGGATAGGGGTTGTGAAAAATCCCTTTCTTGTTAATAGGGAGTGTTATAAATTGTAGCAATAAAGGTTGTATTTGAATTGTTCCTTATTCAAATTGACTAATTCGATTTTCCACATTAGCAGGATGACTTGGATGGCAGTTAACTTGTGTGACATGGCCTTGTATCCTAGTTAGATCATCTAAATCAAGTTTCTAGGCTTGGATTAGAGTTTTGCATGTAGTGATTGCTAAAATTTAGCAATATAGTTCAACTATTTTGAGTTGAACTCAGTTAACTGAGCAAGTCATTAATTGAGCCAATTGAAGGTCAGTTGAGTAGTAGAATTATCGATAAATCACTGATCGTTCAGTTGAACTAGTCAATCAGCGAAAAATAGCCCAAACATGCATGGAATTTGAATTTCCTAGCTAGAGTGGAGAAAAAGGCACATTGTAATTATCAATTATATACTAGTTGAGTGTACAGGCTTTCTAATTTAGCAAATGATCAATTCCCTTGGAATTGTGCAAGGAAATAGGGAATTCCCTATTATTTAAGAGCTCAATTTCTCCTTAATTATGCAATGAAATAGGAGGAAGTTCGAGGCTTGAATTGGCTAAGTGTTGGCCAGAGCAAGACATTCAGCAGGAGAGAAGGTTTACAGTGCAAGGTGTGCTTTAGATTTGAAGCAAGACATTGTAATTGTTTCTCATTCTCATTTGATTAATGAAAAGCAGCGGAGGGGTTTTTCCCTATTGGGTTCCTCTATAAAATCATTGTTTTATTATGGTTTTGATGGTTGCATGTCAATTCATGTGTTTCTAAATTGTGATTTCCATTTCGCAAAATTGTAGAGGAAATTCGTAATCTCTTGTTTTCAATTTGAATTCATCAGTAGCAGCAAATTTCCAGTAATTTCTACACAACTCTTCAAAAGGGATTTGATACCATGTTTGAGAAAATAGGGCATTCCATACTAGATAAACACCTTCAATAACCACTCACACACTGAGATGAAATATCATGATGTTAGTTTTTTTATGTAGTTAAAACCATCTATGAGGGGAAGAGTCCATGGCCCTAGTTGACATGGCCACTTGAGGAAATTTTATTAATGAAAAATAAAAATAGCATTACATAAGAGAGTTATCATAATCAATCATCATCCTTGACCCTTCATGCTCTTTAACTAGAGATCACAAACCAATTGGGTGTTAAGAAATGGATTAATAGTTAATAGTATCAAGGATGATATGAGTTGTCATCACTTTATTTCCAAAACATATTGTGTTTATTGAATTGCAATGCATATTAAAGAAACACACTTTTACCTAATAGATACACTAGTCCAACTTCCTAATGCACTAGAAATGTTATCACTCTCCCCAACTTACTAGGCTAAAATTAAGAGTGAATAAAAGTAACCACAAACCAACTTTTAGCTAGGCAGCTAGCCCTACCTAACATGAGAGGGCTTCTGTGTCACTTTTTAAATATTCATTTTTAGGCTGAGTACAAAATTTTAGCCTAGATATGAATTAATTTGTCTTAGAATTTGTTTAATAATCTGTTTGCTGAATAAAATTATAATTAGTGAAACTAAAACTGATTTCAAAGACAAAATTGCAAAAAA
Organism: Pinus albicaulis; assembly: GCA_034641835.2. Classification (NCBI taxonomy): domain Eukaryota; kingdom Viridiplantae; phylum Streptophyta; class Pinopsida; order Pinales; family Pinaceae; genus Pinus; species Pinus albicaulis. Next base: position 899,253,177 of record CM076579.1, read on the forward strand.
TAGAGTAAGGCAAGATAGGCAAACTATTTTAGCACAAAAGCCCTATAGTGGTAGAAAAGAGAGGGTATGAATGAGCATTTTACTGAATTCATTCATTAGAATAAAAGACATATTGTAGAAATCTTAATAAACAGAACATATGACTGATTTATGCTTATAAATTGATAATATTTTTACATAGAAAGTGAAATGGAAGTGAAATAACAGAGAGAAAGTACAATGCTCAAAATAAATACCACATGAATATCACAAAATTTGTTGCAACTCCTTTGATTTCATTAATATTAGGTCCACATCAATACACAGAGTCTCAAAAACTTGATTATCCAACCTATCCTTCCTCTATAATTTGTCTATTTATAGTTTTTACAATGGCTCTACCAACAAGGCTAGACCTTCGAATATCTCCAAAGACAGGGATACTATTACATTGAGAGGAAATAGGAGAAATATGTTTATATTTCTTACATTAACAAGAAATCTTGAAAGAGCACTCAACTGATGCTTATTGAACCCAACATTAATGTTTGATGTGGAATTTTTATCCTGAACTATAGGTCACGATGTACAGGGTTTGCTACTAAAAATAAAGCTATTTGAGCAACTACTGCCAGAATTTATGTAAATCCGGTGACTGGTCCTTGAATCCTTCCTATGCTTTTGGAAGCATGTTGGTGCTGTGGACTAATGGTGGTGCGGGCCTGTGGAAGTATTTTCGGAATAAAACTTAGTCGTTGTTCCATTTTTTGGCTTCTTCATTGAATTAATAGGGTTTATTTTCATTTTATGAATGGATTTAAATGACCGCAGAAAGAGCATTAGAGTAAATGAAACCCATATAAATAGGTTTAGAGGAATAATTGGGCACGTGAACGGGAATGGATAAAAGCGCGTGAAGGGAAATGAGAAGGAGACGCGCTTGACATGGGACAGTGGAAGGAATTATTAAATAAACAATGGGCAGGAGGGAGAACCCTTTATATATCGCAATCGCAAATTGGGGATCATAAGACACAGGATGGAGGAATTGGTGAATTTCAAATTGATATGGGATGAGATGACATGACAGTAAGAAAATCCCATTTTAATATTGCATATCGCAAATTGAGATTTTGGGGCTTCATCGCAAATCGGGGACAGAAGTCTTTATCGCAAATCGGAAAGTCGGACTTATCGCAGTCGGGAGTCAAAGGGTTATTTCATTCGGAGCATGTAACCATTCACATATCGAGGATCAGGGAAATGAGGCTGGTAACATGAATGGAGGGCCATAAGAATTGTGAAATGTAATAGCGATGCTGACGTGGCAAAGGATGGGTCCTACAAATATCGCATCGGGAACTTTATGAAGCGGCAAGTGAATATGGCAAGGTTTTTTGTGATATGCGGATTGTGAAAATGTAAGGAGTCCACAATACAGCTAAGTGCGGTAATTAATATCATATATAATATATGATATATAAAAAGGTTTGTTGTGGAGCGGGTAGAGCTGCTTTTTAATAATAATAAATGAATTTGAATGGTTAAAAAGGGTTTTGAAACAGAAATGAGTGATGGAAATTGGATTTTGGAAAAAGTGAAGGGTATGAAGGGTAAATGAAATGAATGAAGGCTTTTAATATGCATGAAAAGGGTAAATGTGGAAATGAAATTTACTCACCCCCCTTTTTTACACTTTGAAACTAGCACGTTCCTCTTTCAAACGAGTTGAGAAGGCAGATTGATTTCCTTTGAAGCTCTAATAGTCAAGATGACTCTTTTTATTGTAAATAAAATAGTGAGATGGAGATGATATTTTTGAGACTTGAGCGATATGAAATATAAAATATGGTTTTTATTTGGACTGCATCAACATGCTTGCTCCTTCATCAAATTTTTATGAATGAAATGGAGGATTCACTACCTTATTTTTAGTGAAAATCTGAAGATTTTTCCATGGGTATTTTTGATCCTAGACTTGACCTATATGAGATGGAGTGACCTGACTCTAGACCTCTTAGTGATGATGGTGGAAATGGTGACTTTGAAATTGGTGATGATAAATGAAATGAAAGAGCAACACACATGGTTTAACCTTCTTCAATGACCAAAATTATTGTTGAGAACTAACTGAAAAAGAAAAAAAATTGACTTATGACCTTATGAAAAACTCTCAAAAGAGTTATTTTTGTTCACTGATAAACTGACTCTAACATTGGCTCCAGCTGGGGATGGTAGCTCCTTCAGGAGGTGTCAAGAACACCGTAGATCAAGTATCCTTACCATTGGGCTATGGATTCAACTGGATTATGAAAAACTTTAAACAAATGAATTAGGAAAGACTGACTTAACAGTGACTCAATAATTGACTAAAAACTATGAACTTTAAAATAAAACAAGAGTTGTTGTAGGAGTCTTATGGCCTTCTCATCGGGCTTCAAACTTTTGCAACAATTCCTCTATTTTCTTATATATCAAATATAAACTGGTATATACAATTACATTGAATTTCTTCCTCAAGATTTCAAGAAATATAATTCTTTATAAACCTACCATTAATAGGTGCTCCTAGCACTTCTTGCCCTTCAAGATCTTCTAATAGAAATGCTTTGTTCCCTCTTAATGCAGTGATATTGTAAGGTCCTTTCCATAAATTTTCAAACTTCCCATGCTTACCCTTATCTTCATTCCTGGTATCCCAGTGAAGAACAACATCCCCAACCTTGAAGTCATCAGCCTTTTTTTTTCTATCAAAAATATTTTTAATTTTTTCATACAGCTTTGAAGTATCGCTGAAAATTTCATCTCTTGATTGTTGCAAATGTATCATCTAACTAATCCTTATCTGAATTTCATTAAGCTCATTGTCAAGCTCCTACAAAATCTTCATTACTAGAATAGCCAAGGAAGAAGGGAAAATAGTGCCAACTCCATAAACAAGATGAAATGGAGACATATTAATTGATCTTTTCGTGCTCACTCTATTCGCCCACGGAGCATTTTTAAGCTTCTTGTGCCAATTCCCTTTGTTTTCCTATAACATCTTCTTGATAATATTCACCAAAGACTTATTAGATTATTCTACAAGCCTATTTCCCTGAAGATAATATGCAGTATAATGACCAAGTCTAATGTGATATTTATCACAAAAATCAATCATCTTCTTGGATTTGAAAGTAGTTGCATTATCAGTGATAATCTTGTATGGACAACCAAATCTTGACCGAATATTATTTTCAAGAAATTGAATGATAAAAGAATCAATTGCTTTGCTAGGGGGAATAGCCTCAATCCATTTAGTAAAATAATTTGTAGTAGTGAGAATCCATTTATGTTGAGCTAAGGGTGGAGGATGAATTTCACCAATAAAATAAAGTTCCCATTGTTGGAATGGTGCTTGAACTTCAATTGGTTTAAGAGGCAAAGGTAAAAGTTTCATTTTTCCTTGAAATATCTGACACTCATGATAGTTATTAACTGTTTTGTAGAAATCAAAAAATAAGGTGGGCCACTAAAAATCTGCTCTAAATATTCAATTTGTTGTGGTTTTCCAATAAATATGGCCTCCATAGTCACCCTTATGGAAATTTGTCATAACTTTCTCTACTTCACCTTCAACTAAACAGTTTAGCAATATTCCACCAGGATCTTTCAAGTATATTACACCATTTAGAATGCAGTATTTCAATGCTTTTAATTTTAATGATATTTATTTACTACTTGGTATGCCAGGAGAAGGATTAAGATTTTTCAGAATATATACAATATCAACATACCAGGGAGATAAAGAAAATATTTCAGCTATCTCGGGTAATTTTTCAGTATTTTGTTCATTAGATAGTGCGGCAATGAAGTTTATGTTTAAGGCATGAAGATTGAAATCTGCCATCATCTTTTCTAGGCCTTGTCCTTTGATTAATTTTGTGGGTTGAATCTCCAAATCATACGCTATCAAGGCAGCAATCCATTTACCTCTACGACCTTCTGGATCATTCTATGTGAGCACTTCTTTAACAGCAGCATTTGGCACATAATCAATGACATGGAATGTAAAATTTACACTCTAAAATCCTTCAATGCTTTACCTAATGCTAAATCTTGGTTCTCAATGATATTGTACTTTAAGGTAGCATCTCTTATTGTTATGCTAAAGAAATCAATGAGCTATTATGTATTTTTATTTTTCTTTTGCATTAAAATAGCAGCAAGTGTATGCTTTGAAGCAAATGAAAAAATTATAAAATCAAGTGTATAGTCTAGGTTACTGAGAATGGGAGCATGAGATAGAGATAACTTGACTTGATTAAATGACTTCTTCGCTTCCTCAGATCATTTTACTTTAGTATATTTGTTTGACATGTCAGTAGTCTGCCTCAAATGTTCAACAAGATTGGGAAAAAATCTTCTCTGAAAATTAATTTTACCATTAAAAGATTGAATCTCATTTTTTCTCCTAGGATAATCTAAGTTCTGAATTGCTTCAATCCTTGAAGGATCTACTCTTATGCCATATTTAGATATAATATTTCCCATCAATTTACCTTCTCCATAGAAAAAAGGCTCTTCTTTGGATTTAATGAAATACTAAACTTTCTGCATCTTTGAAGGCTGTCTTTAAATGCTGGAAATGGTGCTCATCTGTCTTTGAGAAAACAGTGATATCATCAAGGTAAATGACCAAAAATAGATCTTTTTCATTGGAAAAATAAATATCCATTTCTCTTTGAAAAGTTGCCCCTGCATTCTTCAAACCAAAAGGCATTTTGGCATACATGAAAGTATCCCAAGGTGGTGAAAGTTGTGTTTTCTTGATCATCTAGGTGAACAAGAATCTGATTGTATCCTGAATATCCATCTAACAAATAAATTCTGGATGATCCAACTACCCTTTGTAGAATGTGGTCCATTTCTGGTAGTGGATAATTATCTTTTAACGATACTTTGTTCAGATTTCAAAAATCGATGCACAATCAAATTTCTCCTGTCTTTTTCCTCACAAGCACTAGATTAGACATCTAGTCTGAGAAATGGATATGAACAATTATTCTAGCAGTGAATAATTTGTTTACTTCCTTCTGAATAGAAGGAAACAATTTTGGATTCATCCTTATAAGCTTCTGAAGAAATGGTTTTTGATCTAGATTTAAAGGAATAGTGTGTTGAGTAATGCTTTTATCATAGACCTTCAAATCTGAATATTCCCAAGCAAAGACATCTAAAAATTGAGACATAATTATTACATATTTAGCTTTCATTTCTAGGCTCAAGGATTTTAAAATTTGCACCATCTTTGGCTTTTCTGAAGTGCCAAGATTTAAATCTTCCACTCCCACCTATGTTGGTGACATAATAGGCTTCCTTGCAACATCATCCTGGTCAAAAAGCTCTTCCAAGATACTAAACCTCTTGGAATATAATTGTCCTTAAGCTGTAGTACTTTCATCTCTGTAGCATGAATTTCTTGGTTATCTATTTGGGCATTGATGAATTCTTCTTCTATCTGCAAGAAGCTATTGATTTGCTCATCATTTTGAAACACTTACCAATATTGAACATTGTCAGGACTAGTAGGGAAATTTAATTTTGACATTTATTTCATATTTTTTGTTTGGATGCAGTGGGATTTTGAACATACTAGAAGAAGTGGCAAGAGAATCAGCAATAACATTGTTGTTTCTAGGAATTAATGACAAAGTATATTCAGGAAATTTTTTTAGAATATCTAGGATTGCATTTCGGTAAGCTCTCATTCTGGGATGTTTGTCCTGATACTCTCCTTTGACTTGCTTGATAACTAACTCAGAGTCACCATATACAAAAAAATTCTTTGCACCAAGCTTTTTTTTTAAATTTAGGCCAACAATCAGGGCTTCATATTCGACTTCTTTATTTGTGTAGTCAAATGCTATTTTTTAGGAAGACATTCTAACATTTGGAGCGATGTTTAATGATTGATCTATTGGGTTGTGAGTCCATATTCCAATTCCAACACCTTCTTTTCCCATGGCTCCATCAAAATCCATAGCCCAATGACTATTTTCTTCATCTGGAAGGTGCAAATCAGATGGCTGATTTTTTTTTTAGTTTGAGATATCTCTGTTGTATCCAAAATTTATGTTTTTCTGTTGTTTTCTTCTTGAGAAGATGTCTTCAATTCTAAATTGTTTGGCATTATTTTACAAAATTCTGTCTCTGGCAATTCTAAAACAAAATTTGAATTTTCTGGATTTTCTTATTTTTATTCAATCAAAAACTCTGAAGATGCTAAGCATTCTTCATTGAATAAAATAAAAGATTCTAAATCTATATGTACATCATGAACGAGATGATTGTTAGGCCTTTCTCTTGTACTAATCATATACTTCATCTTACTTTCTCTGTAAAGTTTCCTAAATTCTCCAAAGGTAGGAATTGTCGCATATGAAAAGTCAAGTTGGAAAGTTCCTCTAAGCTTTGCTCCCCGTGATCTAGAAAGTAGCATTACATACCTAGGAGGAATATCAGCCACGACAACATCCATAAGGACATTCTTGACTGGAATTTTTTCTAATGAGACCACTAAATCCTTGATAATACCAAGACATTTCACCCTCCCTTAATCAAATGAATAGAGATCATGATAAGGTCTTGTGATATCTAGTCGTAATTTGTCCATAATAGCTTTAGGCATGAGGTTGTGTGATGCTCCAGATTCAAGCATTTCATTGTGAATAATAAAATCATGGATCTTGAGACTTAATTAAAAGGGAGGAACTTCACTATCTTCTAATTTTCCATCAACAGCATGACCAAAAAGAAGCTTAGGATGATCATCACTCAAGTTAACCATATCATATGTTTGATAAACTCTAAGCAACTTAGTAACTTGAAACTTATACTGACCATTCTTCATTATTTCGTTCATAGTAATAGAGACCTTCAATTTAGCAATTTCATTTTCATGGGAAAAATGAGCAGGATGCTTATCTACCTCTTTCAATGATGTGTCTTTCTTTTCAGGTGGTTCTTTGTATGGAGAATATTTCTTCTGTCATGCTTCTTGAACTTCTTGATATTTTCTTTGATTGCTGGTGGATGCTGCATTTTCTTTAGGAGAGGTAGAAGCAACAAGGACCTTTTCTTTTTTTATGATTGGAGCAGCATCTTATTTTTGCTGAGTATTGGTTTAAGAGTTCTACTTCTTTTGATTGGCAATTAGAGGAACATTTCTACTCCTCAAACCATACTTCCTTTGAACTTGGGTGAGGTAATTTTGATATCCTCTTTAATAATATTCAGTGGACATTAAGTCTTCATTTTACATGACATATTATTGGTCTTCTGATGCACAAATTTCTGTATAATATTGATCTTCTTCAATGAGGAAGAAAGATTGTTAATTTTCCTCAAAAAAATGTTTTTCCCCAGAAATTTCTTCTTCATCATTGTCATCAGGGCCTTCAGTATAATTATTCTAGAATGGTGTCTAAACTTGTTGTTGACTTTGTGTATCCTGATCCCTGTTTGATTCAGTATTGGGTTTGTTGATTTGGACCCTTGAAATTTGGATTTCTTATAGAAGGTTCAGCTTGGCGATCAGCACTGGACATCGTATCCATAATTTTCTCCATAACTTTGATCAAAGTATCAATTTTTCCTTCTAATGAAGTTGATGCTTCTTCTTTTATTGAGACTCTTTTCTCTATTTTTACCTTGGACTTTTTAATAATCATATTGGCCTCTACACTCATTTCATTTCTTTGCATTTCTTCCAAATTTGATGGGTTTCTCTCCTTCAGCAGATAGGCCATGTTGGGATCAAAACCATCAGGAAAATGGAGTAAAGAAAGACCTAGGGGAGGCTTGATATTATCAGGAATTGAATCATATATATTATTAAATCTAGCTGTGAATCCTTGGACAAATTCATTTGTATTAATTTTCAGTGCATTATATTTAGCTATAATTTGTAGTGGATTTTTCTTCTCTTCCCATTTTCCCATGAATAAATCAATAAGTTGTTGTGATGTGCCAATTGTACCAGCTCCAAGAGAGCGAAACCATTTCTTTACTTCTCTAGAAAAACTTTGAGCAATAATATGCATCTTAGCATCATCATTGTCTACTTCTTCAAGATCTATAAAATCAGTTACTTTAGCCACATGCTGATAAGTTGTGATTTCTGATGTTCCATCCAATAGGGGCAGCCTCTGACCATAATTTTGAGGTAAAGCAGTAAGCTGACCTGGTATAATCAGTGGAGTAAATTTTTCCACGATTAATGGAGGAGGTGGTGAAGGTGTGAATTGTGATGTGGATAGAATAAAAGTTTGCAAGGGTAAATATGGAATGAAAGGAGGAATAGATGATGTAGTTATATGAGATGGTGAGGTAAAAGAAGTACCAAAATCATGTTGTTGATATTGAAAATAGGCCTTTTCAGAGGTTTCTTGAAATTTTTCTACTAAGCCTTTAATTTTATGGAAATTGAACTAGACTTCAGTATCAGTTAGACTCAAAAGTTTCAAAAAATGGTGTAAAAGACTCAAAATCAAAAGGATCGAAAGTAGCTTCTGAGAGAAAAGTTTCATACTTGGTTCAAATTAAATATTTTTCAGATTGTGGAGAGAAATCCAAATCTTTTGAGACAAACTTCGTAGGCAGGGAATTTGATTTAATTAGTGGAGGAAAAACTCTTCCTGACTGTCAAGACTTATTCTTATGTTTTCTCAAAATACTTTCAGGATTGTATACCAAGGGTGATGGATTAGGGTCAAGGTTTGACTTGGTGTATCTTTTGGGAGCCAGCTTAAGATCTGAATTATATGTTTTGGTTTAGGTTTTGACTTCAGCCTGTTCAGAAAAAATTTGCCAGGGAATATTTAACATCTATTCCCCGGCAACGGCACCAGAAATTTTATCACTCTACCCAACTTCCTAGGCTGAAATTAGGAGTGAAGAAAGGTAACCACAAACCAAATTTTAGCGAGGAAGCTAGCCCTACCTAACCAGAGAGGACTTCTGTGTCACTTTTTAAATATTCAATTTTAGGCTGAGTACCATATTTTAGGCTAGGTATGAATTAATTTGTCTTAGAATCTGTTTAATAATTTATTTGCTAGATTAAAATTATAATCAGTGAAACTAAAACTAATTTCAAAGTCAAAATTGCAGAAAACAGAGTAAGGCAAGATAGGAAAACTATTTGAGCACAACTAATTTGTCATTTGTGTATAGTGGTAGAAAAGAGAGGGGTGTGAATGAGCATTTTACTGAATTCATTCATTAGAAGAAAAGACATATTGTAGAAATCTTAATAAACAAAACATATGATTGATTGTTTCTTATAAACTGATAATATTTTTACATACAAAGTGAAATGGAAGTGAAATAACATAGAGAAAGTATAGTGCTCAAAATAAATACCACATGAATATCACAAAATTTGCTGCAACTCCTTTGATTTCATTAATATTAAGTCCATAGTAATACACAGAGTCTCAAAAAATCGATTATCCAACCTATGCTTCCTCTATAATATGTCTATTTATAATTTTTACAATGGGTCTGCCAGCAAGGCTAGAACTTCGAATATCTCCAAAGACAGGGATATTATTACATTGAGAGGAAATAGGAGAAATATGTTTCTACTTATTACATTAACAAGAAATCTTAAAAGAGAACTCAACTAATGCTTATCAAACCGAATAGCAATATTTGATGTGGAAATGTTTATCCTGAACTATAGGTCACGATAAAAATCAAACTGTTTGAGCAACTGCTGCCAGAATTTCTGTAAATCTTGTGACTGGTCCTTGAATCCTACCTATGATTTTGGAAGCGTGTTGGTGCTGAGGATTAATGGTGGTGCGGGTCTGTGGAATTCTGTTCCGGAGAAAACTCTGTCGTTGTTCCATTATTTGGCTTCTTCTTTGACTTAATAGGGTTTCTTTTGATTTTATGAATGGCTTTTAAATGACCACAAAAAGAGCATCACAGTCAATGAAACCCATATAGATAGGTTTAGAGGAAGAATTGGGCATGTGAAGGGAAATGGATAAAAGTGCGTGAAGGGAAACGAGAAGGAGACATGTTTGACGTGGGCCAGCAGAAGTAATTATTAAACAAACAATTAGCGGGACGGAGAACCCTTTATATATCGCAATCACAAATCAAGGATCATAGAATTTAAACATAAGACATAGGATGGAGGAATTGGTAAATTACAAATTGAGATGGGGTGAGATGACGTGATAGTAAGCAGGTCCCATTTTAATATCTCATATCACAAATCGGGATTTCAAGGCTTCATCGCAAATTGGGTATAGGAGTCTTTATCGCAAATTGGAAATTCAGACTTATCACAGTTAAGAGTCAAAGGGTTATTGCATTCAGATCATGTAACTTTTTGCATATTGGGGATCGAGGAAATGAGGTAGGTAACGCGAATGGAGGGCCATAAGATTTGTGATATGCGATAGCGATGCTGACGTGGCAGGGGATGGGTCCTACCAATATCGCATCAGGAACTTTGTGAATATGGCAAGGTTTGTCCACAATACAATTAAGTGCGGTAAGTAATATCGTATATAATATATGATATATAAAAAGGTTTGTTGTGGAGTGGGCGGAGATTCATTTTAACAATAAAAATGAATTTGAATGGTTAAAAATGGTTTTGAAATGGAAATGAGCGATGGACTTTGGGTTTTGGAAAAAGTGAAGGGTATGAAGGGAAAATGAAATGAATGAAGGCTTTTGATATGGATGAAAAGGGTAAATGTGGAAATGAAATTTACTCAACCCAATTTTTTACACTTTGACACTAGCACATTCCACTTTCAAATGAGAAGAGAAGGCAAATTGATTTCCTTTGAAGCTCTAACAGTCAAGATGACTCTTTTTATTGTAAATAAAACTGTGAGACAAAGATGAGATTTTTGAGACTTTATCTATATGAAACAGCAAAGATGGTTTTTATTTGGACTACATAAACTTGCTTGCTTCTTCGTCATATTTTTATGAATGAAATGGAGGATTCACTGCCTTATTTTTAGTAAAAATCTGAATATTTTTCCATGGGCAGTTTTGATCCTAGACTTGACCTATATGAGATGGAGTGACCTGACTCTAAACCTCTTAGTGATGATGGTGGAAATGGTGACCTTGAAACTGGTGATGATAAATGAAATTAAAGAGAAACACACATGGTTTAACCTTCTTTGGTGACCAAAATTATTGTTGAGAACTAAGTGGAAAAGCAAAAAAAAGTGACTAATGACCTGATGAAAAACTCTCAAAAGAGCTATTTTTTATTAGTGATAAATTGACTCTAACAGTGGGGAAGGCTACTGAAGGAGATTCCCTTGTGGGTTAAAGTATTAATGGTGGAAGAAAACATACTAATATTTTAGGGCCAATCGATGGTTGGTTAACATAACAACCTTGGGTTAAAAATCCATGTAATAAGGTTAATAAAGGAAAAATAAGACCAAGTTCACGGGACACATATTCTAAGTTGAATTTTGGGAAAAACATCCTAGTTTGGATGTTCATTTGGTTTATTATGGCTAAAGGGAAATTGAAAAATGCAAACGAAAAGGCTTTCAAAAGGCAAGAAGCATTGTTTGGCATTTTATTTATGAAAGTAATGGAAATTAGGAGAAAAGGAATTTTGAAGATTGCAACAAGAAACAGTGAAGGAGGCATCCTGAAACATCATTCCTGATCCTAGTTGGAAAATGATCACCTAAACTAGGTGGGGCCCACACAGGTGATTTTTGGCGCAAAGTCTATTTTTAGACTATGTCTATTTTTAGACATGTCGATCATATTCTATGAGTTGCAATATGCTATTTGTGGATGGTTGGTCAAGTTGGAAAAATATATGGATTTCTATTTTTAGATACATTGGGCAGAATCTATTTTTAGATTGCCAGTCTAAAAATAGATATGTCGAATATTATTATCTCTTAAGAATATTTGGACTCTAAACATTATCTTATTCTCTTGGAGCACTTCAGTTAAGTGCACAGATGTGGCACGGAGCTGACAGAAGTAATTACGCTATTCCTAAGGGTTTACTAGAGCTATTGCATGGAGGACTTCAGTTAGAACTCATGTGACAGAGTTTGGTGGAGTTGTAGAAGTAGTTGGTGGAGTTGTGTTCAGTTTAACTCAGTTAGACACAGTTGAGCTAGTTGTATCTAGTCTAACTGATTGATACACTAGTGAGAGTGGTGTGAATTAATTATTTAATTAATTCACTAAATAATAACTCATTAATCAACTGAAGAATACATCAGTTAACTACAGTGCATGGCAGTTTCAATGGAGACCAGTGGAGAGATAGGTGAAAGGGCAAGATAGACTATCTGTTGTGACTATTAGTGATGCATGAATTGCATATATATATACATTGGATTTTCCAATGATAACAACGTAGTCAATGAGAGTGGGATTACATTGAATTGGTCTTTGTAATCATCTTGGATTGCGCAGTGGAGGCAGGCTAGCAGGAGGCAAAGATCGGTGCATGGATTTGCAAGATTGGTCCTGATTAGTGTATGATGATTGTACTGTACTGAGAGCTTGTGATAAGCTTTGTATGTTTGTATGAGATTGTCATATGATCTCCATGATACATAATATGATAGTTGGGGTTTTCAGCTTCAGGCTTTCCCGTTAAACAACTGTGTTATGTGTGTTTTTATTGCTTCATGTGTTTTGCAATTGTTGATTAAATTTCCTCAAGAATTATAGTGGAAGGATTCTATATTTTGCAAGAAGATAAATATTGTGAGATCAGAAGAGTCTGGATTTATACATGCATATTTTATATAATTTCTACATGGTATCGGAGTTGTGTTATAGATTTTCTACATGGAATGAGAGCAGGAATTTCTGGGTGCGCGAGTTTGCAGAGAATATCTGAAATTTTGGATCCAAAATTTTCAGACACAAATAGCATATTTGGATTCCTTGCGAAAAAATACCCAAATTGAAAAATAAAAATCGATCGAATCGGAGCTCGAATGAGGGAGATACCATCGATTTAAAATTAGCTCTTTTTGTTAGAAAATTTTGTGACGGCGGGACAATTGCAATGTGCGCGAGACAAGAATCTACATGCATTGAGGTACAAGATGCATGCAAAGCTTTGAGGAGCAAAGCAAGGGTTAGTGACTTGGTGGTTGAGAGGGAGCCTCTCAACATGCAGCGTGAGAAGCAGTCTCAGAAGGTTGTGGAGCAGCCACAACTGGAGATGCAGAAGAATCTTTATAGATTTGATGTAGATGGGATTTCTATGGAGCTTCCTATTGTTGGGAAGTGCAAGAAAGACATGCAATTGAAGCTTGAGAGGGAGCAGGATTTGCATGCAGGTAAGAGTGAACCTCGGGATGTGGAGCAGCCACAAGATGAGGATCATGGAGTGGGAGAAACCACTCATGCAGAGAAATTTCGTGCCAGATGGGCAGAGGGAGTGCATGCGGCTATACCACCAGGTGAGAGGTGGGGCGACATGCATGATTAATCCCAAGAGGAGATTTCTGGGCAGGATTCATGAGATGGTGTGGATCTCATGAATTGAACCTAGCTACGAGGTGCCCACAGTGCAGCAGTAGCATGATCAGTTGGATTGATGCAGGCAGATCAAAGTGACAGTGTCGGATACTGGAGCGCGGATCAGAGTTGACAGCAAGTGCAGAGTGCATGGGTGCAAGAGTTCAACAACACAGTGGTTCCTGATGACATGTGCAGTTGGTACCAGCAGAAGTCGAAGAATTTGATGATAGATGCATCAGATTGATTGAGTTGTTTGGAGCCTATTCAGTTTCAGAGGAGTTGCAGAGCAGATGCATGGAGTTGCATGGCGCTTGTGAAGGTTGCAGGGCGAATGCATGGAGTTGCATGTCGCATGAAAAGACAGTCCTTTCTTGTTGAGAGGGAGTGTTGAAGATTGCAACAAGAAACAGTGAAGGAGGCATCCTGAAACATCATTCCTAATCCTAGTTGGAAAGTGATCACCTAAACTAGGTGGGGCCCACACAGGTGATTTTTGTCGCAAAGTCTATTTTTAGACTATGTCTATTTTTAGACATGTCGATCATATTCTATGAGTTGCAGGATGCTATTTGTGGATGGTTGATCAAGTTGGAAAAATAGATGGACTTCTATTTTTAGACATATTGGGCGGAATCTATTTTTAGATTGCCGGTCTAAAAATAGATATGTCGAATATTATTAGCTCTTAATAATATTTGGACTCTAAACATTATCTTATTCTCTTGGAGCACTTCAGTTAAGTGCACAGATGTGGCACAGCAGCTGACAGAAGGAATTATGTTATTCCTGAGGGTTTACTGGAGCTATTTCATGGAGGACTTCAGTTAGAACTCATGTGATAGAGTTTGGTGGAGTTGGAGAAGTAGTTGGTGGAGTTGTATTTAGTTTAACTCAATTAGACTCAGTTGAGCTAGTTGTATCTAGTCTAAATGATTGATACACTAGTGAGAGTGGTGTGAATTAATTAGTTAATTAATTCACTAAATAATAACTCATTAATCAACTGAAGAATACATCAGTTAACTACAGTGCATGGCAGTTTCAGTGGAAACCAGTGGAGAGATAGGTGAAAGGGCAAGATAGACTATCTGTTGTGACTATTAGTGATGCATGAATTGCATCTACATATACATTGGATTTTCCAATGATAATAACGCAGTCAATGAGAGTGGGATTACATTGAATTGGTCTTTGTAATTAGCTTGGATTGCGCAGTGGTGGCAGGCTAGCAGGTGGCAAAGATCGGTGCATGGATTTGCAAGATTGGGCCTGATTAGTGTATGATGATTGTACTGTACTAAAGCTTGTGATAAGCTTTGTATGTTTGTATGAGATTTTCATATGATCTCCATGATATAAATAATATGATAGTTGGGGTTTTTTGCTTCAGGCTTTCCCGGTAAACAACTGTGTTATGTGTGTTTTTATTGCTTCATGTGTTTTGCAATTGTTGATTAAATTTCCGCAAGAATTATAGTGGAAGGATTCTGTATTTTGCAAGAAGATAAATATTGTGAGATCGGGAGAGTCCAAATATATGCATGCATAGTGTATATAATTTATACAAGGAAGGTGAAAGGTCATAGGTTGCATGTGAGGAGTAAAATGAAGGAAATTAATGTAAAATTGAAGAAATTAGAGGCCTCATTGATAAAAAAGGCTTCTGAGGATTAGTTCATGGATTTTGGACAGTTCAGTTTTGGAACTCTCTCTCTATTCTCTCTACTCGCTCATACTCTTGCACACTTATAGAATTCTTGGAGCACTCTAGAATTAGATCAAGGAAAGCAAAGGAAGGAAAAATAATACAGATGGATTACTTGCAGGTATCTAGTTGCATGTATAATTTCCTTACGAGTTTTTGCATGCATGGCACATGCATTTTTGTATTTGGTTCTCTTGTTATCATTGGCATGGGTTTTTCTAGGTGCGACAGTGGTTTTTCAACCTTTCCTTTCCATTTCTGGATATCCATGGTGTGATGGGGTTATTTTACTTGGTTGATTTGGATTGACAAATGGTTTTGAAACTAAGTGGGGTGCTCTTAAGGCCTAGGAATCCCTTGGCTGGTAATGGTGAGATACATGGTAAATCTTGGTTTTGGATACCATCTTTGGGCCTAGGAATCCCTTGACCAATTATGGTGGGATTCACAGTAAATCCTGGTTTTGGATACCATTGTTAGGCCTAGGAATCCCTTGACTGGTTATGGTGGGATACATGGTAAATCCTAGAGGGTGGAGATGGAAAAAATCCTCATAGTTGAGGTGGAGAGGTTTGAAGGAATCCATGCTTGTTTAGGGCCTAGTGATGCCTTGACCAATATATGGCGAGATTTCGGTAAAGCCTGTGGTGTATTTTTTTTGTTTGGCCTAGGAATCCCTTTGCAAGATACACGGTTAAGCCAGGATGTACATATGAGTGTTTTGAGCCTAGGAATCCCTTGACTAGTAATGGAGAGATACATGGTAAATACTGAGGAAGCCCTAGTTGGTTTTGTTGTGAGTCCCACATTAATGCTTCGAATATGGCATGGGGGTGATTGGCTAAAAGTAATATTTGGTTCAACCCAATCTATGGTCAGGTGGTACATGGAAGTCTGTGACTTGGTTGCATTTTTCATATGTTAATAAGATTTCTTTTCCTCTTATGTGTTATGTGTAAATGTGTTTTTTATTATGTGGTTACAATGGTTGTTCTATTATTGTTTATTTGTTGGTTACATGTTGGTTATAAGCATGGCTTATGGAATACTTGAGTTATGTATCTCATCATGTTTTGTTTATTAAATGAAATGTTAATGTATTCATGACTTAATAGATGATATTGCAGCTATTATGAGAGGTCATCAGACCTTCTTGACTATTCTCGGATAAGTATGAAGTCCCTATGTTGAGATGTGTTTATATAACTTGTAAAGCGCATGTTCATGATGTGTTTGATGAAATGTATGCCATGGCTAGGCCTTGTCAGGTCAGGTCCTTGTTTAATTTTTGCATTAGAGGCCTTGTAATCTTGTTATTTATCATTTCTGAGAGTTTCATCAAGTTCTGGGCAGAGGCATGAGTCCTAACCTTCAAAAGTAGCTAAAAATTTGGGGTCTTCGGCACAGAGCTACCTAAAAAAGTCTGCAGTCACATGGATTCCCTTTTTGTGCATGCGATTGGAAGGTTTGAGTCACATGGATGGATTTTCATGAGTGCGACTAGGGATCTAGTTCAGTCAAAAAGTAGGTTAACTTAGGGGTTGAGCACCTGAAGTGGTTGGTTAGCCCATGGGGGTCCTGTATCTTTTGAGAAGGGTTAGTTTGGTTTTTGTTTCTAGATTCCACTTCCTTAATTGTACTTGGGGAGTTGAATCATATCATATTAACTCTTCATCACATGCTTATAACAATGGACCACTTAGCCTTGGTAAATATGGGAGGAGGTGGTTACATAATGGTATCAGAGCCAGATTCAGCCCTTGTACTGTATGGGTGAAATTTGTTTTCCATGCATACATGTTGGTTGCATATTTATTCATTATGCTTGTGGTATATGTGTTTGTCATGTGTGCATGATGGTAGTCACTATTACAATTATGTTGTCATGTAGAAGTTGATGATGTTGTTGTCGAGATGTGTTCATCATGAATGCATGTTGGTTGAATATGCATTTGTTGTGTATGATTGCTTTCTATGTATATATAATCATGTCATGTTATGGTTATGACTATCATGCATAAGGTCATGGTATGTAGTTGGGGTTGTCATTCATGAAGTGGTATATTGTTATGATTATGATTATACATGTACCATGCTAATATGGTTGATCTTAAAAATGATATGTCCCCCCCTGAAATGTATTGAGGTATTTTGGTTATGTTATATTTTGGTTTCACTGACATGGTATACTTGCAGGAAGAAGATCAAAAACGACTAGCAAGATGGGAGACTAAAATTCACAAGATTCTCCCTATAGATCAAATGAGCAGCATGGTGATAGGTACTCTCCTGATATAGTAGACACTTTCAGAAATTTAAAGGAGAAAATAAGAAGTTGCAAGGTAAAAAATTACAGGAGAAAAAAGCAGAGGTTAACACAACCATCCTTCAAATTTTGTCATATCTGTAAAAGCAAAGACCTCTTAATATCATTCATGGACATTAGGACGGTAATAATGGAGCATATGGCAGTCAGTCTCACGGTGGTGACAAGTCGGATAGAGATGATACGATCATGGATGGAAGGTTCTTGGATACACCGGATAGGAGAGGTGATGGACACATGTTTTATTCTATTTTTGGTTCTAAAAGGTATCATGGTCACCATCGTTATCATCCTTACAGGAGGAGTGACAGGGGATATTTGTGAGATGAGTTCAATAAAGCCAAGCCACCTACATTTGATGGATATCTGAAGAAGCCAAAAGATGCATAGGCATGTTTTCTTGGGATGAAGAAGTTATTTGAGTTGCATGATTACATAGAGAACATGAAGGCTAGAATAGTTAGTTCAGCCTCAAAGGGAAAGTAGACATCTGGTGGGAAGACGTAAAGGCTGTCAGAGACATTATGACAGATGAGATGAGTTGGCATGAATTCAAGAGACTCTTCAGGAATAATACTTATCACGGAGGTGCTACAACAGTAAGGCCAAGGAGTTCTATGAACTAAAGATGGGATCGATGAAATATGAGGAGTAGATGACTAAGTTCTTGGATTTATTAAGGTATTTATCGTATCTCAAGGATGAGAAAGCCAGATTTCAAAGATTTTTCAGTCGATTACCATTAGAATTTAGAGATCAGATTGAGTATGATGAGCCTCGGTCGCTTGACGAAGTAATTGGAAAGTTGAAGCATTGTTATGAGCAATCAAAGCGCAAGTCAGAGTCTCAACATGATTGGAAAGGGAAATAAAAGGCTAGAGGTAAATGTGAGTCGAAAAGGATAAGACCTCAGGATACAAGTGAGAAGGAGAATGTTGTACCTTACAAGAAATTAAATGTAGTTGGACAGGAGCATGGATCACATCACTCAGATTGAACCTCAAGCTGAGAGAGGCAATTTCGAGGTAACCTCAAACCACGCTTAGCCAAGCAGCTACACCTAATAGGCCAGGAGAGGGCTCTCTCCATATATATCACAGCCAAAATTACTAAGGAAAGAAGATATTAGGTTTTGATTTTGATTTGTGTAGGTTTTTGCTGGATCAGGAGGAGTCAAGCAGCTAGGGTAAGGAAATTAGGTCGAAATTTACAGAGTTTTCGAAGGGGAAAGGTAGGTAGAAGTTTTGAAATTTAAAGGATGATTATGGTGAGGTGAATAGAATGGTGAGGAGCTAGCAAGAGCATCTGAGATTAATTCTCCCTAAACTGGAGAAAATAAACAAATTATGCAACATTTCCCAAAATAGACCATGAAACATGAATTTTTCCTTTCAAATTGAAATTAAGCATATTATAGACATGAAAATGGTTTATGAGATTACAATACATTCATACAAATGATCACAAAGAATAAACTATGTCAAACAATTCATACCACATGGATCCCAAAGAAATAACTACAAATTTATCATTAAAGTCCAAGCCAAACTGATACAAAATGTGTCCTTGAGATGCGAAAGCTCCAAGTGAGACCAACCATTACAATGACTGAGAAAATACATCATATAGACCTAAAAACCACTTTCCCTATCCTCATGGAGTCGAATCCATAAGATAGGGATCAGTTTCACCTACTCCCAAACAAGAATCTGAAGACTAGGAAAACTCAACAATTTGCCTCTAAAAGAGAGGAAACTAATTCATTTGACCTCTAGAGGACTTATCTAATGTATCTACCTTAGATAACAATAAAAAAATGAGATTTACATTTTTCTTGACCTTTTACATCAATAATTTCTCATTTTCCAAGATAAAAAGTCAAAATTTGTTGAAGATAATGAAAATTGCATTTTCTTGGCAAAAGCACAATGTCATGACCAGAAAAAATAACCTCTCTTGTAGGAAACTTTTGGAGGCCTTCCCGGTGTCCAAATTAGCTTCATGATAGGTCATTAGAAATCTCTCTGAGTCTAGTTTCCAAATATGCCTCCAGTTTCAAAAATGGTGACCATTTTCCATGTCAAAGAATTAATCTCCCAAGACTACCTCTATGCTCAGCGCCATCCTGAAAAAGAGGCAGAAACATGATTTTTTGGGAGTTTTTTTCTCTTTTGCCTGACCAATTTTTCTCCAAATGCTTAGAAAAATTACAGGGGGAATGTACTCATCATTATGAACACACTCATGCTTTCATTTTGTCTATTGGATGTTCCAAGAAGAAGCGCAGCGCCAAGGCGTTGCGCATTGGGAAAAAATTCTTGTGTTTTTTCAAAATTGCTCTATGTGCAGCGCACTGCTCCTATGCGCAACGCCATTTTACCCCCAACTTGGAGGTTGTTTTTGACTGCCTTCCTGGTGTCCAAATTTTTCCTATGATATCTCGTTGGAAATCCCTTCAAGTCTACTTTCAAAATCTACATTTTGTTTTCTGATTAGAGTTGATTTTCCTTGTCAAAAGTTGATTTTCCCAATACTGGTCAAAAAGTGTTGAATGAGGGTGCAGAAATGGAGAGTGATGGTGCAAGAAACTTTTAGAGGCCTTCCTCAACTCCAAATTGAGCTCATGATATATCATTGGAAATATATTCCAGTCTCGTTGTCATTTGAATCATCAAGAAAGTCATTTGGACACTCCAGCTATGAGAAAAAATAATTTTCCCAAGGTCATTCCATAAGTGCAGCAACTCTCCTGTGGCACCTGTATTTTAGAAATTTTTCCAAAACCATGATACCTATGTAAAAAATTAAGGATTATTTTCTTCTTGGACCTATGATGGACAAAACCCTCTCTCACTTTTTTCAAATTCATTTATGTTTGGTTAGAAACATAGTTTGAAGTAAAACTGGCCCTATGAGTGGCAAATGATTTGTCCCTTAGAATTATTTCTTGGAAAATGATGGAGGCATGACGTTTATGAGATGGTATGGCTTAATGATTACTAAAATGACCTCCCTTATTCCTCCTCTACTCAGATGTCTTTGATTCCATATCAAACCCTAGCTCAGTAGGAGAGGAAATTAGGGTTTGGTGTAGGCAAAACAGGGGATTTAGGACTGCCTTGTAGATGGAGGGGTATGAAGGGGTTAGGGGATTTCTAAATTCTTAGGGAAATTTTGGGAGATAGGGATAGATGTTAGAGAGTAGGGGAAAGTGGAATTTCAAGGATTGACTAAGGGGAAGGGGTCCAAAAGGGAAAAACACATGCCTAGTCTCGAAAAGTGTCAAATTGTAGAAATAGGCTAGGGTTTTTGTAAAAATGATGATTTTGAGGGATAGGAGTGATTGTAAGTGTTTAGGAAGGTATATTAATGATAGGGGAAAGTGTAAGAGAATCGAGATACAAGTCTTGTTGATTATTTAACCATGGAAGTCATGAGTCCAAGAAAAATGCCCTCAAAACCCTAGGAGAGGGAAATGAGCTTTCCAAGCACAATTGAGAGAAAAATATGGTAAACACAAAGCCAATTACTTGGAAATGATATTTTAGAACCCAAAATTTTTTAATACATTTGACTATTAATACTCCTTCAAAAGATGAATTTGATAATGAAATGACCAATTTTCATGATTTTGACCCTATGACCTAATGGAACTGCTTTTTGACCTGACTTTTGAATGAGACTTTGACTTTAAAGACTTCCAAGTTAACAGAGGATTTCCATAGGTGTTATTATGCTTAGGGAGACATGAGAATGAGTCAGCCAATATGACCTTCTGAGGGAGAAATAAGCTTATTTGTTATGTAACCAGCTCCAAAAATAGAAGAAAAGAGATATGAACGCCTTAGAAATAAGCCACTTCGAGGGGGAAACCTCCAATACATTACATAAATGAACAATTCTTCGATGATTCAATTTACAAAACCTCCTTTCTATATATAGGAGTCCATGGGGCCATAATGTAATCCTAGTGGGCCACAATGTAATCCTAGCCGACCTAACAATAATAATTTTAAGGGCACAATAATAACAAAATGGGGGTTACAAGGGTACAATAATAACAATAAGGGGTTTACACTAACAATAATAAGGGGCTATACTAGTGATATAGGGACCTAACATGCCCCTCTCCTTCAAAAAAGTGTTGTCCTCAACACTTGAGTAGCTACGGGTGCTTCTGTATAAAATTCTCATCCTCCCATGTAGAATCTTCAGTGGGTAAGTTCTTCCACTTGATGATACTCTGAAATTGACTGATTCCGTAGCTGTCGAGTTCTTGTTTCCATGACCACTTCAGGTTCCAATATTATTTTTCCTTCCTCATCAAGTTCTGGCAATATTGTTTGAACTGGAAGATTTTCACCTATAACCTTCTTTAAGCATGAAACATGGAAAACTCGATGTACTCGCGAAGAAGCAGGAAGCTCCAATTTGTATGCCATAGTACCAATCTTTTGCAACACCTTGTAAGGACCATAGTACTTTGGTGATAATTTATTATCCTTCTTAGCTTGCTTTAGGGACATTTGTTTGTATGGTTGTAGCCGTAAAAATACCCAATCTCCTACATCAAAACTTCTCTCACTGCGATGTTGATCTGCCTGTTGTTTCATTCGATTTTGTGCCAAATTCAGGTTATCCCTTAAGAGTTGGAGAACTTCTTGTTGATGCTCGATGTGATCTTCCACTGCTTGAACCTTCGAATTTTCTCTTAAAGATGATGTGATGGATGGTGGATGATATCCATAAAGTGCTATAAATGGGGTCATTTTTGCTGCAGTATGGAAGGAAGTGTTATACCACCATTCAGCAAGAGGTAACCACTTGACCCATTGTGTTTGTTTATCAGATACAAAACAACGAAGATATCCTTCCAAACATTTATTTACGATCTCGGTTTGACCATCAGATTGAGGATGATAAGATGAGCTATGAGCTAATTGAGTACCCAAACAAGAAAATAACTCCGTCCAAAAATTTCCAGTAAAAATGGGATCTCCGTCGCTCACAATAACCCTTGGGCTTCCATGTAGCTTTTGAATTCTGTCCATAAATATAGTAGCAACTGTACTTGCTTTAAATGGATGAGATAATGCACAAAATTGTGCATACTTGGTAAGTCTATCAACTACCACCATGATGACACTCTTTCCTTCGGACTTAGGTAAACCTGTGATAAAATCCATTGAAATCTCCTCCCAACGTTGACTTGGAATGGATAAAGGTTGTAGAAGTCCCGGGGTCTTAATTGTTTCCACTTTATTCTGCTGGCAAACCAAACATTCCGCCACAAACTTTTGAATATCAGATTTAAGGCCATCCCAAAAAAATTCTTTCTTCACCCTGTGGTAAGTTTTTAAAAATCCCGAGTGTCCTCCTGAAGGAGAAGTGTGCAATTCCAGAAGAATCTTTTGTTTTAGTTGGGAATTCTTACAAAGATATAAGCGATCTTTGTACCATAAGGAATCATTTTTCCAACTAAATGTATCAGATGTACTAGGATCTTGCTGCAACTTTGGAATGAGTGTCCATACATCTTTGTCCTTCTTCCATTCATCTCTTGCTTCAGTTATCCAATCTGGTTGGATAATAGAAATGGCACAAAGCAATGCTTCCACCTCTTCATTATTTCTTGAGAGTGCATCCGCAACAACATTAAGCTTTCCTTTTTTGTAGATTATTTCAAAGTCATAACCCAACATCTTTGTGACCCATTTTTGCTGCTCTTCTGAAGATAGTCTTTGTTCCAAAAGTGTTTAAGACTATCATGATCAGTTTTTACCTTGAAGTGTCTTCCCATTAGGTAAGTTCGCCATTTCTTTAGTGCATGTAGTATTGCTAACATTTCCTTCTCATAAATAGGTTTCAGTAAATACTTTCCTTTGATTGGACGAGTTTCAAAAGCAATGGGTTGTCCTTCCTGCATTAAAACTGCACCAATTCCATTTCCTGAGGCATCACATTCCACAATAAAGGTTTTTGTGAAGTCCGGCGTAGCCAAGACCGGTGCTAGGCACATTGCCTCTTTAAGATGTTCAAAGGCCTTAGTTGCTTCAGGAGTCCATGAAAATGCATCTTTCTTCAATAATGTTGTTAGAGGTGCTGCTATTCTCCCATAATTCTTTACAAACTTGCGATAATACCCTGTTAACCCGAGAAATCCTCGCAACTGCTTTATGGTTGTGGGAACTTTCCATTCCTTAATGGCTTTAATTTTGTTAGGGTCTACTTTAACACCCTCGTGAGATACAATGTGACCCAAATATTCCACCTCTTGTACTCCAAAGAAACATTTGGATTTTTTTGCATCTAATTGTTTCTCCTGCAATAGTTTGAGCACTCTGTCAACATGTTCAACATGATCCTTCCAAGACCTGCTGTAGATTAGTATATCATCAAAAAATACTAGCACAAATTTTCTAAGGAAGGGTTTGAAAATGGAATTCATCAACCCTTGAAATGTAGAAGGTGCATTGGTAAGGCCAAAAGGCATGACCAAAAATTCATAATGACCCTCATGAGTTCTAAATGCTATTTTTGGAATATCTTCAATCTTCATTCTAATTTGATGATATCCTGAACGAAGATCCAACTTGGTAAAATAAATTGCTCCATGTAATTCATCCAATAATTCATCAATCACAGGAATGGGAAATTTGTCTTTAATGGTGAGCTTATTGAGCTCCCTATAATACGGACACATTCGCCATGATCCATCCTTCTTGTGTACCAAAACTATAGGAGCAGAGAAAGAACTTTGACTAGGTTGAATTATACCTGCCTCTAACATTTCTGCAATCATACGTTCAATTTCGCTCTTTTGGAAGTAAGGATATATATAAGGCCTGATGTTTGGAGGAACACTTCCTGGAATTAAATGAATAGCATGATCATGATCACGAATCGGTGGGAGTCCTTTGGGAGTTTCAAACATCTTGGAATGATTGTCCAAGACTTGTTGGAGATCTGCAGAAATAGATGATTTTGATGTCGGAACTTCTAGTGAGCATAATTGTGCAATTATGCCTCGTTGTTGTTTCTTTAGAAGCTTTGTCATGACATTAGAGCTTATTATCCTTCCCGGCTTCCCTTCAATACCTCGCAATTCGACTTCTTTTCCTTCTGAAAAAAATTTCAAGAAAAGTTCTTGAAAATTAAAAGCTACCGTCCCCAAGGATTGTAACCATTGTACTCCTAGTACAACATCAGCACCTCCCATAGGAATGGAAAGCATTGGACTAGTCAATACATATTCCCCCATGGTTAGCTTGATATTATGGCATTTTCCAGAGCAATTTATAGCTCCTCCATTTGCAACCATCACTTGACATTCTGGTGCTGGGTATAGGAAACAATTTAATTCCTTGGCTACCTTACAATGAATAAAATTATGGGTGCTACCTCAATCAATCAACACTATTACCTTTTTCTTCTTGATATGTCCTTCTATCTTGAGATTTTGAGGAGTGGTGATTCCTACCAGTGCATTACACGATATGGTCGGACTCATTTCTTCCTCTTCTACGACTGGTTCCTAGTGTATATCCTCTTCTTGTTCATTTTCTTCTTCCTCTTCACAATCTATGTAAAATAATTTCTTCTCAGCACACTTATGACCTTTAGTGTATTTGCTATCACAACTGTAGCAAAGCCTTTTTTCTCTTTTTTCTTCCAATTGTTGTGGTGTCAACCTTGTAGGTTGTGGAAATCTAGGCGTAGCAACACTTCCTTCTTTATAGAATTGAGTGGTAGGCTTCCTTGTCGCCATAATTTTACATTCAACTTTTCTTGCCAACCCGAATGCCTTCTCCAATGAATCAGGTTCCAAAACGCGAACTTCATGTTGGATGTTATCCTTTAAAGTGCCTATGAAGAGATCAATCCTGTGTTCCTCTAGAATATCAGTTACCCTTATATTCAATTTTTGGAAGTCCTCAATGTGCTCCCCCACTAAACCCTTTGTTTGAGATTTATCAATTGGCTAAAGAAGGTGTTGCTCTTTGTATCCTCATAATGTGCTATCATTTCCTCCATAAAAATTGACCAAGTGACAATTTTTTACGGGAGCAAAGCCATCGATACCATACAAATGTATTTTGTTCTAAATGTAAAGTTGCAATGCGTACCTTTTGTGTGTTTTGCACGCTATGGAGATCAAAATATTGCTCCATCTGTAGTATCCATGTTACAGGATCCTTTCCATCAAACTTCCTCATATCCATTTTTGGAATATGGTGGTTCTTCCCGCTAACATTAGAGGTTATGAAATCACGATTAACATTTATTTTATTCTCATCATGAGGTTCTTCTACTATATTTCCGCCATTAGGAATCGTTTCTTGTTTTAAGCTTGTCATCAATCCTTCCATGTATGCTTTTAGATCATTCTTCATGTTTTCCATGTTGTCTTTCATGTTTTCATCGATCTTAACTTCCATGTCATCAATCTTAGCTTCCATGCCCACTTCCATGCCATCCATCTTAGATTCCAAACCATTCATCTTAGCTTCCACGCCTTTCTTCAAACCATCCATCTTAGTTTCCATGCCTTTCTTCAAAACTTCCATTTCATTTTTTGTTGTTCTTTGCGAGAGCGAAATTTGTTGCACTTGCTCTTGTAATTTTGATATGTCATGTTGCCATTCTCCGTCTTCATGAGTCACAGTAGAGCCTTCTAAAGGCTTAATGGGAGTTGAATTATTTTTAGGGGCCATTTTAGAATCCAATACTGATATCTATTCTACAATATTCCCTTGGAATCAATTCAACTTGATTCTTCAAACAAGACTTATGCAATTGGAAAAAAAATACACACCTTTTACTTGCTTTTTAGGAGCTCTGTATTGAAATTGAATTAAATTTGTAATTGAGAATCTTCAATATCTGAAATTCACATCTGTAGTAGCCTTCTGAACTGTCTTTTAAATGCCACAGATATGATCTGATTTGGATTCTTCAAGACAAAGTTATTTCCAATCTCCCACAATGACCCAACTTTAGACTAGTTCAGTAGAGTGAAATTGTACGGCTTTCCACGTGTCACTGTTTTGTCCTTCGTCTCTGAAATTGATAGCCAAGAAACTGTGGTCCGTGTACTTGCAACCACTTTTTACAGCACTCCAATCCGATGCCCAGAGAGAGAGTTATTGAACTTTTCCCACGATCACCTCTTTGAGATGAAATTCAGGAGTCTGAAAAAGCACTACCTTCCACAGATCATATCTCCAAAAATATTGAGAACCAAGCTATGAAATTTTTTGACGAATTTCTTCAGGATTTCAGCTTCGCACCATATGAATTTCAGATTCTGAACCTTCGTAGAAAATTGTTTATAACGAAAATTCCACGATGACCTGTTTAGGAGCCTGAAAAAATACCTAACTTCCACAGATCATATCTCCGAAAATGTTGCGAACCAAGCTCTGAAATTTTTATACAAACTTGCTCAAGATTTCAGCTTCGCACCCTAAAAATTTCAGCTTCTGAAGCTTCGTAGAAAAAAATTTATAGCGAAAATTCCACGATGACCTGTTTGGAGCAGCGAAACCCTAGAATCCAAACCTGTGATACCAAATGTTGTGTAACCAGCTCCAAAAATAGAAGAAAAGAGATATAAACGCCTTAGAAATGAGCCACTTCGAGGGGGCAACCTCCAATACATTACATAAATGAACAATTCTTCGATGATTCAATTCACAAAACCTCCTTTCTATATATAGGAGTCCATGGGGCCATAATGTAATCCTAGTGGGCCACAATGTAATCCTAGCCGACCTAACAATAATAATTTAAGGGCACAATAATAACAAAATGGGGGTTACAAGGGTTCAATAATAACAATAAGTGGGTTAAACTAACCATAATAAAGGACTATACTAGTGATATAGGGACCTAACATTATTTGACTATGACAACCACCAGTGGAACAATTTTATATCATGACCTAATAGAATCATGAAAAATTTATTCAGAATGGGACACCTAAGATGCACATGTGAATGTGTTTTGATCCCTAGTGGAAGTATGCAAATACTGACACTAACAGATCACAGCCTAGACGGCAACATAATAGAGGTGATGGTAAGGGAAAGTTGCATTGTTGAATATGTCACAAGGAACATCCCAAGAAATATTTTCCATCATATTAGGGTGGTAGGCCTCAGATCTATAGTTCACAAGAGGCGCAAATAGTCGGGGGTGTTGGAAAAATAATTCCTTGAATCTATGCATCATTGGATAATAGGAACACAAATCACCAGGCATCCATTATCAAGATGGATGGTAAACTTTGTGACCAAGTTGTTTCTATTTTTATTGACCCTAGATCTAATTATATTTATGCTAACCCTGACTAGGTGGATAACTATGGTTTGAGAAAGGAAGTGCATGTAGATTCTTGGTTAGTGTAGTTCACTACAGGTACAAAGAAAAGAGTTCGTCGTTGGGTAAGAGATTGTGCATTTGAGATGAATGGTATGCCTACATCAGCACATATGAATGTGCTTCCATTGGGATCATACAACTTTTTATTAGGTATGGACTGGTTGTATCTTCACAAGACTAAGGTAGACTGCTATGATAAGGATATTGAGTGCTTGGATGACAATGGAGAACAAAGAATATTGCAGGGTAAGAAGAAGGCAACATCAGTTAGAATGGTGACAACTATGTAGGCAAAGTGTAGCCGAAATAAAGGGCGTGTGTTATTTGCAATACATATTTTCCTTGATAAAGGTAAAGATGTTGAGGATGCAAAGGTTTTGAATAGGTACTTGGTTTTAAAATAGTTTCAGAATGTATTCCCCACAGATATTTCAGAATTTTTACCTCATAGAGAAGTGGACTTTTCTATTGGGTTGGTACTATGGGTGGCACCTTACAGGATGAGCACTCCAGAGTTAGTGGAACTAAAGTTGCAGTTTAAGGAAATGCTTGACAAGGGATACATCAAGCCAAGTGTATCGACATGGGGCACACCGATATTTTTCATGAAGAAGAAGGATTGTACTCTCAGGCTATGCATTGATTATAGGTATTTGAACAAGGTAAACATCAATAACATGTATCTGTTGTTGAGGATCGATGACTTATTTGATCAATTGAAGGGAGCAGTGATGTTCTCGAAGATTGATCTGCGATCATGATACCATTAGGTGCACATCAAAGAAGAGGACATTTACAAGACTACTTTCCGGACTAGGTATGGGAATTATGGGTTTGTTGTAGTTCCATTTGGTTTGACTAATGCTCCAACTACTTTTATGTGATTGATGAATAATGTATTGTGTCCCTCCATAGACAAGTTTGTTATTGTGTTCATTGGTGACATAATGATATATTCTAAGAATGATGAAGAACATCCCAAAAAGTTAGAAGCAGTACTAATATTGCTAAGAGAGAATCAGTTGTATGCCATGCTTAGTAAGTACAGTTTCTTTCATACATAGGTACATTACTTACGGCATGTTGTCTCAAAGGAAGGCATAGTAGTAGATCCAGAAAAGATAGGGCTATCATGGAGTGGGCAACGGGTGGGGTCAGATCATTCATGGGGTTAGTAGGTTATTGTAGGAGGTTCATCAAGAAATTCTCACAAATTGTCTATCCTATCACATCATTGCAAATGAAAAGTGGGAAATTTGAATGGACAGAGGAATGTGTAGCAAGTTTTGAGCAGTTGAAGCAGTTGTTAACAAATGCTCTAGTTCTAAATATTGCAAATATGGATAAAGAGTGTTTGGTGTGTACAGATTCTTGCAAGAGAGGGATGAGTGGAGTCCTTATGTAGGAGAGACTACTGGTATGTTACGAATCAAGGAAATTGAATAAGCATGAGCAGAATTATGTGACACATGATCTTGAGCTGGAAACGATCATCCAGGCATTGAAGATGTGGAGATATTATCTTCTTAGCAGGCGGTTCATCTTGATTAGCGACCATGATGGATTGAGATACTTATTTGATCAACTGAATCTAAATTCCAGGCAAGCAATCTAGTTCGAGATTGTTGAAATTTGCAACAAGAAACAGTGAAATTTGCATCCAGAAATAAAATCCAGAAAATGGCACCCAAAAATGGCTACCATGTGTGGATTTTGATTTAATTATCCCTTAATTAAATTAAAAATTAAATAGTAATTTCATCGCATAACAACTTGTATCAATTAAATAATTGAGATATTCTTAGTTAGTTCATGAATTTCGATTTGAGGGTCAAAGGTGAGGCATGTAGAGTGATTATATTATTTTCAAGGTCTAGTTGCAGTTCTAGAACTAGTGTGGTGTGAGTGTAATCAATTAACTCAAAATTAATTGAGTTAAAATCAGTTTAAATAGTTCTAACTGAGTGATGAGCTAGTGAGAGGTCAAGTGAATTATATTAGATTTAAATCACAAAAGTGATCTATCAAGTAAATGATGATTCACTATTAAGAAAATTGGTTCAAGAGTCAAGAACTTGTATGCTCTTGAGTTTGAGGATGCATGCAAGGCTTTGAGGATAAAAGCAGGGGTTAATGACTTGGTGGTTGACAGGGGGAAATTATATCTCAATATGCAGCCTTAGAAGTAGTCTTAGAATTTTTTTGAGTAGCCACAATTGGAGAAGTGGAGAGGAGACCGAGTGGAAGCGTCCACTCAAGAAGAGACCTCCAGGAGGGGGAAATTTCAAGCCAGATGGGCAGAGGGAGTACATGCAACTATACCTCTAAGTGTGTGGTGGGGCGATGTGCAGATATAATCCCAAGAATAAATTTTGGCAAGGTCCATTGAGATGGTGTGTCTCATTGATTAAACCTGGCTACGAGGAGCCCACATTACAGTAGTAGCAGGAAGGATTGGTTAGATTGATGCATCCAGATGTCAGGAGGATGGAAATCAGAGTGACATATGTCAGATACTAGAGCGCAGATCAGAGTTGGCATTAGTGCAGAGGGCACAGATGCAGATGTCAGCAGCAACGCAGAGAGTCTAGTAGACATGTCCGGTATCTAGCAGCAATCAGAAGACTCTGATGACATATGCATTATATTGATTCAGGTTTTTGGAAGCTATTCAGTTTCAGGATATTTTCATGTGCAAACAACTCTAGAGAAGTGTTTCATGCAAGAACATTCCAAAGGTACCGGATCAGGATAGATTGATTCCTTTCTTGTTGAGAGGGAGTGTCAAATTTAGAACAAGAAACAATGAAATTGGCATCTAGAAATAAAATCCAGAAAATGGCACCCAGAAATGGTTACCATGTGAGGCTTTTGATTTAACTATACCTTAATTAAATTGAAAGTAAATTGTAATTTCATCTCATAACAACTTGTATCAATTAAATAAGTGATATAGGCTTATTTAGCTCAAGAATTTTGAGTTGAGGGTCAAAGGTGAGGCATGTAGAGTGATTCTATTATTTGCAGGGTCCAGTTGCAGTTGTAGCACTGAGTGTAATCAATTAACTCAAAATTAATTGATTTAAAATCAGTTTAACTAGTTCTAACTGAGTGATGATCTGGTCAGAGTTCAAGTGAATTAAATTAGATTTAATTCACAAGTAGTGATCTATCAAGTATTTGATTATTCACTATTAATAGCTACATGCATGTCAATTCTGATGACGGCCCAATTGATACAGAGGTTAAAGGGAAGTTAACTATCAGTTTTATTATTAGCAAATTACCCGAGCGCAATTATAAAGTCAGAGAAAGGCTCATGAAGGATTGTGCAATCAAGGAAGGTTGATTATCCTATTTAATAGGTATTAATTTCCTAGGGATTGTGTGAGAAAGGTTGGGCTAAGTAGGGGATGATAATTGGCTAAGGGTTGGTCAATTTTGCCTAAGAATTGCTAGTCAGTTTTGTGCAAGATTAGGGTGAGACGATCAATTGAGTGCAGGATTTTCCCGGTGTGAGAAAACATTGTATTGTTTCATGATTCTTTGATTATTTAAAATATATGATAGAGGGGTTTTAAGTAGGTGTTTTCCCCAGATACATCTTATGTTGTGTGATTGATAATTTCCTTTCTCTAACTTGCATGTCATTGAGCGATTGTGTTTTATATTCTGCAAATATAGTAGAATGATTCAGTGTCTTGTTTTAGCACATTACATGATCGGATTGAATCCATTCGTATAGAGTTTCTATATAATTTCTACAGAGATGATCAATGAATTTGACTTTGAGATCAGGTATATTAAGGTAAAGGAAAACAGGGTTGCAAATGCTCTTAGAAGAAGAGTGCAAGTGAATCTTATAAAAATTATGAGTTCATATGGGATAGAATTATTGGATCAGATCTTATAGGAAAGATAGCAGGATGATAGGTACAAGGAGATTAGGCACAGGTTATAGAAGGATAAAGGTGATCAGGATGTGGATTATCTTCTCACGGCAGATGGTTTGGTCATATTTAGGGACAGGATCTATGTGTCGGACAACAGTGAGCTAAAGAAGATTATTTTATGGGAATTTCATGTTATGAAATATTCAAGTCACCCGAGATATCAGAAAAAAAAGAAATTGGTAGAGTTTGTGGCTAGATGTTTGGATTGACAACAGGTAAAGGTGGAGTGTAAGCATCTAGGTGGTTTACTACAATCGATCCCGAATTCGAAGTGGAAATAGGAGGTCATTTTTATGGTTTTCATTATAGGTTTTCGGAGGAAATTAATACATCATGATTCCATCATCGTTATGGTGGATAGGTTGACAAAGGTAGCACACTTGATTTTGGTAAAGTCTATGTATTTAGCTAGTGATGTGGCACAGGTCTTCATCAAATATATAGTGAGGTTGCATGGTGCACCAAAGAAGATTGTATCAGACAGGGGTGCTAAGTTCACTTCTAGGTTTTGGAAAGAGTTATTGCAGTTTTGGGTACACAGTTGGCCTTCAGCACAACTTATCATCCGCAACTATATGGAAAAAGAGGGTCAACAGGATTTTATAGGACATGTTCAGAGTGTATGTTATGCATCAACAACGAAAGTGGGAATAGTATCCCCATCTAGTTAAGTTTGCTTACAACAATGGGTGTCAAGAGTCACTGATGATGAGTCTGTTTGAGGCATTCTATGAGCGAAGTTGTAATAAAGTTGGTGTAATTCAAATCATGTAGAGTAATAAAGGACTGTGGAACCTCAATATCCACAGGTTTTTTTCCAACTGACAATTGGCACATACAATACGTCCAGTGGCTTCTCGGGGATTTTCATAATCCTGTTGTGCAAAAATGGGATATGCATTCGAAATGGATGTCCGAGTTATGATATGTATCATGACTAGGACGTAAATTAACCAAGTCATATTTTTCAGGAATTATACCTAACACAATTCTGGATGGCAAAGCCTCAATCATTTCAATTCAACAGAGAGTCTAACTAAAATTCTCGTAAGAAACCACCATGTCATATTCATGTTTCTAGTAGAGTGTCCTAGTGGAGTGTCCCAGTCGAGGTAGAACCCCAGTGTTCCACTGGTAAGGTTGGAGGGGTAACGCAGATATACTACATCATAGATTTATTATTTCACATAAATAAAAGGGTGGATATGAGATAACTATCAATAATACATCAAACGGTGGGAAAGTGGTTGACATTGTACCTCCAGGACCCTCATCAGTTGGAGTGTTCCAGTGAACATGGTATTGATAGGACCAGACATATTGGCAGAGATGGAACATAAAATGCAGGTTATCAAGAAAAATATAAAGATATCATAAGATAGACATAAAATTTATGCAGATCAACACAGGGCATTTAAGGAGTTTCAAGTTGGGAAGCATGTGTAGTTGTGCATCAATCCCAAGAAGAGCTCCTTGAGGATAGGATCATGTGCGAAGTTGGCACCTTGGTATTGTGGACCATTTGAGATCCTTAAGAGGATTAGATCAGTGGTATACATACTTGCACTACCTTCAACAATGAAATTCCATGATTTTTTCCATGTTTCATTTCTTAAAAGATATGTAAATTATGTTGATCATGTTAGTGATTGGTTTGTATTACAGGTGGAACCAGAAGGAAAATTCTAGTCGGAACCTCAGTGTATTTTGTAGAGAAATATGCTCATGCTTTGGAACTGAGCAATCGAGTAGGTTAAAGTGCAGTGGAAGCACTTTGGGTCCAATGAAGATACATGGGAGATGACTAATCAGATGTTGTCTATGTATCCTCCATTGCTTTTATGTTGAGGAAAAGCAGTTTTGGTATATGTACATATGTATGTGGATGTAAATACTACCACTAGATATGTTATAAAGATCCATAATAAATATGTTTTGGTTTCTTCAATGATTTTGTTAAATATAGGTGTCATTGAACATTGGGGATGGTGTTCCCCTAAGGGGGAGGGGTATGTAATAGCCCCATGTTAAAAGTCCATGTAATAAAGTTAACAAAGGAAAAATAAGACCAAGTCACGGGTGTTGTAACATTATTTGTTTTTGATAAGTGAGCATAAGTACTTAAATATTTTTGAAAATGTTAAGGTAGGATATGGTCGCAAAAGAATGAAAAATTAAAAAATGTTAGGAAAATTATTATTTTTTGTAGCCATCCATGTAAATAAAATGTTAGGTGTTAGATTCTCTAAATAAATAAGGCAAATTAAAATAAAAATGTTAGGGAAGAAAAAAGAAAAAGGAAAGCTTCATTCTGTTTTAAAAAGATTGATTAGTTGCTAGTCTAAATGTGCCTATAGAAAAATTAAATTGTATCGTTTAAATCTTGATTATTTAACTTCTATCCTAAAGTTTTAAACCATAACAATCTTACCCGCCACACTTCCTTTTCATTTCATTTCCCTTAAAATCATTAAACCATACCATATATCCCTAAACCATATCCCCACCATACATTTCCTTACATTTCCATTACATTAATCTCACAATGCATTATCCCAACCCCACCACTTACACATCATCATATTTATTATCCTCGCATATTCCCAAAATATCCAATGATCTCACAGATGTTGGCATCCAACGGACCATATGGCATTTTGGCCCCCCTCCGCCATCCGAAGTTTATCACCAGGGGCGGTCCGAAAAGAATTGTAATACGAAACTGCCCATGTATACGTGTCACCCCCATGTGAGTTCGGACCACCCAAGCACAATACCATAAACCACCCTAGCCCCCCCTCCGAAAGTTGTTTTCGCTATACACCTATTGTGATGATCATTGTGAACCACTCCTCCACTGCCACCTCATTACCCATTAGTCAATTAATTGCTCTCCCTCCATAATTCTGTTGTAAACTTAATTACCTATCCGTTAACCCGTGCCATTACAGAAACACGATTTTCACTATTAAACCTGCTAAATCTCTCTGCAAATGCCTTTTCTTATTACAGGTTATTATAATTCATTTTTTGCAGGTTTTTTTACTAGTTCAGGAGCACTACAATTGCTTGAGCACACCCGATCTTACCATTTTTCATTCTCTTCCCTATTCTTGATCACAAAAACTTATTTCTTCCCTCAGTTCCACTATCAGTTGTAGCCACTATGCCTCCCAAGGATAAATATCCCAAGGAAAACATTAATCCTTTGATTTTTCCTCCTCTAGACCTTCTTCACATCCCAATGGCTGACAGAGATTATCGAATCTATGAAACACACTCTGATATTGACATTCTTGAGATGTAATGTTAGCTAGAAGACAAATGGATTGAAAAATCCGATGAAATCCAGCTATGGGAGTCTAATCTTACCCATTTTATCCTTCCTCCAACCCAAAGTGCTCCTGTTTCATCAGGAACTGTCATGCCCCTTACTTGCCCAGCCAGAGAGCCATAGTCAATTATAATGGCCAAGTTCTATTTACCATAACCCCTCAAGCCATTGAACAGGTGATGTTAGCTCCCACAGTCGATAATGGTTCCCCATTCTCTCATGAAGCTCCGGTTTAAATATATCAGAGATTAGATCTTTCCAAGAGAACCCAAACCTTAGAACTATTCCTAGCACAAGATGTGGCATTTCCTAAAATAAATCCTCCTTATCCTTCATCCCTCCTCCCTGAGAGAACCAAGAAAATAACCATTTTCCTATCTTACCTGCTTGGCTACTAATCTGACCAATACATAGATGAGGATATTATAGGATTTTTGTCTATCTTTTCCAATGATGCCAAGCCTTACATAATGTTCAATTTCAGTCACTTCCTTTCAGAATCCATTCATTAGCAATTTCTTGATTTCAAGAAAGAATAGGTATTTAAATATACCTTTTTTCTAGTTTATATGTTCATATACTTCCAATGAGACAATATGAAATTTTCATTGCAGAAGTTAAATGATAAAGGAGACCAGCAGTCAGTAACTTTCTAGCCCACCTTGGTCATGAAAGAGAAAAATGAATTCACCTACAAGAAGTTCATAGAAATGTTTTTCCACCAAGATATCAGTCTTCTAAATAGCGGAGAAGAACCGATAATTACTGAAGAGATTTAGAATATTTTGCAGTTGAAAGAACAGGTTCAGTAAGGAGATTGGTACCTCTATGAAAACTACATTGAAATAAGAGTTTTTGGATGTGAGCCGCAACCATACAAGTTGCCCAAATTCCTCCCAATGAGGATTTTTTCTTTGGAGTTCATCGGGAAGATGATCAACATGGATCAAGTACATTTTGTGGTTGCCAAGAAGAAGTCTCAGTTCAAGATAAAAACTCAAATTGGCCCATTCATATGTAATAGAAAAAAAGTGGTAGCAGAGGCAGATCAGCTATTAAAGAAAATGCAATTTGATTTAAGCTTCACCTGGTCATATGACCCATTAGGAATTGTATCTAAATTAAGGGTAGAAGTAAAATATACTCCTTACTTTCATACAACAAGGCCAAAGATAGAGCAATATAAAAACAAGATAGAGTGGACAGAGAACACATTGCATGAAGCAGAAGAACAACCAGTGTCATCATCAATAGTGCAGACTCCAAAAAATCAGGAAAAGATAGCTAAAAGGAATACAGAAGAAGGGTTTCCTTCAGAGACAAACATCTTTAGCGAAGGATTCAAAATTATGTATATAAAGAAGGCTAAAGTTAGTTCCATATTAAGTATTAGCAAATATTTAGAGCAGCAGACCCCTGTCAACACAAATGAGCCTCCTATATCCTCATTAATAGGAGAGCATCCCATACAATCTCCTACTACTTCAATGACTACTTCAAATCAGCAGCAGATCATGCAAACAGGTACTTCAACTTCAAGCGATATAGAAAAGAGCACCATGGACATCTTAAAGGAAATCAAACTCAAAAATGAAGCCTTGAAGATAAACAATTATAACCAATTCTGGAAACAAACTTCAAGTGCCCAAAGCAGACTATTGTCAGCCTTTGATGCAGAGAAAGGAAGAATGATAATGGCATTTCTTCAAGCACAATTTCCTCAGTCTAAAGGAGAAGTAGACTATAATAAAACATATTTTGAGTTTGATGCCAAAGATATACATCCCATTGATCAAATTAAGATGCATAAACAAACTGGAGAGATGATCTTCTCAATTGTAACTAACACTACCATGTCATTATCTAAAATGCAGGTTACACTAGAAAATGTCAGATCACAACTCAACATGGAGAAATTCTAAGCTTTTTCCAATGACACCAAGATTAAAACGTTGGAAGATTTGGTAATCAAGTTGGGTTATGACCCTCCAAATGTCAATGCTGCAGAGGAGTTAATCAAGAAAAAGAATGTAGACATTACAGCATTGAGGAAGCAATTGAAATTACCAGCAATAGAATATCCTTTAGCCAAGTAAATTTCAAATACAGAAGCAGAAAAAGCAGATATGTTGAAACGCATTCTTGAAGAGAGTACACAGCTGAAACAGATGGAAACAGAAATGGAGAAGTGGATTAAGGAAAGTAAGAAACCATTCTAGAAATTTGCTCCTTTAGAAGCACTTCCAATGACAGTCATTCCCACTGTTATAGATGATACTACCACTAAAGGATATTATGCAGATCAGTTATCATCCACACTTAAAAATATTACTTTGCAGACAGAAGAAACAAAGAAGCTACAAGACAAAGTGAAACTTCTTGAAGATCAGCAGAAGAATTTTGAGACTTATCATGCATCAGAGCTTCAGAGAGCTCAAAACCAAGTTGAAATATGGAAGAAGTCAACCACTAAAGCTTCCAATGGCTACACTTTGGGAAATTTCAAAGAAATCATTTGGACTAACATTTTGAAGAGATTAATGAAATCTAGCCATCTATCAGGATCATCTTCGAGAAGAAAGAGTTAATAGAAAAGGAAAATTAGGCAATTTCAGATGCAAACAATCAACTCGAAGATATGCCCAATACCGCTAGCAGCATCATTAAATTTCTAAACTCTAAGGACAACCAAGAATTGGATGAGTTAGGAGCAGATGACAGAACTGAGACTATCGGCCTTGAAGTAAAGAAAGCTTTGATTAAAAAGAACTTGGGAGTATAGTTAACAGAAAAATGTCATACTATGGATATTAAAATCAACAGGTTTCTTACAAGGATTAATGCATTGATTAAAAAAGGTCTCCCATTTCTGT
Organism: Pinus albicaulis; assembly: GCA_034641835.2. Lineage (NCBI taxonomy): Eukaryota > Viridiplantae > Streptophyta > Pinopsida > Pinales > Pinaceae > Pinus > Pinus albicaulis. The sequence goes on from CM076579.1 coordinate 899,291,275, forward strand.
TTGTGTTGTGTAACCAGCTCCAAAAATAGAAGAAAAGAGATATCAACGCCTTAGAAATAAGCCACTTCGAGGGGGAAACCTCCAATACATTACATAAATTAAAAATTCTTGGATGATACAATTTACAAAACCTCCTTTCTATATATAGGAGTCCATGGGGCCATAATGTAATCCTAGTGGGCCACAATGTAATCCTAGCCGACCTAACAATAATAATTTAGGGGCACAATAATAAAAAAATGGGGGTTACAAGGGTACAATAATAACAATAAGGGGGTTACACTAACAACAATAAGGGACTATACTAGTAATATAGGGACCTAACATGCCCCTCTCCTTCAAAAAGTGTTGTCCTCAATGCTTGAGTAGCTCTGGGTGCTTCTGTATAAAATTCTCATCCTCCCATGTAGAATCTTCAGTGGGTAAGTTCTTCCACTTGATGAGATACTCTGAAATTGATCGATTCCGTAGTTGTCGAGTTCTTGTTTCCGTGACTGCTTCCGGTTCCAATATGATTTTCCTTCCTCATCAAGTTCTGGAAATATTGTTTGAACTGGAATATTTTCACCTATAACCTTCTTTAAGCATGAAACATGGAAAACTGGATGTACTCGCGAAGAAGCGGGAAGCTCCAATTTGTATGCCATAGTACCAATATTTTGCAACACCTTGTAAGGACCATAGTACTTTGGCGATAATTTATTATCCTTCTTAGCTTGCTTGAGGGACATTTGTTTATATGGTTGTAGCCGTAAAAATACCCAATCTCCTGCATCAAAACTTCTCTCGCTGCGATGTTGATCTGCCTGTTGTTTCATTCGATTTTGTGCCAAATTCAGGTTATCCTTTAAGAGTTGGAGAACTTCTTGTTGATGCTCGATGTGATCTTCCACTTCTTGAACCTTAGAATTTTCTCTTAAGAATGATGTGATGGAAGGTGGATGATATCCATAAAGTGCCATAAATGGGGTCATTTTTGCTGCAGTATGGAAGGAAGTGTTATACCACCATTCAGCGAGAGGTAACCACTTGACCCATTGTGTTTGTTTATCAGATACAAAACAACGAAGATATCCTTCCAAACATTTATTTACTATCTCAGTTTGACCATCAGATTGAGGATGATAAGATGAGCTATGAGCTAATTGAGTAACCAAACAAGAAAATAACTCCGTCCAAAAATTTCTAGTAAAAATGGGATCTCTGTCGCTCACAATAACCCTTGGGCTTTCATGTAGCTTTTGAATTCTGTCCATAAATGTAGTAGCAACTGTACTTGCTTTAAATGGATGAGATAATGCACAAAAGTGTGCATACTTGGTAAGTCTATCAACTACCACCATGATGACACTCTTTCCTTTGGGCTTAGGTAAACCTGTGATAAAATCCATTGAAATCTCCTCCCAACGTTGACTTGGAATGGATAAAGGTTGTAGAAGTCCCGGGCTCTTAATTGTCTCAACTTTATTCTGTTGGCAAACCAAACATTCCGCCACAAACTTTTGAATATCAGATTTAAGGCCATCCCAAAAAAAATCTTTCTTCACCCTGTGGTAAGTTTTTAAAAATCCTGAGTATCCTCCTAAAGGAGAAGTGTGCAATTCCAGAAGAATCTTTTGTTTCAGTTGGGAATTCTTACAAAGATATAAGCGATCTTTGTACCATAAGGAATCATTTTCCCAACTAAATGTATCAGATGTACTAGGATCTTGCTGCAACTTTTGAATGAGTGTCCATACATCTTTATCCTTCTTCCATTCATCTCTTGCTTCGGTTATCCAATCTGGTTGGATAATAGAAATGGCACAAAGCAATGCTTCCACCTCTTCATTCTTTCTTGAGAGTGCATCTGCAAAAACATTAAGCTTTCCTTTTTTGTAGATTATTTCAAAGTCATAACCCAACATCTTTGTGACCCATTTTTGCTGCTCTTCTGATGATAGTCTTTGTTCCAAAAAGTGTTTAAGACTATCATGATCGGTTTTTACCTTGAAGTATCTTCCCATTAGGTAAGTTCGCCATTTCTTTAGTGCATGCAGTATTGCTAACATTTCCTTCTCATAAATAGGTTTCTGTAAATACTTTCCTTTGATTGGACGACTTTCAAAAGCAATGGGTCTTCCTTCCTGCATTAAAACAACACCAATTCCATTTCCTAAGGCATCACATTCCACAATAAAGATTTTTGTGAAGTCTGGCGTAGCTAAGACCGGTGCTAGGCACATTGCCTCTTTAAGATGTTCAAAGGCCTTAGTTGCTTCAGGAGTCCATGAAAGTGCATCTTTCTTCAATAATGTTGTTAGAGGTGCTGCTATTCTCCCATAATTCTTAACAAACTTGCGATAATACCCTGTTAACCCGAGAAATCCTCGCAACTTCTTTATGGTTGTGGGGACTTTCCATTTCTTAATGGCTTTAATTTTGTTAGGGTCTACTTTAACACCCTCGTGAGATACAATATGACCCAGATATTCCACCTCTTGTACTCCAAATAAACATTTGGATGTTTTTTCATATAATTATTTCTCCTGCAATAGTTTGAGCACCCTGTCAACATGTTCAACATGATCCTTCCAAGACCTGCTATAGATTAGTATATCATCAAGAAATACTAGCACAAATTTTCTAAGGAAGGGTTTGAAAATGGAATTCATCAACCCTTGAAATGTAGAAGGTGCATTGGTAAGGCCAAAAGGCATGACCAAAAATTCATAATGACCCTCATGAGTTCGAAATGCTGTTTTTGGAATATCTTCAGTCTTCATTCTAATTTGAGGATATCCTGAATGAAGATCCAACTTGGTAAAATAAATTTATCCATGTAATTCATCCAATAATTCATCAATCACAGGAATGGGAAATTTATCTTTAATGGTGAGCTTATTGAGCTCCCTATAATCCAGACACATTCGCCATGATCCATCCTTCTTGTGTACCAATACTACAGGAGCAGAGAAAGAACTTTGACTAGGTTGAATTATACACGCCTCTAACATTTCTACAATCATACCTTCAATTTCGCACTTTTGGACGTAAGGATATCTATAAGGCCTGATGTTTGGAGGAACACTTCCTGGAATCAAATGAATAGCATGATCATGATCACGAATAGGTGGGAGTCCTTTGGGAGTTTCAAACACCTTGGAATGATTGTCCAAGACTTGTTGGACATCTGCAGAAATAGATGATTTTGATGTTGGAACTTCTAGTGAGCATAATTGTGCAATCACGCCTCGTTGTTATTTCTTTATAAGCTTTGTCATGACATTAGAGCTTATTATCTTTCCCGGCTTCCCTGCAATACCCCGTAATTTGAATTCCTTTCCTTCTGAAAAAAAATTCAAGAAAAGTTATTGAAAATTAAAAGCTACCATCCCCAAAGATTGTAACCATTGTACTCCTAGTACAACATCAACACCTCCCATGGGAATGGAAAGCATTGGACTAGTCAATACATATTCCCCCATGGTTAGCTTGATATTATGGCATTTTCCAGAGCAATTTATAGTTCCTCCATTTGCAACCATCACTTGACATTCTGGTGCTGGGTACAAGAAACAATTTAATTCCTTGGCTACCTTACAATGAATAAAATTATGGGTGCTACCTGAATCAATCAACACTATTACCTTTTTCTTCTTGATGTGTCCTTCTATCTTGAGAGTTTGAGGAGTGGTAATTCCTGCCAGTGCATTACACGATATGGTCGGATTCATTTCTTCCTCTTCTAGGGCTGGTTCCTGGTGTATATCCTCTTCTTGTTCATTTCTTCTTCCTCTTCACAATCTATGTAAAATAATTTCTTCTCAGCACACTTATGACCTTTAGTGTATTTGCTATCACAACTATAGAAAAGCCCTTTTTATCTTTTTTCTTCCAATTGTTGTGGTGTCAACCTTGTAGGTTGTGGAAATCTAGGCGTAGCAACACTTCCTTCTTTATAGAATTGAGTGGTAGGCTTCCTTGTCGCCATAATTTTACATTCAACTTTTCTTGCCAACCTGAATGCCTTCTCCAATGAATCAGGTTCCAAAACGCGAACTTCATGTTGGATGTTATCCTTTAAGGTGCCTATGAAGAGATCAATCCTGTGTTCCTCTGGAATATCAGTTACCCTTATATTCAATTTTTGGAAGTCCTCAATGTGCTGCCCCACTAAACCCTTTTGTTTGAGATTTATCAATTGGCTAAAGAAGGTGTTTCTCTTTGTATCCTCATAATGTGCTATCATTTCCTCCGTAAAAATTGACCAAGTGACAATTTTTTTACAAGAGCAAAGCCATCGATACCATACAAATGTATTTTTTTCTAAATGTAAAGTTGCAATGCGTACCTTTTGTGTGTTTTTCACATTATGGAGATCAAAATATTGCTCCATCTGTAGTATCCATGTTACAGTATCCTTTCCATCAAACTTCCTCATATCCATTTTCGGAATATGGTGGTTCTTCCCGCCAATATTAGAGTTTATGAAATCACGATTAACATTTATTTTGTTGTCATCATGAGGTTATTCTACTATCTCTTCACTATTAGGAAACATTTCTTGTATCAACTTTGTCAAACCTTCGATGTCTGTGTTTAGATCATTCTTCATGTTTTCCATGTTGTCTTTCATGTCATCCATCTTAGCTTCCATGCCAGCTTCCATGCCATCCATATTAGCTTCCATGCCATCCATCTTAGCTTCCACACCTTTCTTCAAACCATCTATCTTCACTTCCACGCCTTTCTTCAAAACTTCCATTTCATTTTTTGTTGCTCTTTGTGAGAGTGAAATTTTTTGCACTTGCTCTTGTAATTTTGATAGATCATGTTTCAATTCTTCATCTTCACGAGTCATAGTAGATCCTTCTGAAGGCTTAATGGGTGTTGAATTATTTTTATGAGGCATATTTTAGAACCCAATACTGATATGTATTCTACAATATGCCCTTGGAATCAATTCAAATTGATTCTTCAAACAAGACTTATGCAATTCAAAAAAAAATACACACCTTTTTCTTGCTTTTGAGGAGCTCGATATTGAAATTGGATTATCTCTGTGATTGTATCACTTAAATATTTAAATTTTGGTACCAACTTATCCCTCTGAATTATCATTCGAATGCCATAGTTCTGACCTGATTTGGATTCTCCAAGACAAAGTTGTGTCCAATCTCCCACAATGACCTAATTATGGACTTGTTCAGTAGAGCGAACTTGTACAGCTTTCCACATGTCACTGTTCCATCCTTCGGCTCTGAAATTGATATCCAAGAATTTACAGTTTGTGTACTTACGACCACTTTTTACAGCACTCCAATCCGATGCTCAGAGAGAGAGTTATGAATATTTTCCCACGATAACCTCTTTGAGATGAAATTCAGGAGCTTGAAAAAGCACTACATTCCACAGATCATATCTCCGAAAATATTGTGAACCAAGCTCTGAAATTTTTTGACGATTTTCCTTAGGATTTCAGCTTCGCACCATAAATATTTCAGCTTCTGAAACTTTGTATAAAAAATGTTATATCGCAAATTCCACGATGACCTGTTTAAGATCCTGAAAAAATACCTAACTTCCATAGATCATATCTCCAAAAATATTGCGAACCAAGCTCTGAAATTTTTTGAAGATGTTCCTCAATATTTCGGCTTCACACCCTAAAAATTTCAGCTTCTACAACTTTGTAGACAAAAAGTTATAGCGAAAATTCCACGATGACCTGTTTGGAGCAACGAAACCCTAGAATCAAGCTACAGTCTCATCTTTGTGTAACTTGACTCAAAATAGAAAGGATATTCAACGCCTTATAAATAAGCCACTTTGAGGGGGAAACCTCCAATACATTACATAAATGAAAAGAATTCTTGGATGATACAGTTACAAAACCTCCTTTCTATATATAGGAGTCCATGTGGGTACGTAATGTAATCCTAGTGAGCCTGATGTAATCCTAGCCGACCTAACAATAATAATTTAAGGGCACAATAATAAAAAAATGGGGGTTACAAGGGTACAATAATAACAATAAGGGGGTTACACTAATAACAATAAGGGACTATACTAGTAATATAGGGACCTAACAGTTTGTTATAAATGTTAAATTAATGCCCAAGGAGGATTATATGAAGAAGCTCAAAGAAACAGCAAGGTCTGCATCTATGTCTTCTATTCAAGGTTCTTTGACAGGTAAAGCATTCTATAAAGTAGTTGAAGATATCAGTTTTATTCACTATGAAATAAAACACATTTTCACTGCTAAACCAACTTTTACAAAGTACACTGAGGTAGATGAAATCTACTGCAAAGTTATTAAAGCTTCAATTCCTGATGAAGAGATATGGGACAAGATTTCCGAATACCAAGGGTAAAGAAAAAGTTATCATGCCAGCACAACACTTAGATTTGCCAACACAACATTCATTTTTTCCAATGCAGTGCTAAAAAGGTGGTGACTCAGCAACAACTTTCCAACAGAACAAGGCCAAAACACAGATTTTCTTCTTTTAGACCGTTTTTCTTTCATTTATGTTTGTTTTCAGAAAATGTAGTTTGCCTTGTAATTTAGGCATTGATTATTATATTTTATATTTTGTATAAATACTTCACTCATTGAAGTATCTAGGGTTGCACACTTGCATGAGCAGATTTTGTCAAGCAGAAATTGTATTAAATATTTCTGATCATCATTAATACAAGAAGGATTATGAACTTATTTCATACAGCTCTGTTTTTCCTCTGTAATTTTTTCCAGTTTTCTTAAATCATTTTGTTTCTTCATATATTTAATTATGGTCAAGATAACTAGGTGAGGTTGATTGTGTTTCAGCAACCTTATAATTCCTCTGGAAGTTACTATCATTATAAAGACTTATTTACTTGACAATCTATTAATGTAAGTCCCTTTAATTTATTAATTGTCAGTGTCTTGATGATATTAGATATATTTTGTTGAAACTTTTAACATTGTTTAAAGTTTTTCCAGCTTATGATGTAATGAATATTTCGATCTGAATATTTAATAATCATATTCTCTTACACAAGCCCACTTAATAAAATCATTAAATCTTAATTATTGTGTGAGATAAACAAGCAGCCCTCACTTATAATTACTGATATTATCTATAAGATTCAAAAAAAATTAACTGTTTGATTAAATTTTATCTTATGCATTGGTCCTCCAAATATTTCAAAACACAAACAAAACATTTTAGATGCTTTGGCATGATTATTGACCACAATCATCTCAAAGGACAACATCAATCTAGCGTCGTTGTCGGGGAGACGAAGAATAGAAGCTAAATCTTCCTAGGACAATGATTTTTCCCTTTTCCTTTAAGGTGAATAAAGGATAAAGATATAGGTCAAAACCTTTCACCTGGCGATTCCACTGATTCAAAATGGCTCCTTTTAAGCACGCTAGATCTCGTTCTGAATCTAATATTGTTAACCCTCTACCAGATCTAGAAAGACTCATTAGGGAAGCCACTTTGAAAAGAAAACAGAACATTTATGCTTCTTCCTCTTCAACCTTACACCCTGAAGAAATTTCATTCGTAGATCCCTTTTCAATTTTATCATTCCAACCTGATTTGACTCAATTGCCTCCTAATGTTGCTGAACTTTATTCAAAAGGAGTAGATCTTCAGTCAACCTTGTTGGCAGAATCAAGTCCCATATTTTCCTGTAGACTCACCTACATATGAAACAGAATTGGGCTTACATTTGCACGAATTTAATCCTATATATTTTGTTACTCCATTTTATCATCATATTCCACTAAACTCTAATAAACCAGAAGAGACAAATCTTGTCTATTTTAATCCATTTTTTGAATATAAGGAAGATATTTAACGCCATCAGTTCAAAATCTAATTGTAAAATCCCTTTGAAATCCTCACTTCCTCCTCCTCCTTCACATTCTCCTCCACTCTCTAATACTCATTCACCTACATCTTCATCAACATCTTCATCATCATCATCTTCATCCTCCATAACTTTTCAACCCATTATACAAGCTAGGTATGTTTCTCTTATTCTTCCTAACATCTTGGGAAATTTTCCTGATGGATATCTTAAACATTTACCAAGATTTAATGGAGAAATAGGTCCCTCAACAGAGAATCATATAGCTTCCTTCTTATATTTTGCAAACAATATGAGCATCGAGCATGAAGATGTTTATATGAGATTATTTGTATAGTCCTTGGAAGGTAACGCTAGGATCTGGTTTAGGCAACTTAGAGAAGATTCTATTCAAACCTGGAGAACTTATAACTATCTTTAAAAACCAATGGGGGGTAAAGAAAGATTTTTTTTAGCTGCTCACTGAATTTGAAGAGTTAAAAAGAAATCCTGGTGAACCAGTTGTTGAATTTATCAAAAGGTTTAACAAACTCTACCACAAAATGCCTACTGATTGTAAACCTCTAGTAGTTGCTGCAAAGGTCATATTTTCTAAACATTTGATGATGAATTTGCAATTATGCTAACAAAGAGAGTTTCTAATACATTACAAAAGACATGCAAACTAATGTTATTGAGTTAGAATCCAATAGGTCAGCTTCTAGTAAAATTAGAGCTAAAGAAGATAAAGCCCAAAGGAAATTAAAAAAACAAGAAGCATCTTCCTCTAAGTCTAAAAGTGAAGATTCAAAGATTGATGAAATCACAGCTCTTCTTAGAAATCTAACCAATATAATTTCAAAGATTGAAACTCAACCAAGAATAGTCCAACAAACTGTTTCTAGACCACAGACACAGGCCCAAGTTCAGTACAAGAAAGTCGCTCCATTGAAAATTCTTCAGAGGCCTCATAATGACCAACAAGTACCTACATTGTTGTTGATTGATGACCAACAACCTGAGGACAATACTTTTTCTATTACTGAAGAAATTAATAATGTAGATCATATATAATTTCAGACTGCCACTGTCCCTGTTTCCCAAAATCAAATCCCTCAAGAATACCAAGATACTTCTCAGGTTTCTAAGTATCAAGCTTATTTTGAGTTTTTGATTGCAGAACTCAATAAACTATATGACTTAAGGCCTAGAGTTGGTCCTGTTAGACCTCCCAAAAACCCTGTAATGATTGAACCTCAAATAAAAACAACTGAAACTCAAACTACTTATTCTCAACCTCTAAATTAGTCAACTGATTCTACTCAGATTGAAAAAACAATATTGATTGCCTTTAATGTTGAGAAAGAATTAGAAAGAGTCAAAATTTCAATTCCACTTTTTGAACTCTCTAAAAAACCAAGGTATAAAATTCAAGTTGCAAAGTGGATCCAAAATTCTAGTATGGATGCTTAAGGTGATATTATCAATCTACAAAATGAAAGACCCACCATAGCTTTTGGTCCTAGTTTTGATATGATTGATGAATCCATACCACCTTTCTATGTGACTTTAAAGGTGCATGATTCCCTGTTATACAACGGTATGCTTGATTATGGTGCTTTACACAACTTAATGCCTAAAGTCGTCATGGAACATCTTAATCTGGATATCACTAGAACCTATCACGACTTGTATACTTTTGATTCAAAGAGGGTCCAATGTTTAGGACTCATTAAATATCTAGTGGTCACTTTACATCAAATACTAGTTAAAAGTGTAGTATTATACACATTTGTCACTGATATTCCTCCCAAATTTGGAATGCTTTTATCGATATCATGTTGTGAAAAATTGGGAGGAAGTCTTCAAATGGACATTTATTTTTCCACTATCCTTGTATATGGTGGAAAGAGCCTTGGATTGTATAGAGAATTGAGATTCCTAAACACTATTTTCAATGCTAATCAAGCTAGGAAGCATCCCATTTACATAGTATATCAAGAATTTAGTTGTTTTCAACTATCATCAGACACTTGACAAAACTCTCAACTCAAGGTTGAGGATGTAGTTGAAACTAAATCAATTCAAGCTTAAATTTGGAAATTATTCTTTGATGGATATTGCACCAAAGATAGGGTTGGAGCTGGAGTTGTTTTGATTTCACCTGATAAAGAAAATATTACACAATCATGCAAATTATATTTTGAGGTTACAAACAACGTTGTTGAGTACGAAGATTTTATCCTAGGATTGCAGATTTCTAGAAGTTTAAAGGTCAAAAATTTGAGTGTTTTCACTGACTCAGAATTAATAGTAAGATGGGTTAGGAGTCTTTGTCAAACAAAGCATCCCTAGACATAGGTCTTACAAAAATGAGATTTGGGACACCATTGAAAATGCCTTTGATGCTTTTAATATCACTTTTATTCCTAGAGATGAAAACCTGCATGCAAATTCATTAGTTCTTTCAGCTAGTTCTTTCAAGATTCCAAATCAATTTCAAATTCAATATCAAATAAAAATCAAATACAGACCATCAATAATAGAAAACCTTAAACACTAGAAAATATTTGAAGACAATGAGCAATTAAAATCCTTTCTGAAAGTAATTAACGAATTTTCTGTATTGCAAATTGAAGAGGATAATTTAGACATTAAATAAACTCAAAATAAGGAAAACTCATATCTAAAATCAAAGGTAGATGATCATGATATAATTCAATTATCAAATAATTTTATCCCCAAGGGACTTGTTCCTTTAGAAAAATTGTTTGATCAAAACGATGTTCACAAAAAAACGTTCTCTGCTTCACCAAAAAATGACATAGAAGACACAAATATTGGTACTGATGAGGAGATTATAAACATTAAACTTTGTGCATCATTAACTCCAGAAATTAAATCTAAATATTTCAAACTTCTTAATAATTATAAAGATGTATTTGTGTGGTCTTATGTTGATATAAAAACTTATGACACATCTTTAATTAAGCATAAAATTCCACTAAAACCAGATGTAAAGGCTTACCAAAATAATTTAAGAAGGATGAACCTAGTTCTGCTTCCCACCATAGAAAAAGAACTGAAAAAACTTTTATATGCCCAAATTATTGTTCCATTGAGATACTCTAGTTGGGTTGCCAATTTAGTCCCTGTGACAAAAAAGAATGGTGAAATAAGACTCTGTGTAGATTTTAGAAACCTTAATAAAGCATCCTTGAAAGATAATTATCCACTCCCAAAGATGGATCAATTTCTTCATAAAGTGTCAGGTGCTAATAGACTCTATGTTAGATGGATTTTCTAGTTGTAACCAAATATTGGTGAATTCAGAAGACAGGGAGAAGACAGATTTTACCACACCTTGGGGTACATTCATGTATGCCCGAATGCCTTTTGGTCTATCAAACGCAAGAGCAACATTTCAGAGAGCCATGGATTTATATTTTGTCGGGAAGGTAAACAAATTTATTATTATTTATCTTGATGATTTAACTATTTTCTCTTAATCAGATTTGAAACATCTCAAGCACTTGAAGAAAGTTTTTGAAAGGTGTAGGAAGTTTGGAATTTCTTTGAATCCCAAAAATTCATTATTCGCCATCAAAGAGGATAAATTACTAGGTCACATTATTTCAAAAGATGGAGTAGTTATTGATCCCAAAAGAGTCTCTGCTATTCAATCATTGTCATCACCTAGAAATAAGAAAGAGATTCCAGCTTTCTTAGGGAAAATTAACTTTTTGAGAAGGTTTATACCAAATTATACAAAAATAGTGAAGGATATAATAGATATGCTCAAAAATAACCATGAATTTAAATTGAATGTTTCTACAATATTTTCATTTGACCAGATAAAGAAGGCCATCTCTGAAGCCCCAACCTTAGCTAGTCCAAACTACTCAGAACCTTTCAGCATGTTCTCTTTTGCCTTGGAAACTACCCTTGTAGCTGTCCTTTTGAAAAATAATGAGGATTACCATGATCAACCTATAGCATTCTTTAGTAAGGTCATGAGAGATGTCGAACTCAGATATGATATTATCGAAAAACAAGCCTATGCCTTAGTTCAAGCCCTGAAGTCTTTTAGAATGTATATCCTACATTCCACTATCATTGCCTATGTTCCCAATAACGTTGTTAAAACAGTCCTCACATAGCCAGACACTAATGGAAGAAGAGAAATATGGATAACTCAAATCCTTGAGTTTGATCTTACTATCAAAACTACCAAGTTAGTAAACGGGCAAGGTTTAGTAAGGTGTTAGTTGAATCCAATTGTAAATTCTTGGGCATAAACTCTGTTTTTTAAGTTTCAGAGAAGCATCTGCAAGAACCTTCTTCAAATTTGGAAAGGGATAATCCACAAGAACCTTCCTTGAATGCTGAAGGGGAGAATCCACAAGAACCTTCCCATGGAGTGAAAGGAAAGAATACACAAGAACATTCTCCTTCAACTCATACAGTCCCAGTTCATATTGATGAGAAGTTAGTTTTATCAGATTGGTATGCAGATATTGCTCATTTTCTAATTCATTTTGAATGTCCAGCTTAGTTTTCCAAAAACCAGTGCAAAACACCCAAGTCGAAATCCATCAAATATTTCATTATCAATGCCAACTTATACTGGAAGGATCCTCTTAATATTCTACAAATTTGCCTAATAGAATCAGAGGTTGAAGGAATCATTGATCAATTTCATGCAGGGATATGTGGAGGCCACTATGCTTGGAAAGAAACAACATACAAGATATTGAGGGAAGTATTTTATTGGCCTACTCTGTTTTCACAAGTAGGATCAAAAGTCAGAGTTTGTGTTCCATGTCAGATGTTTGCTGGCAAGCAGAAATTAGCATCCCTTCCACTAGTTCCAGTAGTTGTTTCAGCACCAATGCTTCAGTGGGGATTAGATTTTATAAGTGAAATCCACCCAACCTCTAGTAATCAGCATCGATGGATCTTGACTACTACTAACTATTTCACCAAGTGGATGGAAGCCATTCTTGTAAGAAATGCTACAGATTCAGTTGTAATAAAATTCATTGAAGAGAATATTTTATCCAGATTTGGTTGCCCACAGAAAATAGTCACTGATAATTCCATAGCGTTGAGCAGCATAAAAATGATAGAATTCTTCCAAAAATATCAGATTCTACTGCATCACTCAACTCCCTATTATCCATAAGGAAACGGTCTTGTTGAATAATCTAATAAGATTTTATTAAAGGTAATCAAGAAAAATTTAGAAGACCACAAGAAAAATTGGGATAGCCATTTGATTTATGCAGTTTGAGCAAACAGAATTTCTCCCAAAATATCAACAAGTAAATCTCCAATCCAATTATTTTATGGCAAAGATGTTATTTTTCCTACAAATTTAGCTTTCCCTGTGCTCAATTTTATACAATAATATACTGAAGAACCTGATCATTTCTCTAGAATGATTAATCAGATCATTGAGTTAAATGAAAACATAGATGAGATTTAGTATAAGCTAAAGAAATATTAGAATAAAATGAAGAGTCTCTTTGAGAGAAAATCAAGGGAAAGATATTTTAGAGAAGGAGATTTAGTTCTAAGATGGGATGCTAGGAGAGAAAATAAAGGCAAACATGGAAAGTTTGACAATTTATGGTTTGGACCACTCAGCATTGCAGAGGTAAAAGGAAACAACACATTTTTTCTATAGAATCTTGAAGGACGGTTTTCAACGTTGCCTGTCAATGGCAGATTTTTGAAACACTACATCCAGTACTGAAGGAGATCCTACATCATCATTGTACATAATCATTTTCATTTATCACTTGAAGCATGTTTTTTTTCTACGGCAAAGACTCCATAGCCCGAGGAGAAGGCACATGGAACTGCTTGTTCTTTGCATCCCACAGGGGGAATCAGTCCCCAGTTGGAGCCGATGTTGTAACATTATTATTTTTTTATAATTTATCATAAGTAGTTAAATATTTTGGAAAATGTTAAGGTAGGATATGGATGAAAAAGAATGAAAAAATAAAAAATGTTAGGAAAATTATTATTTTTTGTAGGCATCCATGTAAATAGAATGTTAGGTGTTAGATGCTCTAAATAAATAAGGAAAATTAAAATAAAAATGTTAGGGAAGAAAAAAGAAAAAGGAAAGCTTCATTCTGTTTTAAAAATATTGATTAGCTGCTAGTCTAAATGCGCCTATGGAAAAAGTAATTTGTATGGTTTAAATCATGATTATTTAACTCTTATCCTAAAGTTTTAAACCATAAAAATCTTACTCACTACACTTCCTTTTCATTTCATTTCCCTTAAAATCATTAAACCATACCATATATCCCTAAACCATATCCTCGCCATACATTTCCTTACATTTCCATTACATTAATCTCCTGACGCATTATCCCAACCCCACCACTTACACATCATCATATTTATTATCCCCGCATATTCCCAAAATATCCAATGATCAACGTCGTACATGTTGGCATCCAACGGCCCATATGGCCTTTCAACTCCCCTCCGCCATCCGAATTTTATCACTAGGGGGGTCCGAAAAGAATTTTAATATGAAACCGCCCATGTATATGTGTCACCCCCACATGAGTTCGAACCCCCCAAGCACAATACCATAAACCACCCTAACCCCCCTTCGAAATTTGTTTTCCCTATACCGCCTATTATGATGATCATTGCACACTACTCCTCCACTGCCACCTCATTACTCGTTAGTCAATTAATTTCTCTCCCTCCATAATTCTGTTGTAAACTTAATTACCTATTCGTTAACCCGCGCCATCAACGAAAACAAAATTTTCACTGTTAAACCTACTAAATCTCTCTTCAAACGCCTTTTCTCATTACAGGTTATTATAATTCGTTGTTTCTAGGTTTTTTACTGATTCAGGAGCGCTACAATTGCTTGAGTATGCCCAATCTTACCATTTTTCATTCTCTTCCATGTTCTTGATCACAAAAAAGTATTTCTTCCCTCTCTTCCGCTGTGAGTTGTAGCCACTATGCCTCCCAAGAATAAAGATCCCGAGGAAAAAAATAATCTTTTGATTTTCCCTCCTCTAGACCTTCATCACATCCCTATGGCTGACAGAGATTATTGAATCTATGAATCACACTCTGATATCAGCATTCTTGAGATGTACTGTTGGCTGGAAGACAAATGGATTGAAAAATATGATGAAATCCAACTCTGGGAGTCTAATATTCGTCGTTTTATCTTTCCTCCAACCCACAGTGCTCCTGATTTCATCAGGAAATGTCATGCCTCTTACTTGCCCAGCCAAAGATCCATAGTCAATTCTAATGGCCAAGTCCTGTTTACCATAACCCCTCAGGCCGTGGAACAGATGATGTTAGCTCCCATAGTCGATAATGGTGCCCCATTCTCTCATGAAGCTCTGGTTGAAATATATCAAAGATAAGATCTTACCAAGAGAACCAAAACCTTAGAACTATTCCTAGCACAAGATGTTGCATTTCCTACAATAAATCCTCCTTATCCTTCATCCCTCTTCCATGAGAGAACTAAGAAAATAACCATTGTCCTATCTTACCTGCTTGGTTGCTACTCTGACCAATACATAGATGAGGCTATTATAGGATTTCTATTTATCTTTTCCAATGATGCCAAGCCTTCCATAATGTTCAATTTCAGACACTTCCTTGCAAAATCCATTCAACAGCAATTTCTTGATTTCAAGACAGAAGAGGTATTTAGATATACCTTTGTTCTATTTTATATGTTCATATACTTGCAAGGAGACAATATGAAATTGTCATTGCATAAGTTAAATGATAAAGGAGACCAGCAGTCAATAATTTTCTGGACCACCTTGGTCATGAAAGATCAGAATGAATTCACCTACAAGCAATTCATTGAAATGTTTGTCCACCAGGCTATCAGTCTTCTAAATAGCAGAGAAGAACCGAGAATCAATGAAGATATTTAGAATATTTTTCAGTTGAAAAAACAGGTTCAGACAAGAGATTGGTACCTGGATGAAAACTACATTGAAATAAGATTTTTTGGATGTGATCTGCAACCATACAAGTTGCCCAAATTCCTCCCAATGAGGATTTTTTCTTTGGAGTTCATCAGGTAGATGATCAACATGGATCAAGTAAATTTTGTGGTTGCCAAGAAGAAGTGTCGGTTCAAGCTGAAAACTCAGATTGTCCCATTCATATGTAATAGCAAAAAAGAAGCAGCAGAGGCAGATCGGCTATTAAAGTGCAATTTGATTTAAGCTTCACCTGGTCATATGACCCATTAGGCATTGTTTCTAAATTAAGGGTAGAAGTCGAATCTACTCCTTACTTTCATACAATAAGGCCATATATATAGCAATATAAGAACAAGCCAGAGTGGATGGAGAAAACATTGCATGAAGAAGAAGAAAAGACAGTTTCATAATCAATGGTGCAGAGTCCAACAAATCAGGAAAATACAGCTAAAAGGAATAGAGAATAAGGGTCTCCTTCAGAGACAAACATCTTCAGCGAAGGATTCAAAATTATGTATAGAAATAAGGCTAAACTTGGTTCCAGGCTAAGTATTAGCAAGGATTCAGAGCTGTAGACCCCTGTCAACACAAATGAGCCTCTTATGTCCTCATTAATAGGAGAGCAACCCACACAGTCTCCTACTACTTCAATGACTACTTCAAATCAGCAGCAGATCATGCAAACAGGTACTTCAACTTCAAGCGAGCCAGAAAAGAGAACCATGGACATATTCAAGGAAATCATACTCAAAAATGAAGCCTTGAAGATAAACACTTATAACCAATTCTGGAAACAAACTTCAGGTGACCAAAGCAGGCTATTGTCATCCTTTGATGCAGAGAAAGGAAGAATGATAATGGCATTTCTTCAAGCACGAGTTCCTCAACCTAAAGGAGAAGCAGACTATAAGAAAACATATTTTGAGTTTGATGGCAAATATATGGATCCCATTGATCAAATGGAGATGCATAAACAAACTGGAGAGATGATCTTCTCAACTATAACTAACACTGCCATGTCTTTATCTAAAATTTAGGTTACACTACCAAATGTCAGATCACAACTCAACATGGAGAAATTCTTAGCTGTTGCCAAGGACACCAGGATTAAAACCTTGGAATATTTGGTAATCAAGTTGGGTTATGACCCTGCAAATGTCAATGTTGCAGAGGATTTAATCAAGAAAAATAATGCAGACATTGTAGCATTGAGGAAGCAATTGAAATTACCAGCAACAGAATATTCTTTAGCCAAGGAAATTTCAGAGACAGAAGCAGAAAAGGCAGATATGTTGAAAATCATTCTTGAACAAAGTACACAACTGAAACAGATGGAAACATAAATGGAGAAGTGGATTAAGGAAAGTAAGAAACCAGTCAAGCAATTTGCTCCTTTAGAAGCACTTCCAATGACATCTATTCCCACTGCTATACTTGCTACTACCACCAGAGGATATTCTACAGATCAGTTAGCCTCCACGCTTCAAAATATGACTTTGCAGACAGAAGAAATAAAGAAGCTACAGGACAAAGTGAAACTTCTTGAAGATCATCAGAAGAAGTCTGAGACTTATCATGCATTAGAGCTTCAGAGAGCTCAAAACCAAGTTGAAATATGGTAGAAGTCAGCCACTGAAGCTTCCATTGGCTACACTTTGGGAAATGTCAAAGAAATCATTTGGAATAACATTTTTGAAGAGATTAATGAAATATGGCCATCTATTAGGATCATCTTCGAGCAGAAAGAGTTAGTAGAAAATGAAAATTAGGCAATTTCTGATAAACACTCAACTAGAATATATGCCCAATACAACTAGCAGCATCATTAAATTTATAAACTCTAAGGACAGCCAAGAACTAGATGAGTTAGGAGTATATGACAGGACTGAGACTATCCTTAAAGTAAAGAAAGTTATGATTAAAAGTGACTTAGTAGTACAGTTAACAGAAAAATGCCATACTCTGCATATAACAATCAACAAGTTTCTTACAAGGATTGATGCATTGATTAATAAAGGTCTCCCATCACTGTTTGTTATAAATGTTAAATTATGCCCAATGAGGATTATATGAAGAAGCTCAAAGAAACAGCAAGGTTTGCATCTATTTCTTATATTCAAGGTTTTTTGACAGGTAAAGCATTCTATAAAGCAGTAGAAGATATAAATTTTATTCACCATGAAATAAAACACATTTTCACTCCTAAACCAACTTTTACAAAGTACACTGAGGTAGATGAAATCTACCGCAAAGTTATTAAAGCTTCAATTCCTGATGAAGAGCGATGGGACAAAGGCTTTGAGAATACCAAGAGTAAAGAACAAGTCATCGTGTCAGCACAGCACTCATATTTTCCAGCACAACATTCAGTTTTTCCAACGCAGTGCTAAAAAGGTGGTGACTCAGCAACAACTTTCCAGCAGAACAAGGCCAGAACACAAATTCTCTTCTTTTAGATTGTTTTTCTTTCCTTTCTGTTCGTTTTCAGAAAATGTAGTTTTCCTTTTCATTTAGGCACTAATTATTATATTTTATATTTTGTATAAATGCTTCACTCATTGAAGTATTTGGGGTTTCACCCTTGCATGAGTAGATTTTGTAAAGCAGAAATTGTATTAAGTCTTTCTGATCATCATTAATACAAGAAGGATTATGAACTTATTTCATACAGTTATGGTTTTCCTCTGTAATTTTTCCAGTTTTCTTAAATCATTTTTTTTCTTCATATATTTAATTATGGTCAAGATAACTAGGTGAGGTTGACTGTGTTTCAACAACCTTATAATTCCTCTCCAAGTTATTATCATTATAAATACTGATTTACTTGACAATATGTTAATGTAAGTCCCTTTAATTTATTAATTATCAGTATCTTGATGATATTAGATATATTTTGTTGAAACTTTGAACATTGTTTAAAAATTTTCCAGCTTATGATGTATTGAATATTTCGATATGAATATTTAATAATCATATTCTCTTACACAAGTCCACTTAATCAAATCATTAAATATTAATTAATGTGTGAGATAAACAAGCAGCCCTCACTTATAATTACTGATATTATCTATAAGATTTAAAAACCTTAACTGTTTAATTAAATTTTATCTTATGCATTGGTCCTCCAAATATTTCAAAATACAAACAAAACATTTTAGATGCTTTGGCATGATTATTGACCACAATCATCTCAAAGGACAACAATGGGACACAAATTCCAAGTTGATTGTTGGGAAAAACATCCTAGTGTGGATGTTCATTTGGTTTATTATGGTTAAAAGGAGATTGTAAAAGGCAAGAGGAATTAATTGGCATTTTATTTATGAAAATAATGGAAATTAGGAGAAAAGGAAGGTGAAAGGTGACAGGTTGCATGTGAGGAGGAAAATGAAGGAAAATGGTGGAAAATTGAAGAAATTATAGGCCTCGTTAATAAAAAGGGTTTTGAGGATCATTTCATGGCTTTTAGATAGTTAATTTTTGGATCTCTTTCTCTCTCTATTCTCTCTAATCTCTCATACTCTTACACACTTAGAGCATTCTTGGAGCACTCTAGCATTGGATCAAGGAAAGAAAAGGAAGGACAAAGAAGGCTAAGTGAAGCAAAGATCAAGCAAGGAATAGTTGGATCAAGCGGCTAAGGTAGGATTACTTGTCAGTATCGAGTTTCATGTATGATTTCCTTGCTCATTTTGGCATGCATGGCACGTCCATGTTTGTATTTGGTTCTCTTTTTGTCATTGGCATGGGTTTTTCCAAGTGTTACAGTGGTTTTTCAACCTTTCCTTCCCATTTTCGGATAGCCATGGTGTGATGGGGTTATTTTACTTGGTTGAGTGAGATTTTCAGATGGTTTTGAAATTGAGTGGGGTGGTCTCAAGTCCTAGGAATCCCTTGATAGGTAATGGAGGGATACACAGTAAATCCTCACATACAAATTCCAAATTCTCAGGTTTGGAGACATATAGGTTGGAGAAATACAAATTCCTCATGATTTAGGTGGATCTATTTGGAGGCATCCATGCTTGTTTAGGGCCTAATGATCCCTTGACCTGTATATGTCAGGATTTTGGTAAAGCCCGTAGTGTATGTTTATTTCTTGGCGTAGGAATCCCTTGGAGGGATACACGGTAAATCCAGGATGTAAATATGAGTGTTTCAGGCCTAGGAATCCCTTGACCTGTAATGGTAGGATACACGGTAAAGCTTGAAGAAGCCCTTTTTGGTTTTGTTGTGAGTCCCAAATTCATGCTTAGAATATGGCACAAGGATGATTAGCTTAAATAAATAGTTGGTTCATCCCAATCTATTGTCGGGTGGTACGTGGAAGTCCCTGACCTGGTTGCATTTTTCATGTGTTAATAAGATTTGTTTTCCTCTTGTGTATTATGTGTGAATGTGTTTGTTATTATGTAATTACAATGCTTATTCTATAATTTTTATTTGTTTGTTATATTTTGGTTATAAGCATGGTTTATGGCACACTTGATTTATGGCTCATATCATTTTTTGTTTAGTAAAGGAAATTTTAATGAATGCATGACCTAATTGATGATATTTCAACTCGTATGAGAGGGCATCTGACCTTCTTGACGATTCTCAGATATGTATGAAGTCCCTATGCTAAAATTTGTTTATATGACCTATGGAATACATGTTCATGATGTATTTGACGAAATGTCTATCATGGCTAGGCCTTGTCAGGTCAGGTCCTTGTTCAAGTTTTTCATTAGAGGCCTTGTCATCTTGTTAGTTATCATTTATGAGAGTTTTTTCAAGTTATTGGCAGAGGCCCGAGTCTTGGCCCTCAAAAGTGGCTCACAATATGAGGTCACTTGCACAAAACTACCTAAAAAAATTTGCAGTCGCATGGATTCCCTTGTTGTGCATGTGACTGGGGTTTTAGTCACATGGAGGGCTTCCCATGAGTGTGACTCGGGGAATGCAGGTTAACTCAAGGGTTGAGCACATGAAGTGGTTGGTTATCCCTTGGGGGTCCTATATATTTTGAGAAAGGTTAGTTTGGCTTTGTTTTTTCGATTCCACTTCCTTAAATATACTTGGGGAGTTGAAACATATCACAATAACTCTTTCTCACATGTTTACCCTGGTGGACCGGTTAACTTGGGTAAATGTAGGAGGAGGTGGTTACACTTAATTCCCTAGTACTAGGGGCGAGGTATAAGGGAGTGAATGTTACCTAGTTGCAGGCAATGAAAATTTCAATTAGATGAATGGAGATGACTTGCATAAGGCTAAATACCTAAGGGCATAGAAGAGTGCAAATATAGTTTTGGAATGGCATGATATCCATAGGTGAGAGAGGGAGCTACAAAAATTAGGAGCAGTGTTAAGTAGTCCAGAAGCGCAAGAAGGAGGACCAATCTGGATATGGTTGTGGAATGATGAAAATAGTTATATGAGGATTCCTAGCCCAATAGGAGGGGTCAGGCCCATTACTATAAGACAGATAGAAAGAAGTAGCAAAGTTCTCCACCCACCAAGAGAGATGGAGACGTCAAGTGGAACAGGGCCTACAGACCGAGGGATGGGCTCGGATGAAGTCATGTATTTCATGATGTGGAGGTTGTTTTTTGAATATTATGTGTCCCCCATGAGTAGCAAATCAATTCCCAATAGTTCAGGTAGAAATTCCCCTGACCTCCCCCTACTAATTTATCAAAACCCTGTTCAATTTCTCTAAAAATTAGTCAAAGTTATAAAGGTTCCCAAATTATATAGTACCTACAAGGTTGTTACTTCCGATGGTAGTGGCAACAGTTCTTATTTAGGTTCTCCGGGATCTTTGCATCTTAGTTCCTAAGAGTTCATACTTGTCTCGCCTATCCAACCATGAATGGATGGCAACATGGTGAGTTATTTCACTCAGTATCCTGAGTTCTATGGGTGGGGGAATGAGGATGTCGAGAAACACTATTAATTGTTTGAGGATATCTAGAGATATCTTTAGACTCCATATGCCACCAATCTCATTGATTTTCATACCACTCTACGAGAGAGAGACCTTAGGTGGTTCATTAAGTGGCCCACTTTGCACGAGAATCCCACAATAAATGACATTCAACAGGAGTTCACTCAAGAATTAAAACTTCCATAGACTAATTAGGAAGGTTTTTATAAGTTGTGGGATATCAAGCAATGAGAAGGGTAAATCGCATGGGATATGATGCAATGATTTAAAGATGTCATTGGGAAGTTGAGTTACCCCATCGATCTAAATCACCAGCGGGATTGGTTCATCAAATCATTATTATTGCTCACTTGAATTCCATTGACTCACCATAAGATTAACACTCTACAAGATGTGCTTGAACAAGAAACTAGGATTGAACCTATGGCAAGGTATCCTCATGAACACCAAGGAGGATCAGTCTCCAACGATCCTACTGTCATTGGGTTGCAGCACCATATCGCTGATCTGACTGAAAAACTGAAAGACATGCACCCATCGTGACCTATGCGACCTCAAATCTGTTGTACTACTTGTGATGTCAAAGGGAATCACACCATAGAGTGCCCAAGGTTAAGGAGGCAAAAAACTCCCTCCGTGCCAACAGGTCCCTCTACATCCCAACCTGCTGCTAGAGTTACGCAAATTGATACACATGGCTTATATCCAAGTTACACGCAATTTCATGCTTTTCCCAACCAACAGGGTACATCTTCAAACGAATAATGTGAAATATGACAAACATATGGGCATCTTCCCTGCCTCTGCCCAATCTTATAGAGATATTCAATGTATCAAACAATGTCTTCCGTCAATTTTTCATCTCACCAACTCACCACACTGATTAGTTTAGCATGTTAGATGCTCTAGTTTATCGGATGGATCGTTATACCTTTTATAATTAATGAATCTCCTCGAGGGCAAGGAGGTGGAGGAACAAGGGGGGAAGGGACTGGGGGAAGAGGTCTAATACACTGTTATACTTGTGACCAAGAGGAGCATGTTTCCCGAGACCGTTCGCTACCCAAAATATCTTGGTATTCCTGTGTGCTCAACTTACTGTTCCTAAATTGAGGTCATAAATTGTCAACCAGGGCTAGTAAACTGCTGAAGTGAAGTGCACTATATGTTCCTAGGTATATGTTTCTCACTACGTTGTGTTTAGTGTTTTTCTGATGTTTTTGGTTTTATGGTTTTATGTTAAAAAGGAAAAAAACCAAGTGTTGGTAAAGAACAGTTGTTGGTCACACTAAAAACAGAGCAAAACCTATACTAAAGAACAGAAAATGCAAAGTTTGATAATGACTCATAGCAAGGAAATAAATCACAACATTAACTCAATAACTCATAACATGAACTCATCCAATTCATTCATTAGAAATATGTTGGAATAGCTTGAGAAAAAGACAAGTTTAGTGCAAATGAGGTTCTCCTAAGTAAACAATCATCTTACAATATTACAAAGAATCTCATCCATGGCTAAAAGTTTATTGGAACACAATTGGAAAAGATTATTTGTAGCACAATAAGATTTCTACTTTGAATTAACTTGTAATGCTAAGATTAATCCATTCTGCATCTCAACTTGTCACTACTAAGCCTCTTCGGAAATTAGAGATTTTCCAGAATAGTTTTTGGGAAAAGGCTTATTTGTGAAATTGCAAAAAAATTGCAGAACAATCAAGGCCTTAAACTGATATCACTAATTCATGTCCATATGATGATGCATTAATAGAAATTCAGAACAAGAGTAGTTTGTAAACAATGAAGGTCGTGAAGTCTAATTTTGACAGTTAATACAATTTAAAGAACAATGGATAACACTGAACTAGAATGCAATTAAATAAACTTGAAACACAGTGACCACAACTAAACTAGAATGCCATTATCCTAACTTGAAATACAGTGAACTGGAACTGAACTAGAATGCCACTAATCTAACTTGAAATACAGTGAACAGAGTTGAACTAGAGTGCCATTATCAAACTTGAAATACAATGACAGAATTAAACTAGAGTGACATCTACCTCCGGAGTATTTCAACTGAACTAAAATGCAACTAATTCTGTGAAATACTACAGCCCTATCTCGTTCAATATGAGTGATATTTTGGAATAGTTTGTAAAAACAAGTCTGGCTGTATCTTTCAATGCAAATGAGCATAAAACATAAAGTTTCAAAAAAAAATGCAATTAACTCCTAAAATACTACAGTTATATCTCATCCAATGTTAGTGGTATTTTGGAATAGTTTGTAAGGATAAGACTGACTGTGGCATCCACTGCAAGTAAGTATAAAAAAAACAAAGTTCAGAAAATTGATTAAACTAGGAATGAAACAAGGCTAAGTTACTTATCTAAACCATATGAACAAAGCTTCTCAGGTAGCAGGGGCCCTCTACCACCAGATTAGCACACAAATCTACTCAATATTGACTCAGCTCTTGTAATAAAGTGATGCTTCTTTCATTAAAGGATAAGTTCTTCAAAACAGAGTATTACGGTCTTCTGAGATCTAGCAATAAAACAAAATCTAGCTAGCTGTTTCTCGGTCTCCCGAGCCATACTTATAACAAAATTACATAACTTTATTTGAGATAAAACAGGAATAAATGTCTTTCCCAACTAAAATAAAAATAGGACTCTGGTGGTGGCCTCGTACTATGATTAAGGACATTTGTACAGTCCTTGTCCTATTAGAAGTCTATCTCCTAGTTTTGGTTTCCCACGTGCATAAACACCTGTAGACTCGAGCTCAGACTTCGTGGAGAGCAAGAAATGATGGGGGAGTGATGTGGAATACAACCATATGCAGTTTTCCTTGAGGTGACACCTGGAACTTGCGTGAACATGAATATAGCTGCGGAATAGGCCATTGGCTACAGAATGACTGCGTTCTGTAGCCGAATCTAGTCAAAAATTACTACAACAACAAAATCATGAAAACATAGCAAGTTAGTCATTATATACATTCTTAAAGTAATCCTAATCAATCTTATTGATCATTTAAGCCTGTAATTGATGAGGGACAAAGGAAATGAAATGAAATGTGGTGGAAAAGAAGGACATCTTTGGGGCTCAACATACCCCCACTGCAAGGCTTTTGCATGTCCTCATGCAACTAATCCATGTACTCTAAGACCTCTGCTAGGACATCTAGGCCCCTTCTTCTGCTTTGCCTGACAGTCAATGGCTTCCTGGGCTTCCTTATGATCAACTTGAATCTCAAATTTGTAAGTGCCCTGCTTAACTTTTTGTTTTTCTTCTTCAATTTTGCACTGGCCTTGTACAACTTTTTCATTTGTAGAGACAGAGTTGTATTCATCTCACCTTTTAACTTAACCTGCTCCCTTAAAATTTCATTCTCATTCTTGATATGCCTATTGAGCACTTCTAATTCATATTTGTCTCTTCTTAGTACATCAATTGCAGATTTTGGTGGGCTAGGAGTTCTGTCTCTACTTTCCAAGGCTCTCTTCTCTAGTGTCTCAACATAATTATAAATTTTTTGTTGTGCTGGGTCTATCTCTGGAGCTCCTTCATCAAGATCCTCTTCATGTTGGTACTTAGGTGATCTAACAGTAGGTGTTTCTTCATCCTCAATGTTTATGATTCTCGTTTGTCTAACCCCTATTTTCTTCAATATACCTCTGAGTCTGTGGCTCCGTCTTGGTTGAGATGGTCCTTCACCTCTCTCCTTGGCATACCTTCTTATCATCTTTTCCTCTTTAAGCTACTTCTTAATTTCATTCAATTTCTCAGAAATCATCTCTTCACTGTCCTCTTGTATTGATTTACCAATTTTAGTTTCAAAAGCTTTGGAAATTTCCCTTCTCCTGCTTCTTCTTGTGGGTTTGCCTTCAGGTGGAGATTCCTTGGGTTCCTCAAAGTGATTCCTCACTAGAAACTCATCCCAATTATCTCCTATTTTTCTCAAATGATGTTCAATGAGGATTTTTACTAAACCATGATGATACAAAGTGGTTTCTAGAAATTGAACCCTCTTTTGAACATTAGAGACCATTCTTTTCAGACTATGAAGTAGGAAAAAGGGAAAATTGATTTCTTCATCTAAGAAATGCATCATTAACTGAATATGATAAACATAGAGGGTACCAAATCTTCCTTCACAAGTGATAACTTTTTGCAAAATGAGCAACATATTCCTCCATTTATTCTTCAGTGCCAACCTAGGAATACCTTTCTTAAAATGGAAACATCCATACCTGGTGTTTTGAGTATTTGCCTCCATGCCTCATTATGAAATTCCATATTTTTGAACCAGCGTTCTCCTTGTCTGGGTAATTCCATTGCTTCTGCAATGAAAGTCTCTGTAATAGTGAATTTAATATCTCCTATTTCGACCTCTACTCCATTGAAGAACCGTGCAAATGTTTTGGTTACTTCTTTATGAAAACCATTAAATTTTTCCAAGAATTGTAACCACCCAGCCTGCTGTAGCATTTCTCTGATTTGTGGATAGCCTTCCAAGTACTTGGTTCCAACTGGTTCAGTTCTTACTATGAGACCCATAACTTATCTTTTCAACCTTCAAATTACTGCTCCTCTGCTCACGGTGAAAATGGTTGTTAAAGAGATGTTTTTACTCCACAGATGTTTCCTCTGTTTTACAGACCGGAATGGCTAAGAATTGGCTACAAAAAGAAATGATATGGATTAGTTATGAAATGAGTATAATGCAGTGAGGATGATTCACATGGATTAATGAGTTGAGAGATGTCACGGAAGAAAAGACCGCGGAAAAATTCTTATGTAATTTCAAAATCATCACTAAATGCTTTGGGCTAGTGACGTGACTGATTAGGTCACTTCAGTACTTAACCGTTAAGTTTTAAATGATGATTTGGAATGGCGGAGTGAAATGGATTTTGTCCAAATTTTTTATGATAGTTTTGATAAGCATGATCAATACGACTAATTAAAATAACTTTTTGAATCATACATGACTTAACTATGCTAAAACTTTCATGATCCGTCACTATAATAATTTCATAACTTTTACCTTTGCCTTTCCTTTGATTTTTTTTTTGTGGTTTTGATATGCCTTGTCCTCCTTTGAAAATCATTGATCTTCAGTCCTCATAACTCCTTTGATTTTGCTTGTTGTCTTGGATATGCAAGATCAATTTGCTGCTAAATCAAGTGATTACTGGATAGTGCCTTCAGGATCTCTGGCTGCAGAATGTCTGACTGGTTGTAGAATGTCTGACTGGCTGCAGAATGTCTGACTAATTGCAGAATGTACCTGTAGAAGTATTAAAACATGGAATGGAATGGTTTGAAGCATGAATGGAATGTTGTATGAAATGAGTTAGAAATGGATAATAAAATATGGTGTAATGGAGTATGAGTGAAGTGAATAATGGAATGAAATGAATCACAATTATGAAGTGAAGTGTAGTATGGAAGGTGACCTGCAACTTATGATTTGTATTATTCAATTGCAGAAAGAAATCAATCTTAAAACTCTGAGATGGAAATGAGGTGGACCATGGAATGAAATGAATGAAGTATGGAATGGAGTGGAGTATGGATGAATGGAATGAAATTGAGTATGGATGAATGGAATGAAATGAATCATAAGTGAAATATGGGTTTTCACTTATGATTTTGTAATAGCTGCTTGCAAAAAAAGAACAAATTTGAAAAGCTAAAGTGTCAGAAAGATTCTGATTTTCACTTTATCTTTTCTGTATAAACATGCTAATTAGTGATTAGTTTTCATGTTAATACTTTTTCTTTTCTTTTCTTTTCTTTTCTTTTCTTTTCTTCTTCTTCTTCTTCTTCTTTTTTTCTTCTTTTTTTTTATATATGCTTTTGAATTCGGAAAATTCAACTAAGTTGATGAAGAAGAAAAATTCTTCTTCATTAACTTCACATCACTGTTTTCCTGAAATCTCTTGACAAATTCTTCTCTTGAAAGTGGCTTATGATACAGCTTCAATCTATGACCATTTACAAGAAAAGTGACCTCTTCTTCATCTATTGTCCTGATTTTTATTGCTCCATTGTCAAAAAATTTCACAATTTCATATGGTCCAAGCCAATGTGTTTGGAATTTACCTTGAGAATCTTTGAACTTTGAATCAAACAAGAGAGCCCAGTCACCTTCTTTGAAATTATTTTCCTTGATATACTTATCATGCCATCTAGTCCTTTGCTATTGGACTATACTTGTTTTCTAAACTGCATCTTGTCTGATTTCATCCAACTCATTAATCTGCTCCAATATGTGCTTTTGTGCCTCTATTAGATCAAGTCTTAGTTGAACTGCCATTTTAAAAGTTTGAATCTGAAACTCTATGGGAAACAAAACTTGTTTTCCATAAACAAGTTCATAGGGAGTATGACCTGTTGTGCTTCTCCATGTATTTCTATAGGCCCACAAAGCTTCAAGAAGTCTGTCTACCCAATCTCTTCTATGTAAATGGACAGTCTTTGTTAGGATCCCTTCAATGACTTTATTGGTAGATTCCACTTGACCATTTGCTTGTGGATGATAGGGAGTAGATTTTCTGTGTCTAATTTTGTACCTCTCCATCATTTGTTCCACTAGCTTTGATGTAAATTGAGCTCCTTGATCTGTAACAATTTCCCTTGGGACACCAAAACGAGTAAAAATATCCTCAAAAAGAAAAGTAACTACAGATGATTCATTAGCAACAAGTAATGGTTTAGCTTCTACCCACTTAGTAACATAATCGGTGCAAACTAATATATATTTCTTTTGTCTTGATGGAGGACTAATAGGTCCTACAAAATCCAAAGCCCATTTTTCAAAAGGTTCAATATGTACTTGAGGCTGCAATGGCATCTCACCTGAAGGAGAAGGTTTCCCTACCCTTTGGCAACTGTCACACCTTTTGACATACTCTTTAGCATCTTTAAAAAGGGATGGACAATAATATCCTAAATGAAGGATCTTATAAGTTGTTCTTTTATCAGCAAAGTGTCTTCCACAAGGTTCATCATGACATGCCTTAAGGATCTCAGGAATTTCATCTTCCCGAACACATCTCCTAATGATAAAATCTTGACCTGTTTTGTATAACTCATTATCAACCCATGAATATTTTGCACTATCATAAATGATCTTCCTCTTGTCTCTTGCATTCATTATTGAAGGAAATTTCCCTGAAACTAAATAATTAGCAATGTCAGCAAACCAAGGAGTCTGAGTAGAAATTGCAAAAAGATATTCATCAGGGAATTGATCTTCAACTGGAGTATTGTCTTTCATGTTTTGGAGTCTAGATAGGAAATCAGCTACTGTGTTTTGTTTTCCAGGCCTATCAAGAATGGTAATGTTGAATTCCTGTAAAAGCAATAACCATCTTATGACTCTGCCATTAGTAATTGATTTGTTCATTAGATATCTAATTGCAGAGTGATCTGTGTGAACAAAAGTTTCATATCCTGTTATATAGTGTCTAAATTTTTTTATGGCATGAACAACAGCTAAAAACTCTTTTTCAGTTACAGTATAGTTTAACTCTGAAGGAGTCAAATGTTTACTAGTATAGTAGATGGCATAAGGAATCAAGTATTTTTGTCCCAATACTGCTCCTAGAGCTGTATCTAAGGCATCTGTTGAAATATGAAAAGGGAACTTCCAGTTAGGTCCTCTTAAAATAGGTGCTTCAAATATTTTTGTTTTCAGGGTCTCAAAGGCTAACTAGCAATTAGGATTCCACTTGAATTCATAGTCTTTGGTAAGTAATTTGAAAAATGGAGATGCTATCTTGGTGAAGCTTTCTATAAACCTTCGATAATATCCTGTAAATCCTAGAAAACTCCTAACATCTTTTTAACAACTTGGAATAGATAAGTTAGAGATGACTTCAACTTTTGACTCATCAACTCTAATCCCATCCCCTGAAATGTGATGTCCTAAAACAATTCCTTCAGTAAACATCATAAAACACTTCTCATGACTAAGTGAAAGATTTGCTTCTTTAAATATCTTTAAAACTTTTTCCAAGTTTGTTAAGGCTTCTTCAAATGTGTTTCCATAAACTGTGAAATCATCCATATATACCTCTACACAATCATGTATTAGATCTGAAAATATTCCTAGTACTGCCCTTTGAAATGTTGCGGGTGCATTGCATAGTCCAAATGGAAATACTCGATAAGCATAGGTACCCCAAGGACAGGTAAATGTGGTTTTGTCTTGATCTTCAAGTACTACTTGAATTTGGTTATAACCACTAAACCCATCTAGAAATGAAAAGTACTTTTTTCCAGCTAATGTATCTAACACCTGATCTATGAAAGGTAAGGGAAAATGATCTTTAATAGTAGCTTTGTTTAATTCCTGGTAGTCAATACATACCCTCCATTTACCATTTTTCTTTGGCACAATTACCAAAGGAGAAACCCACTGACTATCTGAAATGGGATAGATGAAGTTAACATTTAACAATTTCTACAATTCTTCCTTAACAATCTCCCTAAGATTTGGATTCATCCATCTCTGAGGTTGTCTGATTGGTTTACAATTTTCCTCTATATAGATGTGATGAGTGCAAGTCTTGGGGCTTATCCCTTTCATATCAGTGTACTCCCATGCATATGCAGAAGAATGTGTCTGTAAAATCTTGACTAGCTCTTCTTGTTGAGATTTCTCTAAGTTCTTATTTATGTTTAAAGTTTTGCCTGGAAATATCTCAATTGTAGAGCTGCCAAATTTATCCATGGAATAAAGAGACATCTGCCTTGATGATAAAAACTCAATGTTGGATTCTTCTTGAAATTGTTCATGCTTATATTCCGAAGAGGATTCAAAATTTTCTAAAGTATTCAAAATCTGGCTATCTTCACTAATTTCTGAAATTGTGAAGAGAGGTTGTAAATCTTCCTCATCCTCTATCCATTGAGTATCATCTAATTCTGTAATTGTTCTTGCTGGAGGATACAAGGTAAATTTCTTGGTTGAACTACCATCATAGATGTACATATCACTAGATCTACAACTAATGAAAGCATCAGCTGTAGCTAACCAAGGTCTTCCTAATATAACAAGATGCCCTCCTAGATTATTCTTAGGAGTTAGGATCATAAAATCCACAGGATATTCCCAAGAATCTAGGGACACTGGAATGTCTTCTATTACCCCATCAGGTTTGATCACAAATCTGTCTGCTAATTGTAATAATGTGGGTGTAAAAAGAAGATTAGGAATTTTCAGTTTATCCATGATTTGTCTACTCATAATATTGATTGCTGCTCCTAAATCAAAAAGTGTGTTTTGGATCTCAGTTCCATTGATGTGAATTTTAACAACTGGATTTCCTAGGTCAAGATACTTTGGAATAGCAATCTTACCCATCATGATATCTGATATTTTTCCTGCCAGTTGAATTTTCTTTGTCTCTCTTATTCTTTTTCCTGGTTTCCTCATACTCAACTCATTTATTGTCTTTGCTAAGATTGGAATTTCCTTGATGGCTTGTAATAATGGGATCTTAATACAAATATTTCTCAGCTCATCTAGGAAATCATAATTAGGCACCATAATTTGTTTTTCTACACCCTTATCAATTTTTAATATTTCTGGAAAGGGAGGTGTAGAAGTGGATGTTGATGGCTGCTCTAATATAGGAGTTGAAATTATTGGTTCTTTTTGTTTTGATTTTTCAATTTTTGAGTCTTGGAAAGTTGTGTTCTCTTCAATATTTTTATTTACCCGTAGAGAATCTTCCTCAGAATTTTCTTGCTCTTGTATGATTACAGAAGGTTTCTTCTTTTCAAGTATTCTTCCAGACCTAAGTTGAACATCACTAAGGTCTAAAGGAGTCATCAGATAAGTTGGAAACTGTTGGCCTTCTATCATGTATGTGTTCTGAGGATTTTTATTGTTGGGGTTTGGTATGGGTTGGGCAGGCAACTGATTTGTTTTCTGAGGGAATGGTAATGGAAGTGGTTGATTTTGATGTTGTGGATTTTGAGGATTTTGTTGAGGATTTTGTTGAAAATTTTGTTGAGGAGGAAAATGTGGATATGGTGGATAGGATGGTGGATATTGGTAATACTGAGAGTATCTTCCATAGGGATTTTGTGCTCCTTGCGCCCAAGTTTGTGATTGATTTTGAAATTGGGGCCAAGGTTGCTGCCAAGAATTCCAATTTGGTGGGGGTTGATTATACAACTGATTATGAAATCCTTGTGTTTGAGGTCCTTGTCAAGGCCTCCTGGAGACAAAATTGAGAGATTATGTGGAACTTGTAGGAGTTTCTTCTTGAAAGACAGCTTTAAGACCAGGAAGTGAAGGACAACTCTTGGTCTCATGTTTTTTTGAACAAATTACACAAGTCTCCACAACTTTGGCATCCAAAGGGCACTCTCTCAAGGCATGTTTCTTTCTACATTTGGGACAAAAGATTGCTAAGGCATCAGATTCAGATTTTTTCTTGTTTTGTAACTTAAGGGTGTCTATTTGTTCACTAAGACTCCCCAAGATATCAGATTTGAATTCATCAAGCATATGTCCTATTTCTACCCTACTTACTGTCCCAGAAGTAGACTTACTTTCCCTTGCAAGAGTAGGGTCTCTTGGTCCTTTTACAGTTTTAGATTTCCCTCTTGAAAGGTTGATACATAATTCAACTATTTCAGGAAATGTGAGCTGAGATATATCCCCTTTTCCCATCATATTGAGGATATCTAACCATTCATCCCTAATTGTCTTCAGCAAGAGATCTTTCAAGGTATCTTGGTCTAAGTTTTTCATTTTTTCCCTCTTGATGTTATAGTTAAACCTATCCAACAAATCTTCCAAATTTTTATCCTCTTTTTGTAAAATTTTAAACACTTCCTCCTTATGGTTGACTGGCATACAGTAATCCAAATACCTCTCTAGAAATGCTTGTTTCATGTCTTCCCATGTCCTAATAGAACTGTTGATCAAACTCATAAACCACTTCAATGTTGCTCCTTTCAATGTTGAAGGAAATAGTTTAAGTTTTTGAGCATCTTGTAAGTAGTCATAGGTTCTACATAGGACTTCAAATTCAAATAGGAATGTTTCAGGATCTTCAGTTTTAAGTCCATAAAATTTTGGAAGGACAGAGGGTGAAATGTTTTTCATAGTTGCATTGGTTTCTTCATCTACTATAGGAAACCCAAAAGAGCTTCCCATTTCTCTTCTACCTCTTCCTCTACCTCCTTCTCCTTCTGCACCCATACCTCCTTCTCCTCTACCTCTACCTCTACACCCTCCAAATAGTGTGTGTTCTCCATTAAAGACTCCTCCTCCCCCTTATTCTACCATAGTTGATTCTTCTGTGGAAGTGGAAGAGTTTGTGCCTCTAGCAGGGATCTTTGAATCTTCTTCTAAGACAGGTTCAGTGGATGAAGTGGAAGGTCTTTCTAATGGAATATCTGGTCTTAAGTCCTCTAAGAGTCTAGGATCAGTAAAGGATAGAATGTGGGTTTGATTTGAAGTTGTGTTGGCTCTTGGTCTTGATGAAACAAGTGGTGTTCTAGGAATCAAGCTTCTGCTTCTTATGAATCTACCCCTTGAGTCTCTTTCTCTACGCATGTCATTGTTTTTGGGAGGTAAGAAACAAAACTAGCTAGTTTTCACTTCCTTAGCAATGGCGCCAAAATGTGTGCTCAACTTAGTGTTCCTAAATTGAGGTCATAAATTGTCAACCAGGGCTAGTAAAGTGCTGAAGTGAGGTGCAATATATGTGCCTAGATATCTGTTTCTCACTACATTGTGTTTAGTGTTTTTCTGATGTTTTTGGTTTTATGGTTCTATGTTAAAAAGGAAAAAAACCAAGTGTTGGCAAAGAATAGTTGTTGGTCACACTAAAAATAGAGCAAAACCTATACTAAAGAACAGAAAATGCAAAGTTTGATAATGACTCATAGCAAGGTAATAAATCACAACATGAACTCAATAACTCATAACGTGAACTCTTCAATTCATTCATTAGAAATATGTTGGAATGGCTTGAGAAAAGGACAAGTCTAGTGCAAATGAGGTTCTCCTAAGTAAACAATCATCTTACAATATTACAAAGAATCTCATCCATGGCTAAAAGTTTATTGGAACACAATTGGAAAAGATTATTTGTAGCACAATAAGATTTCTACTCTGAATTAACTTGTAATGCTAATATTAATCCATTCTGCAGCTCAACTTGTCACTACTAAGCCTCTTCGGAAGTTAGAGATTTTCTAGAATAGTTTTTGGGAAAAGGCTTATTTGTGAAATTGCAAAAGATTGCAGAACAATCAAGGCCTTAAATTGATATCACTAATTCATGTCCATATGATGATGCATTAATAGAAAGTCAAAACAAGAGTAGTTTGTAAACAATGAAGGTCGTGAAGTCTAATTTTGACAGTTAATACAATTTAAAGAACAATGGATAACACTGAACTAGAATGCAATTGATCAAACTTGAAACACAGTGACCACAACTAAACTAGAATGTCATTATCCTAACTTGAAATACAGTGAACTGGAACTGAACTAGAATGCCACTAATCTAACTCGAAATACAGTGAACAGAGTTGAACTAGAGTGCCATTATCAAACTTGAAATACAGTGACAGAATTAAACTAGAGTGACATCTACCTCCAGAGTATTTCAACTGAACTAAAATGCAACTAATTCTGTGAAATACTACAGCCCTATCTCATTCAATATGAGTGATATTTTGGAATAGTTTGTAAAAACAAGTCTGGTTGTATCTTTCAATGCAAATGAGCATAAAACATAAAGTTTCGAAAAAAAATGAAATTAAATCCTAAAATACTACAGTTATATCTCATCCAATGTTAGTGGTATTTTGGAATAGTTTGTAAGGATAAGACTGACTGTGGCATCCACTGCAAGTAAGTATAAAAAAAACAAAGTTCAAAAAATTGATTAAACTAGGAATGAAACAAGGCTAAGTTACTTATCTAAACCATATGAACAAAGCTTCTCAGGTAGCAGGGGCCCTCTACCACCGGATTATCACGAAAATATACTCAAGATTGACTCAGCTCTTGCAATAAAGTGATGCTTCTTTCATTAAAGGAGAAATTCTTCAAAACAGAGTATTACGGTCTTCTGAGATCTAGCAATAAAACAAAATCTAGCTAGTTGTTTCTCGGTCTCCCGAGCCATACTTATAAAAAAATTACATAACTGTCTTTGAGATAAAATAGGAATAAATG
This sequence comes from Pinus albicaulis, assembly GCA_034641835.2. Lineage (NCBI taxonomy): Eukaryota > Viridiplantae > Streptophyta > Pinopsida > Pinales > Pinaceae > Pinus > Pinus albicaulis. Next base: position 899,326,282 of record CM076579.1, read on the forward strand.
TCTTTCCCAAATAAAATCAAACTAGGACTCTGGTGGTGGCCTCGTACTATGATTAAGGACATATGTACAGTCCTTGTCCTATTAGAAGTCTATCTCTTAGTTTTGGTTTCCCGCGTGCATAACCACCTGTAGACTCGAGCTCAGACTTCGTGGAGAGCAAGAAATGATGGGGGAGTGATGTGGAATACGACCATATGTGTTTTTCCTTTAGGTGACACCTAGAACCTGCATGAACATGAAGATAGCTGCGGAATAGGCGACTGGCTACAGAATGACTGCGTTCTGTAGCCGAGTCTAGTCAAAAATTACTACAATAACAAAATCATAAAAACATAGCAAGTTAGTCATTATATACATTCTTAAAGTAATCCCAATCCTATTGATCATTTAAGCTTGTAATTGATGAGGGACAAAGGAAATGAAGTGAAATGTGGTGGAAAAGAAGGACATATTTGGGGCTCAACAATTCCTAGTGTAGATTCAACACGCACTAAACAAAGGATTTCCCTAAATTAATCTCTAGGTGGGAGGATTGCAACCAACAGAGGGAAGAAAATTTGATTAACACAGAACCGCAGCAACCTGAACCAACTTTGATGTCAAATATTAACATAGTTACCCGAGGAGGAAAGAATGCTAAAGTTGACACTGAAGCCCCTGAGAAACCAATGGTAATTAATCCTGATTTCCTAAATCACTCTTATGACTCTAACCAGCAAAAGTATTATTACAAAGATTCTAAAGAGATCTTCAAGCAACTGATATCTTTTGGTAGCCAACAAGGGGAGAAACCATAAATATCGAAGCCAAGAAATCCAAGACTGCCATAGAACACTTCCCAACCCATGGTGGAATGGTTCAAATTGTTCTTGCAAATCATGAATGATGATAAAATGTCAGGGAATTTGTGGAAGTGGCTTAGGGTGGTTGTTAAATATAGAGAGCTTTTGGAAGGTCTCATCTCTGCAAATCTTCCTTAGAGGCATTCTAGATGGATTCGGCGGAACAAGAAAGGGACAGGGGGAATTTTATGTTGATGCCCAGATTACGAGGTTCCAGATTAAGGATACCATGTGTTGACGGTGCTAGATCCGTGAAAATTCAAGGGATCTCCCTGATATGAAGTCCCAAATAGACCCCACACCATTTGGAGTAGGAGAAACAACAGTGGGGTTTTTAATGATATGCTTGGATTGTAAAATGCATAGAGTTGTGTACAGTGTCTTTGGTCAAAGAAAGTGTGTGACCTTGTGGGAATTGAATATGATGCATGAGTGGTTATAACAGCAAAGGGGGGAAGGAAGTGTGCCCCTTGGAAGCTTGTAATAGTATGCAACTTGAAAGGAACACATGAGCTAAAAATACATCATACAAACTAACAAGTGTAATAGCCCACAAGTTAAAGGTGATGGGTTAAAACATAAGCATGCATTCAACATGATTCATACAAATGAAAAAGAAATAGTTCATAAGCATATGCGTAAGCTAAAAAACATACATCACAAACATAACCAGATTAGTCCAACTACATTTAGAATATATGCATGAAGACGTGACAACTCTGATTATATATATAAGTGAAAGTTCCATTCATACACGCAACATGATGAACCACTTGCCCCAATAATCAAAGGTGAAGTCAAAAACACCTACTCCTCCCAAAGAAGTATACTCCCTCTACGCTACATAGAATTCAAGGCTGAAACAAACTTTGAATCTTTCTTTAAGCCTAAGCCTAGCCAAAATCTTGGCTCCTAAAAGCCCCTTAAAAGAGTTATGAAAATTTATTTATAACCAAAGGGGGGTAACTCTTGGCATGCCCCCTTGGCGACTCTTCGACTACCCTCATGAATCTTCACGTTACATATGGCTCTTCATGTTAGGGTCCCGTAATTTAGAAGATTGGTAGACCAAATGCATAGGGTAACACCAGAACAATCTTTGGAGTCCTAGGACCTAGCGTTCCTGGACTTAGAGAGGTCTCTCTCTATTTATAAGCAAAGTATGTGAACTTGTTTGCTTCAGATGGTTGATTTTAGGCTAGTTGTTAAGGGTAGGGTTTTTTGTTTGATTTGGTTGGGTAATATGATATATAAGAATATATGGAATGAGGAATTCTTCAAGTCATTGGGCAATTGAGTCTATAAAAGTCTTGAAAGGTTCATCAATAGATCAGGGAGCATCACAGGGCAAATCTAACTTGGTCAATGGATCTTCAAGGTTTTTAAGCGCAATGAGATGGACATCAATTGTGAGAAATAAAAGTAGGACAAAGGGAAATTAAGAATCCTTTATCATGTACCTTTAACAAGAAGGGACTGAAATATCATAAGCATAAAGAGGCAACCAATAGATAGGGCAAACCATAAATTCTTTGATTCAACTTAAGTAGATAATTATTCAAGACAAACATTCCAATGAAATATAGAAGGCGAGAAACTCATTTAACTTCTATTGATTTCACCTTCAAGGACATAAAACATTCAAGGCACACGTATAACTATAACCGGAGAAGAGGGAACACCTAAAACATCTTTGATTATAGCTATGAATATCTCCAAAACAATTATTTAAGCAAGTACAAAGGGTATGATCAAAACAAAATCTCTTTGGCAGACCTAAGTAATGGTACTTTAGAGAGAGACTTCAAGAACAATGTTTAGTGACATAAAACAAGCAGGGCTAGCCATAAATCATCTTTGATACCTATTGTATTAAACCATTCATGAAATAAACAAGCTTAGGGGGTCTAGAGAGCAATTAATAATTCTCTAAAATGTCCTAGCAGAAGAAAACATAAAGACAGTGAAGAACAAACAAAGCTGAGGTGCCTTTGAAAACATTTCTTAGTCTAAATCCTTTGTTCTACTACAGTATATAAAGATGGAAACATAATGAAACAATAAAAAACACTAACAGAATAGAATCACTTCACCATAAACCAAGCTCAGGGATCCAGCAAGCAAGCCTCCTCCCTCAACAAACAAATCAAGGAATTCACAAGCTCCAAGACATCAGTTTCCTTTCAACCTCCAAAATACTATGTATTTACTTCAAAGAGTCATCAAATTCCAATAATATAATGAGCTCAAATGCAGTATTTATCTGCAAATGAGGAGGTGAAGCTAAGTCTTAGGGTTTGGGTGTCATTTATTATAGAGTAAATGCATTCTCTGCATTGAAGACCATGCAAGGCTCAAGGCAGGAATATCTGAAGATACTTCTCTAAATAATAACTCCTATCTTAACTTCTAAGGGAATATAGGTGAAATGTTTGACTTTAAGGCCTATTAATAACTTTACAATAACTACTTGGTAGATAGAAAATATCTCTGACTGGGTTCAATAACTGTTTAATTCTTTATTGAAGGAAACAAAGCATTAGGTGGCAGAAATATATTTGAAAGAAGTAACTGCCTATAGGTGCAGTTAATTCAAATTTTCTTTGGATTAATCTACCTCTTATTTTATCATTAATCTTTGTGTTTAGGCCCTAAAACTCTATCTTTAAGCTCTGACTGTCTGTTTATATTTATGTTTTTCTTTAATCTGTTTGATCTATGTCTCTCATTAATATTTTATGATTAATATTTCCGATCTTCTGCCTTTATCCTTTGATTTCTATTTTAACTGGATAATATTTTGTTTTTCTTTTGATTAAGGATTAACCCTTTAATCTTTCATCTTCTTCTCTTCACTGTGTCCTTTTAATGTGTTTATATTCTATGTGCAGGGGAGGCTTCCTTTCATGGCAGGAGGGTTTCTTATTCATTGATGATCATGTTTCATCAATGGAAAACATTGATACAAGCCCTCTGGCTACCATTGATTTAATTAAAGCTCCTGGATCATCATCCAGAGGCTCACCTGGTCATTTTTGGACCATCGGAATTCCCCTTAGGAATTCTGCAATTAAACCTGCACATAGACACAATTTTTTAATTAAAAACCTGTGGGGAGGGTGCATGACTACATTTTTTGTGGTTTGGATCGGTCGGAAGGGTTTGCAGAGGAGAAAACGATGTGAGAAGGTAGGGTTCCGAAGGTAGAACCAGGCAAGAGTTTGAATGGAGGTGGGAGGATTTAAAAATGGGCGCGGAGGGATAAGTGGTTTTGAAAACCGGAAGCGTTTTATCGCACGGAGAAATGGTGGTAAGAGGTTTTAGGGAGAGGGCATGCATGGTAGTGGAAAACCACTTATTTCGCGTGGGTCAAAAGATGCTAATCTTGGTGCATTTAAATATGTGATACGCGTCGGGGACCGTTAGATCTTGGGGTGGGATATCAATGGCTATTGCGCTTTCTAGAGGTGGCGAGCATGTGATTGGGTCGACGAAGTGGGGTACAGGTGGCATGAGTTAATTGGATGTTGGGGTTAAGTGGAGGATGGGCCTGAAGCCTTAATAAATTAACAAAAACGTGTAAATTTAGAAGGTTTTGGGAGGGGGGTTGGGCATGGTGGAAGGCAGGGCCCATTTTAATATATCAAAGGGTTTAAGGAGCCCTTTTATAAGGTTTTACGGGGTTTATAAAATGAGAGGGAGGAGGTGAAAAATATATAGGAGAGGGGCTTATGGATAGGTGGAGGTCGCGATTATATGGTTGCAAGGGGCTGGGGGTTTAAAGAAAAAGGGGCTTATTCCTATAAACCATAAGGGCGAGTTTTTAAATATAAAAAACAGAGTTTTCATATAAAATAAAGAGACCCGACAAGCTTGAGCCTTAGTTTTACATAATGTAAAAATGGACTTTCACATTTTTTTATATATGCAAATGGAAATGAGGAGTAGGGGTGTCCTTTATGGGTTTTAGGAAAGGGAAAAAATGGGTTTTTCAAAGGAAAAAGGAGTGAATGAGAGAGTGGGTAGAGGGAGTGAAAAAATGAGGTTAATAAGCCCAAAATGAAGTCCTTTTTGGAGTAGTGAGGTGAAATTTATAAGGCAGAGAGGGAAAAATATGGTGAAACAGTTTGATTTAGGATAATGAAGGCAGTGAGATTTCTAGAACTCACAATATTTCACAAATCTTGTTTCTAGGAATCTGTGACCATTACTTAGTCATCTTCAGAACAGCAAAAAATTATTGATGACTAACAGTTCACACTCAATCATGGACACATGGAAGTTCACTCATATAATAATTACAAATAATATTACAATTTCCACTCATACCCATATAATACAAAATATGGTAGAGACAACTTGACAACCTAAAAAGACAAAATACTATGATGTTGGTGTTGGGGTGAACTCAATCTGGGAATCTTGAACTTGGTTCTTCTTCATTACATACTCATACCAAGCTTGGTATTGTGTGATGGTCTCCCCGAACCCCGATATAGTGTTAGGTTGGAAGTGGACTCTTGCCTCCAATGCATACAGGTACAATTGCTTACAACCGATCTTCACATATTCTTCAATCAGATGCAACATGGTTTTTATTCTAAACTGGTTTTTAATCTCCATGTCCTCTCGGGTGTCTTCATGCTCCAGCTGCTTCAGGTACATGTCAATCTCTTGTCGGACTTGTTACTTGCGCTTAGCCTTGGTGATTGTACTAATTGGTGTGATCTAGTGGGTTCTCACCATGAAATCCAAATTGTCATATATCCATCCATATGTGACCTAAATGCTTTCAATGAACAAGGAAATTTGCTTTTTGTTCTGGATTAGCATTTGAACTCTGGCTTTCTCTAACTCTACCTATGTCTTCATATTCTTTACCAATGTAAGCATTTTGGCCTTGTATCGCATTTTCCACTCATGCATGGTAGTGATGGCAGTTTGTATATTCTTGAGGATCCCAACAAAATCTTTTCTCTACCATAGTAAGTCATTCAAATGGGATGCTTCCTTATGGATGTTTACCAACTCCTCATAAATATTATGGATAGTGTCTCAAAGTGTGGATACTCCAGTAAGTATTTTTTCTCTTATCTCCTCTTGGTATACATGTGCGGACGGTGCACTTTTCACTGTTGCATGGAGTTGTTAATTCTCTCGCCGAAGTGCCTATATTTTTTGTGCTAACTGCTTGTTCTCGGCAACCAAACACTAGGTGTTAGATCTAGATGCTCCTACAAAGGCCCAGCTGGCGTCAAAAATGGCATTCGTATTCCTACTGGTGTCTACCACAATCACCGTTTCCCTCACGAATGCAGGTGATGCATGATCGTTCGGGAAATTCTTTCTTCGTGCTTGTACAATATTCTTCTGCAGCTCATCAAATGATAGATTATACACATCCATGACCATATCATCATCAAGGGGAATCACCTCCCCTTCCTAACTTAGCGCTTTCACTGCAACTGGAGGTGTTGGAAGTGGCTTGAGTTGCGCTGGAAATTAGTTCCATGTCTTCATTTAGCGGCTCCAGTCCCACTTCCATGTCCATGATCTCAATCAATTGTTCAAGATCTTAAAAAAACTCATGTCCTTGCATATGCTCACTCCCTCTGTTGTTGTTGATCTTGTACCTTTTCTCAAGTTGTATATGTGTCATCTATGTTGTTTTGGCACCTTTCCTTTCTTCTTCTCCTTTCTTTTGTCTCTTGTCTTGCTCTCTTCTTCTAAGTTATCGTTATTCGTTCAACTCTTGTTTTGCACTCTCTGCACTGCTTCTTCTAGATATTGGTTCTCTTTCTTCCTTTATTCTACTCTTTGGTGCCTTTGTTCCCTCTTGGCTTTGATTTCCAAAGCTACATTTTTAGTAAGAGGATATTCTTTCATTTTCCAACTTTGTTCCTCTTTTGTGTGGTCTGCTACCTTCCTCTTTCCTTTGTCACACATCATACCATTACATGTTTTTTTTGTTGTTGCTGCATATAGAACTGTTGCTGCCTACAGGACAACTTAAGAATTCCCAGTCATACTCATTAGTTCAAGTGGTCAAGAAGAGTTATAATATTTCTTCCATGGTTCTTCATCCAGCCACTGATACATCCTGCTAACCTAGTTGAAGTACAACATCGCACAGTGTTCTTTACAAATTCTCCTTGGATCATATGGATTGTAACTCTTGGTGTTGAACTCAAATTTGACCATTTCTTTTCTTTCCACATCCACAACCTTGATATTCCTAATATCATATAATCCAACCTGCAAAGGAAGATCTGGACATGGTTACTTCTTCGTCCTATGCAGTGTTTTTGACAATCTTGTGGAGATGTGATGATCTATCTCTTATATGACCAACTTGTCGGTGGCATATCTCAATAGATAATGTGGCAGATTTTTCCTACCAAACACTTTAATAAATGTGCCATCCAGTACGTCGAACCAATCAGTAATCTTTGATACCACCTCCATAGTTGCTCGAGACATGCAAGGTGGGTCCTCCTGAAAGATGAGGCTGTAGAGTGGGATAATGAAATGATCAGTAAGTTGCTCCATGAATCTGTGATGACTGCAATCCAAGAGTAGCTTGCAATAGATATGTATGGAAGTGTTTCTCAGTGTCCATGTCCATTTCATGCCAAGGAACTGGTTCTACGCACAGATTTCATCCAGTAGGTATGCGGACATGTAGAAGTGTGCTTGCTCTCCCTTGGGTGGATTGTGAGTTTTTGTCACATGAACTCTCAACAGATGAGCCAATAAGTCTGACTAGTTAAATGGATTCCCCTCATTCACTACCTGGTTCAGCAAGATAGCCCACCTCTCAATAAAGGTCTTTGTGCCTAATTGGACATAGATCCTACAAGCTAGTATGACCAAAATATGATAAGATTTCCTCAGTGCTTTTGTCTTATACATGTGGGTGGTTTTTTGTCTAAAATTAGTTGTGTCCTTCACCCAACTCTTGATGATATCTATCGTGTTTGTGTAGATATGAGTGGCATAGAATAGTGATTCCATGTTATTCAATGGCTTAGGAAGATGATACATACATTGGAATTCTGTTTCCAAGAACGTAGCAAGCTTCTCACCGTCGGTGTTGTCCAATGTCTTGATTGTCACATCAATGTTCAAAAAAACCTATTTGATCACATCTGCACATGGGAAGGTCGGATACCTGCATGCAATATTATAAAGCTCTGACTGCATAATGTTGAGATACACCTATCTATCCTCTAATTCTTCCTGAAATTCCTTTGTGAATTCATCCTTGATCTTCTGCCATGTTAGTTTAGATATAACCAGGACTTGATCTACTGCCATGAATATTTGAGTTTCTGATTAAAATGGCACATTATCCAGGATTTTCTCAACTACTTCCCTAGTACCTATTTCAATGGTTTCAATTAAGGAAGCTCTCTTTGATTCCATTGTGAAATTTACTATTGGAGGCTTGCTCAAAAATTGTTTTACTTGTGTGACAGAAAATACATTGATGGCAACCAAGTGTCAGCTATAAGCAAAACAACTTTCAGAACATGTTCATGCAACACACTAGGAAACTGAAAGGAAGGATTTCAAAATTTTGGGTGACAAGAGGGTCTAGATGGGTGGGGAAACTTCACATTGCTCAGCCCCAGTAGTCAGTGATGAATCTTGTGGCCTAAAACTGCACAATGCGTAGTTCCGCCTGGGAAGTGAGCCTGGAGAGATTGAAATTTGTGCAGTCTCAATGGCCAAGGTGGTTGGATGAGGCCTGGAACTGTGCAATGTGCAGTGAGGGCAGCTAGTACTTTGTGTTACGTAGTTTCAGGAGCCAACCTTGAAGCTTGAGCTCCCATATTACGTAATGCCCTGTTGGGGAAAGTAAGTTCTAGCCAAGGGAAAGGAAGATCTGCCCAAGGGAAGTGTTAAAACAATTATATCTGAGATATGGTGAAGGAATGAGTGCATATCTAACTAATTGTTGATAAAAAAAATTAAATATTATGCAGAAACTAAATAAATGAGAGGTAAACAAGATTTGTGAGGAGATTTTCCGCAATGGCGACCATCAGTGCAAAAACACAAACTAAAACTTTAAAAAAAAAAACACTTATACAAGCTAAAGCATGTTAAAACACCAACATGCATGCAAATAAATAAGAAAAACAACACTTATGTAAGCCAAATGCCAAAAAGAGACAGAAAATGAATCTAAAAGCAATAAATCCAAAACTCACCTGAAAAAGCAACGACGATCACAACAAAATTTCCTTGATCTCCTCAGGAATGCTAGAGCTCCAAGATAAAATGTAAGGATGAGATATATGGGCGTCAATTAAATATATTTGAGAAATTAGTGTTCATGGCACACATGCCACAAATAAAGGGAAAAGCGGTACTTGGCGACAATTTCCAAAAAATAGCAAGTGTGCTTCCTTTGGGCTGCTAAAAATAGATCCCTAGATTTCAGGGATGCTTTTTCACTTTTTTTCTTTTTTAATTTTTCTAGGAAAACTTAGCATGAACCTCATAAGGAAGGATTGCGCAGTTTGAGGGAACTGGAAGCTCCTGGCTCAGTGCACTGCGTAGTTTCTGAGCTCAGTGTGTGATTGCACAATTTCTGAGCTTAGTGAAGGGTTGCCTGTCATGATTGCATAGTTCCCGAGCTCAAGGATGGGCTTCCATTCAAGATTGTTCAATTATGATTGATAAGGACAAGACTGGCTTCAAGAATTGCGCAGTTTCTAGAGGCAATCCCAAAACTATTGTGCAAGACTTAGATAAGAGGTCAACTTGTGACTTAGAGAAATTTTCTATGTGAAAATAAAATGAACACAAGAAAAACTAAAAGAAAAACATAAATCAAAGAACACATACCTGATAGCAGTGCAAGGTATTCTCCTGTGAAGGGAAGTGAGGCTCCAAAATCTAAGCAATGGAAAAATTTTGGAGGGTGGTTGTAGCCGCTATAACATTGGCGACACACTAGTAAAACTCCAACTCTCAGAATGAATCTTGTCTTCCTGTAAAACTGGGTCTCACCCTTCCATAATTATTGTTCAATTCATTGATTATCATGGCTCCCTCACTTATTCTAAGTTAAATACATATCCCCTTTCATCCTCTTCATCATTGGAACACTAATAAGCCAAGTCACACTAAGCTGTTTCGATTGGGGATGTGGAGTATTTAGATGCACAAGTAAAAGAAATTTTTAGAGTCTTTATTTTCATCTTTGGTATTGCTCCGTTGCCAGCAAGCCTGGACAATACCTCGATGGAGTCACTTCATAAACACAATCATTGTTCCACTTCCATCGAACCTAGACAGTACCCCGATAGAGTTGCTTGCTTCACCTTTTGCGCAGGAAGCCTTTCTCTTCTTTCACCCTTTATTTCATTTTTCATTTTTTCATTTGTTCAAATAAATTTGCATAGGAACTTATTGATTTCATGGGGTGGAAGAGGGATCCTGAATTATTGAGATCATAAGAGGTATTTCCTTCAGATAAGTATGTTTATGTACACCTTTGGCTTACTTGTTAAGGTATTCCTCCCCTTCTTACTCTACCTGACTAAAGTGATAAGGATTCACCTAATATATAAGTCGATTAGAGTAGGCAGAATATTTAAATCCCAGACATCATGATTTCACTATGACTCTCTCCAATAAGGAACGTATTTTCCATCTGAGTATCATCAAACCAAAAAAAATAAAAAATATTCGCACAAAGAGAGGGAATAGCCAAAAATCCAAGAGTTGGTAGAATAAAAACTTTCCTCTTGGTTTTCACCATGCTTGCTTCAGAAGCCAAACACGATTTCATGCAGAACGAACCTAAGGTTGATAACAAACAAACAAAGGAAAGAATCAATATTGAAGCAAACAAGTGAAAGAAAATCAAAGCAAAGAACAATGAAAATAAAACATTACTCCTACTCCTAACCTAAGCAGAAAATAGGCCCGATCACGTAAAGTGATACTTCCAATGCAGCCACTGATGCATTGGTATACCTACATAGGTGAAGGAATACATGAAAAGAAAGATACACATGCATAACAATATACAAGAAAGATATGACATTGCAAACCAAGACATTCAAGGTTTGAATGTGCACATAGAAAATAAATGGTGAAAAGCACGCGAAAAACACTCTGCAGACATATCATGGTGTTGTGACACATCACGAACCAACGACTTGCAAACCCAAACCTTTGAACCATGAAGGTGAGCAAACATAAATAAAAAATATTTTTTTTTGTTTTACCACATTACTCGTCAATAACGACTCCTCCAATGATCGAGCAATAGGATCATGTAAAATAGATGGAGTATGCGAAAATTGTAAATCATAAGGGTTTTCAACATGTAAAGGAGAGTGATGAGGATCCTCAAGAGATTAAACATCTTTCTTATAAAAGGTGGAGCTAACCTCAAGGCTACAATATTCTGACATAACCATCAGGTCAAGTTGAAGTGCCTCAAAAGATTGAGGGAGATCTAACTCATCGGAAGATAAATCATCAAAGATCGGTGGCTTGGAAAAATCAATAACAGGAAGATCATAAACATGACTAGCTAAAACAATGAAAAGGTCCTAACAACCACGATCAGAAATTTCAGGATCACAAATGGAGGTATCATCATGATCTGATGAATCATATATATGGGAAGATGAAAAACGATAAATTTCACCCTCTATGTTTCCAGAAAGGTGTGATGTGAGATCAAGAAGATTGGTGATATAAGATTCATCCTCTCCACATTTAAATGAAAAACTCACATTCCACAAATTATATGAATGATTGGAAGTATTAATAGTAACAAAAACTAAAATTTCACCTCATTCAACCGAAACAACAAAATCGTGCACAGTGTCAGAATAATGCGGAAGAGTTGTAGAAGGAAGAGGGTTATCCTTCATCACAGATTCTTGTTCAATACAAGACTCGGCCACATACTCATCATAAATGACATCACAGTTTGGTTGCACAACAACTACTCCATCCAACACATGATCCTCATGAACATCAAAGGAATGGTTTGCAGCAGTATAATGCACAAACTCGAAGTTCAAAGGATCATAGGGACCAAAGGGTGGAGGATGAGGAGAAAATACTTCAACACACTCACCGAGCTTGCAGTCCAAAACTGCACATGGATCCTGAGTATGTGGGTGGGGAAAGGATGGTGGTTTAGGAACAAAATTATTTCACAAATCATGTGGCAATAAAGTTGTCAGATGAAAAGCAGACGAGAGGTTGCTTCGAACAACATCTTTTTTCATCGCATATTTAGAGGCTTTACCTGTGGGGTTCATTGTGTGTGATTTAAGTGATCATAACTCGTGAAAAGTAACAGATATCTAAACAAGATGTAAAAATGTTCCAATTAATTAATCCAAATCAAATTCATATTCTGTAAATTCAAAACAGAGATGTATGAAATAATTAAGAAAATGGTGTATATATTCGTCAGGTAATTTTTCGTAATTCTAAATTCTGTCACAGATGTTTGTAATCAAAATCATCGAAAGCACGAAAAAAATTGTGACAAAATTTTTGAAAGAATGGACAGAGGCATCGAATAAATGTGTAACACCATTGCCTTACACGCCCTTCGAATGTGAGGAATAACAACCAACAACCAACATCCTCAAGTGGTATGTTGTGCTCTATGAAAATTTGAATAAAACAATATGTGTGCTTAGTGATGGTTGTTTCACCTTCGCCATTGAATTTGAGATGCAACAAGTCATTATTGATATCCATCGGCACTTGAAAATTTATTTTTCTTGAAAAACATGTCAGTGCATGATTTTGGAAGAAGTCATAAAAATGAGTGCAGAAATTCAAAACATACTTCAAGGGATCATCTTGTCATTTGGCCCTCCCTCTAGCGCCAAAATGTTGACAATGTTGGATCCGCCAACATTCAAGGCATCTCCCCGATATGAAGTCCCAACTAGACCTCACACCATTTGGAGTAGGATTCCCAGCAGTGGGGTGTTTAATGATATGCCTTGCATTTCAAAATGCATAGAGTTGTGTACGGTGTCTTTGGTCAAATAAAGTGTGTAACCCTGTGGGAAGTCAATATGATGGATGATCAATTTTAACAACAAAGGGGGGAAGGAATTGTTCCCCTTGAAAGCGTGTAATAGTACGCAGCTTGAAAGGAACACACGATCTAAAAATACATCACACAAACTAACAAGCGGAATAGTCCACAAGTTAAAGGTGATGGGTTAAAACATAAGCACACATTCAACATGATTCATACAAATGCAAACGAAACAGTTCATAAGTATATGTGTAAGTTAAACCACATACATCACAAACATAACTAGATTATTCCTAATATATTTACAATAGAGGCATGAAGACGTGTCGACTCTGATTATATCTATAAGTGAAAGTTTCATTCATACATACAATATGACAAACCACTTGCCCCAATAGTGGAACGTGAAGTCAACAACACTTGCTCCTCCCAAAGAAGCATACTCCCTCTATGATACGGATAAGCCAAGGCTGATACAAACTCCCAATCTTTCTTTAAGCTTAAGCCTAGCCAAAAGCTTGGCTGCCAAAAGCCACATACAAGAGTTATGAGGATGTATTTATAACCAAAGGGGGGTGACTCTTGGCATGCCCCCTTCGTGACTCTTCGACTCCCCTCATGACTCATCACATTACATATGACTCTTCACATTCCATCATGGACACATGGAATTTCACTCATATAATAATTACAAATAATATTTCAATTTCCACTCGTACCTATATAAGACAAAATAGGGTAGAAATAACTTGACAATCTAACAAGAAAAAATACTATGATGTTGGTGTTGGCGTGAACTCAATCTGGGTATATTGGACTTGGTGTTTCTTAGTTACGTACTCATACCAAGCTTGGTACTATGCGATGGTCTCCCCAAACCACAAGATAGTGTTAGGTTGGAAGCAAACTCTTACCTTCAATGCATCCGGGTAAAATCTCTTGGAATCGGTCTTCGCTTATTCTTCAATCAGGTGCAACATGGTTTTAATCTGAACCAAGCTAGCAGTGTAGGTATGCAAGGTCTGTATGTTTATCTCCATGTCCTCTCAGGTGGCTTCCTTCTCCAGCTACTTCAAGTGCTGGTTAATCTCCTTCCGTACTCTCCACTTGTGCTTAGCCTCGGTGAGTGTACCAATTAATGGGATCCAGTGGGTTCTTACCATGAAATCCAAGCTGCCGTATACCCATCCATATGCGGCCTAAATGCTTCTGATGAACAAGGCAAGTTGCTTGTTTTTTTATATTAACATTCGAACTCTAGATTTCTCTAAATTTTCCTACGGCTTCATCTTCATTACCAATGTAAGTGGTGCGGCCTTATATCGCATTTTCCACTCATGCATGGTAGCGATGGAAGTTTGTATATTCCTGGAGATCCTGGCGAACTCTTTTCTCTATTGTAGCAATTCATTCAGGTGGAAAACTACGTTATGGACGGTTACCAACTCCTCATAAAGATCTCGCATAGTGTATCCAAGTGTGGATACTTCAGTAAGTATCAATGATTTTATCTCCTCGTAGTAGACATGTGAGGGCGGTGCACTTTGCACTACTGCAAGGAATTGTTCATTCCCTTACCGAAGTGCTTGTATGTTCTACGATAACTGTGTGTTCTCGGCAACCAAACAATGGGTGTTAGATCTAGCTACTCTTATAAAGTCCCAATTGGTATTGGAAATGGCATTCAGATTCCTGTTGGTGTCTGCCACGATCACCCTTTCCCTCATGAATACGGGTGATGCATAATCATCCATAAAATGTTTTCTTCGCACTTGTACAATCTTCTTCTACAGCTCATAAAATGATAGATTGTACACATCCATGACTAGATAATCATCAATGGGAATAACCTCCCATTCATCACTCTGTGCTTGCTCTATGGTTGGAGGTCGTGGAGTCGAAGCGGTGGCCTGAGGTGCATTGGGCATCAATTCTACTTCTTCATTTAGTAGATCTAGTTCCACTTCCATGCCCATGATCTCAATCAACTGTTCAATCTCCAAAGCAAACTCTTGTTCCTGCATTTGTTCGCTCACTCCTTCTATTGTTGATTGATCATGTACCTATTCTTCAACCTGTATAGGTGTCATCTTTGGCATTGTGGCACATTTCCTTTCTTCTTCTCCTTTATTTTATCTCTCCTCTTGTTATCTTCTTCTAAGCTCTTGTTCTTCCTTCAACTCTTGTTCTACTATTTGCGCTCTTTTCACTGCTTTTTCTAGAGATTGCTTCTCTTTCTTCCTTCGCTCTGCTCTTTGGTGCCTTTTTTCCCTCTTCGCTACGATCACCAAAGCTACATTTTTAGTAAGATGATCTTCTTTCATTTTGCAACATCATTCCTCTTCCATATGGTGTTCTACCTTCCACTTTCCTTTGTCATGTGCCAAACTTATGCCTATTGTTGTTATTGTTGCTTCCAGAACTGTTGCCGCATGCGGGACAACTTGGGATGTCCTAGCCATATTAATCAGTTCAAGTGGTCAGGAAGAGTTATAACATGGTTCCTCCTCTACCCATTGATATATCCCGTTGACCCAGTTGAAGTACACTCTCGCACAGTGTTTTTTACGAATTCCCCTCAGATCATATATATTGTAACTCTTGGTGTCAAACTCAAATTTGACCATTTATTTGCTTTTAGCATCCGCGACCTTGAGATTCCTAATCTTGTATAATCTAACTTGCAAAGGTGCCTTCTTCTTCATATGCAGTGTTGCTGAAAACACTGTGGAGAGGTGATAAGATATCTCTTGCATGACCAACTTTTTGGTGGAATATCTTGGAAGAAGATGTGGTGGATTCTCCCCGCTAAACAATCTGATCAATGTGCCATTCGGTAAGGAAAACTAATCAGCAATGTCTGATATCACCTCCACATTTTCTTGGGACATGCAAGGTGGGTCCTGAAATATGAGCATATCAAGTGGGATAATGAAATGATCAATAAGCTTCTCCATGACTTCACAATTATTGCAATCCAAGAGTAGCTTTAAATAGATATGTATGGGAGTGTTTTTGGTGTCCATGTCCAGTCCATGCCAGGGAACTAGTTATGCTCACAAATTTCATCTAGTAGGTATGCAGACATGTAGAAGCGTGTTTGCTTGCCCTTGGGTGGATTGTGATATTTTTTCACATGAACTCTCAAATGATGAGCCAATAGGTCTAACCAGTTGAACGAATTCCCCTCTTTCACTACCTGGTTCATCAAGATAGCCCACCCATTCGAAAAGGTCTCTATGTCTGATTGACCATAGATCCTACAAGGTAGTATGATCAAATGTTGGTAAGATTTCCTAAGTGATTTTGTCTTATATATGTGGGTGGTTTTATGTCTAAACTTAGTTGTATCCTTCACCAAGCTCTTGATGATATCTCTCGTGTTTGTGTAGATGTGAGTGGCATAGAATAGTGAGTATGTGTCCTTCACTGGTTTAGAAAGATGATACATCTGTTTGAAGTCTGCTTCCAGGAACGTAGCAAGCTTCTCACCATTGGTGTTGTCCAATGTCATGGTTGTCACATCAATTTTAAAAACAACCCACTTGATCACATTCACACATGGGAAGGCTAGATACATGCATGCAATCTTGTAAAGCCCTGACTACATAATGTTGAGATACACAATACACTTGTCGATCCTCTAAGTCTGCCTGAAATTCCTTTTTGAATTCATCCTTGATCTTCTTCCATGTCATTTTATATCATTTCTCTATGAAAAGTTGAGTTTCCGAGTAAACTAACACATTAACAAGGACTTGCTCAACTAATTCCCCAATTCTTCTTTCAATGGTTTCCTTTGAGGCAGCTCTCTTTGATGCCATTGTGAATAATATTGGATATTTTCTCAAAAATTTATGTACCTGTGGGACAAAAAAGACACTGACGGAAAGCAATTGTCAACTATAAGCAAAACAAATTTCAGGACATGTTCATGTAGCACACCGGGAAATTGTAAGGAAGGATTACACAAGTTTTTGTGACAAGAGGGTCTGGTTGGCTGGGGAAATTGTGCACTGCATAGTCCCAATAGTCAGTGATGAAGCTTGTGGCCTTAAACTACACAATATGTAGTTCATCCTAGGCAATGAGCCTAGAGAGACTACGCATTGCGTAGTGTCAATGGCCAAGGTGGTTGGTTGATGCCTCGCACTACACAATGTGTAGTCTCAACGGCCAAGGTGGTTGGCTGAGGCCTGGCACTACCCAATGCACAATGAGAGTAGCTATTACTATGTGTTGTGCAGTTCCAAGAGCCAAGCTTGAGGCTTGAGCTCCCAGATTACACAATGCCCAACTGGGCAAAGTAAGTTATGGCCAAGGGAAAGGCAGATCTGCCCAAGGGAAGTGTGAAAACAAGTATATCTTAGAGATGGTGAAGGCATGAGTGAAAATATGACTAAGTGTTGATAAAAAAAAGCTAAATCAAGTGCAGAAACTGAATAAACAAGAGTTGATGAGGAGATTCATCGCAATGGTGACCATCGGTGCAAAAATGGAAAATTTTATGTGACACTTGGGAAAGGAAAACTAAAACTTAAAGCAACACTTATATAGGCTAAATCATTTTAAAACGCCACCATGCATGCAAATAAACAAGAAAAACAACACTCATGCAAGCCAAATGACAAAAAGCAACAAAAAACACAACTAAAAGAAATAAATGAAAAACTCACACGAAAAAGTGATGACGATCGCATTGAAGGTTCCCTGATCACCTCGGGAATGTTGGAGCTCCAAGATCAAATGTAAGAATGATATCTAGGGGCATTGATTAAGTATATTTGATAAATTATGGTTTATGATGTGCATGCCACAAATAAAGGGAAAAGTGATGCTTGGTGGCAGTTTCCAGAAAAGAAAGTGTGCTTCCTTCAGGCTGTTAAAAATAGATCCCTAGATTTTAGGAATACTTTTTAGTTTTTTTATTTATTTTCTGCTTGTTCTAATAAAAATTGGCATGAACCTAACAAGGAAGGATTGCGTAGTTCAGGGGAACTGGTAGGTCTCGGCTCAGTGCATTGCATAGTTTCTAAGCTCAGTGTGTGATTGCACAGTTTCTGAGCTTAGTGTTGGGCTTCATGTCATGAATGTGCATTTCCCGAGCTCAAGGGTGGGTTTCCAGTCAAGACTGGGAAATTCTGATTGAGAAGGACAAGACTGGCTTAACGAATTTTGCAGTTTCTGGAGGCAAGCCCAGAATTGTTGTGCAAGACTTAGGGAAGAGGTCAGCTTTTGACTTAGTAAAATTTTCTAAGTGAAAATAAAATTAACAAAATAAAAACTAGAAGATAAACATCAATCAAAGAACACATACCTAATAGCAATGCAAGGTATGCTCCTGTGAAGGGAAGTGAGGCTCCAAAATCTAAGAAATGGAAAAATTTTGGAGGGTGGTTGTAGTAACTACAACACCATGTTAGATTTGGGCTCGGACATAAAAATTCTACCAAGGAATGCTTGGGAAGCCCTGGGAAGTCCCAAACTAGAATTCTCCCTAATTCAGCTCCGCATGGCTAATCAGTACTACATACTCGGAGTTGGACACCTGGAGGATGTGGAAGTGGATATAGCACGAGTGAAGACGTATGAAAAATTTAAAGTCATATACATCATGGGAGACAAAGAGCCCTATCCCATATTGTTGAGGATAGATTGGGCCTTCGAACACTATGTAATGATTGATCTAAAAAGGGAAACAATGACTTTCGAGGTGGATAGAGTCAGGGTGATTCAAACCTTAGATCCCTACCAAGGTCCCAGATTTACCGAGCCAGTTGATGACCAAGAAGATCCTAACTTATTGGACGAATTATATCGGCTCATAGTAGGGAAATGGGAAGACTACATCAATCCTATAATGGATGGGTCAATTAGCTGGAGGAGTGTTCAGAGTTCAGAAGTTGGTTCATAGGTTCTATGGGATGACTGGAAGCATGGAGGCCATGAGATACAATTGAGACGATGCACAACTATATCATGTTTCCAGTGGTTCGGTACAGAGGTGTGTGACTGTTGGACATTTTGTTCAATGCTCCCCGTGTGTTTCATGACATGGACTAACCACCTCTCGTGGATCCTAACTCTGGCGATTGTAGCAGAGACTAACGCCTACGAGTTTTGGTCTAATGGAAATCGTGAGTTCCAACAAGTGGTATCAGAGTGACAGGTCTCGAGTTCGAAACTCACACAGCTCGCGTTGAGGGGGAGATTGTTGGACATTGTGTTCAACGCTCCCCGTGTGTTTCATGACATGGAATAACCGCCTCTCATGGATCCTAACTCTGGCGATTGTAGCGGAGACTAATGCCTACGGGTTTTGGTCTAACAGAAATCATGATTTCCAATAGTGACTTCATTATTTTTAATGGTATGGGCTCGTTTATCGATTTATTGATGAAATTTATTTTAATATTGCGGAGGCACATAAGATACATGTTGAAGCATGTAATTATTTCTTTTTTACTTTCCTTTTTTTCCATCTCATTTCACCCTTTTGTCATCATTCTATAACAATATTAGCATGTTTGAGGTCAAGATAATCTCTTGAAAAGGTATTAATTATCCATAATTAAATCATTTGTTTCTTAGTGAATTATAATAAAAGTATTGTTACAACAAAAAAATCATGAACATTCTGCAACTGATATTTGTTTCCGCAGAAAACTCCATTGTTAGATAGGTTGGAGCACTCCAATAAAGGGATAAAGACTATAAAAAGGTGAAAAATGGCTACCATGTGGATAACCACCTACAAGCATCACTTGGAAAGCTACGAGGATTAAAAAATATCAAATTCAAAGGCAAATTCAACTCTGGAAACTATGTGTAGTGATCAAGCAGAGGTAGCGGAGGAATAAAACAACATCAAGCAAGAGATATTGAAGATCTGATCACCTGTTGATATTTTAGATCGAAATAAATCTCCTATGACTTGTTTCTTTTCAAAATCAAGTCACAAAGAGATTGAATTGTAAGTTGAATCGATCTTGTAGGTGTCAAGATGGTTCATAATATATTGGATTAAAACTCTTTCAAATTGTTTTATGAAAATTGTATAAATGTTGTAAGCAAGGCCAAAGACATAAGGTTTTTAATTTTCAAGTTTGTAATTCTTTTTTTGTGAAGACTGTTGATGTTATGTCTCATAATATAAGTCACTAGTACTCTTAATGTGTGTGTGAATATCTTGAGATCATTAACCAGACTACACTCACGAGAGGGCCCAGTAACGAGTTGTGAGGTCTTGTTCGTAGTTTTTTTTTTTTTAGCATTATAGTTTCTTTCAAGAATTTGTTTCCATTATAATTTAATTTATGGTTATTCTTCATTTGATTGCAGAGTACTCACAAACAAAAAACACTAAAAATATTTCAATTATTCAATGCATCTTCTTGTCAGCACTTAATTGTTTCACAGATCAATTGGATTTATGAGATGTTAATGAAATTCACTTTAGAGGCTAAATACGCACACCATTAACCATTCTTAAGTTATAATTTTATCTTCTACAAGTAGGAATTAGACTTTACTATCAATTTATTTCCAAGCATTTAATATAGATTTTCCTTACTTCAAACTAGTTTAGGATTTTATTTCCGCAAGACAGTGCGGAATATGTTTAATTCCGCAAAAGTAGAATCATATTATTTTCCTTTTAACTTGATATTTAAGAATTTCCTTTTATGTAATTAGAACAAAGTTTGAATTCTGCAATTTTCCATTTTTAAAATTTCAGCTCAATTAATTAGGACTTAATATAACTTTGAATTGAAAGAATATGTGCGTAATTATTCTCCAAATTGTGTATCCTTTGAATTAGTTTCATAATTTTTAGAACCACTTAATTAGCATAAGGTATCCTAGCATATATAGTGCACATACATTTCACAAGTACACAAATCCTAGTTGACAATTAATAAAGTAAATTAAGGAAAATTAATTTACCAAACATTTTTCCATCGTTGTCACGGAAGGGTATATAATATTTTTATTCTTATATATCATTTAGGAGATTTTAATTTCAATAAAATTAAAAAATGATAAATAAATAAAAAACATTTATGCATAGAGAAAGGGATTCTAGGGGTAGATTTATAAGTAGAGGTAGAAGTTCAATTCCAACATCACCACTCACTCCACCTAAATTGCGTGGTGCCACATCATCCACTGAAAAATGTATTCCATCATTTACAGGTAGACATAAACTTCCTGAGGTGCATAGATCTGAAATCCAACCTAGAGATTCACCAACTTCCTCTACTGAAGTTGTAGTTGAAGAACCTACATCCCTAAAAAATGGAGTAATATTTCTCTCTTCAACTAGAGAACAACTTCTAGGACAAGAACTAGAAGTCCCCAGTGAAGAAGAAGAAGAAACTTATTCTAATATTCCACTAGTAGAAGAACTAGAAGAAGAGTTAGATAACCCAATCCTAGAACCCTATATTAGCTCTGAGGAATCTACAATGGGAGGGGAAGGAGAAGGAGAAGTACATAATGTAAATGGTGAACTTAGGATTGGAGGTGGAAGAGGCAGGGGAGGAAATAGAGGAGAAGGCGGAGGAAGAGGTGGTAGAGGTGGTAGAGGAGATCCATAACCTTTTGGATTTCCAATATTTGATTAAAATCACATGGCCACAATGAAGAACATATCACCCTCCATACTCCCTAATTTGCATGGATTAAGAAATAAGTACCATGAAACATTTTTTTTCAAGTTTGAAGTTTTGTGTAGATATTATGACTACTTACTTGATTCTCAAAAATTAAAATTGTTTCCAGCCTCTTAAAGATGGACCACTTAAATGGTTCATGGGATTAGGAACACATACTATCAGAATATGGGAAGAAATTAAAAATGTGTTCTTAGAAAAATACAAGTATTATTGTATGCCCCATAACCTTAAGGATGAAGTCTTTAAAATTATACAAAAAGAAGATGAAAATCTTGAAGACTTAGTTGAAATATTTTACTATAACATTAAAAGAGATATGATGTATAATTTAGACGACGAAACTTTGAAGGCTCTTTTGCTAAAATATATTATAGATGAGTGGATTGAACTCCTCAATTTAATAGGCAAAGGAGATGTTTCTCAGCTTTGATTTGGAGAAATTTGTGAACTATGTACACATATTTCAAAGGGTAAGGCTAGAACTCGGAAAAATCCAAGAGATCCTGTTATGTCCAGAATTAATAAATTTGCAACTGGAATAATACATAGAGCTTAAATAGGAAATTTGTAGAAATTTGTTGAATAATGATTAATTATCCACCAAGACTATCCTGATCACATACAATTCGAATTTATATGCAACACATAATCTCTTCCACTCAGATCATCAAACATGCGGAAAATAAAACAAGTGATAACACATCAAATCATCATACACATTAACACAGTATGTATGGGGAAAGCTTATAGCTGAAAACCCCGGAGCTATTGTGTATATTATAATGGAGAAATCATGTAACAAAATTAGTACAATACTCCTCACAAGTACTCAGTACTTTCTCATAAAGTTACACACAAACTAGCTCAGTTTTGAACAGGTTACTAGTTCAAAACTCACCGCCAATTGCCTTTCCTCTATTGCGCAATCCAGGCTTGTCTATATATAGATCCAAGGTTCGAATCTCCTTGGCTTGACAGCGCAATCATCATGGGAAATTCCTCCAATTGTGGTGCAAATCTCATGCACAACTGATGTCGCCACTGATAGCTAACTCCACCCTTTCATCTACCTCTTTCACTGGTCTCCACTGAACTGATCATGCACTGTAGTGAACTGATGTGTTCTTGAGTTAAATAATGAGTTACTAATTAATGAATTAAATAATATTTAATTCACTCCACTCATAACTAGTTGATTAGCTAGTTAAACTAATCTCAACCAGTTCAACTAAGTTAAACCGAACACAACTCCACTAGCTGTCTCATTAACTCCACCAAACTTCTGCCACTGAAGTCCTAACTGAAATCAACCATGCATGATGCCATCAAACCCTTGGGAATAGCGTAATTCCTCTGTCAGATGCATGAGCCACTTCCAAGGCTCGAATTGAAGTGCTCCAAGAGAGTAAATTGTTGTTTAGAGTCCAAATATTATTAAGGGTAAATAATATTTGACTTCCCTATTTTTAGGATAGGCAGTCTAAAAATAGACATCGACCTATCGACCTATAGGTCACAAAAATAGAGTCCCATCTATTTTTACCAACATGACCAATACTCCAAGAATAACATATTGCAACCCCTGGACCATGCTCCATATGTCTAAAAATAGACATAGTCTAAAAATAGACTTTGCGCCAGAATTCGCCTGCGGGCCCACTTAGTGAAGGCAACTTCATTTCACTAAGCTCCATCATCTTGCTGCATTTTCAACAAAATTTTCTTGAAATTTTCAAAACATATATTTTTGGGAGTCTTAGTGAACAACTAGATACTTTTAAGCTACAAAATAAGAAAAAATCTTAAAATGTTGCATTATCTATCTTTTGTCCTAGATGTAGGAAGAAGCATGTGTTGAGAGAATGTCCCCTTGATAGTGTAGAAATATGTCATATGTGTTGAAAATCTTAATACTAAGGAGTGTCCTTCGATACTTGGTCTTAAATATGTCTTTCAAAATGAATCTAGAACAAGCCAAGCTAAATCTCTTTGTTTTGTTGCTAAAATACCATAGAAAAATTAACAGCCAAATATGACTCAAGGTTTCAATACTCAATCATATGCACAACCGCAGAATAATTGGAATGCACCTATGCCTTGGCAACCTTGGCCTCCACAATCTCAAAATCCATCTTGGGCACAAGGTCAGAAAAATCCTTATGGAAAATATCCTCAATATCCTCAATTCCAACAACCTTATGCTTCTTTTCCACCACAATATTATCCTCCTCAACCCACTCAACCTTCTTAGTTCCAAAATCCAAATCAACAACTTTCATTATCGTTTCCTCAAAAGCCAAATAACCTACCTACTCAACCACTCCCTAAACCAAATAATACAAAAGAACAAATTGTTTATAATGTTGAAGGACAAAACTTTCAAGCTTGTATGATAACACCACTAGGTCTAAATGATGTCCAACTTAGATCTGGTAGGGTTTTGTAAAAAAAGTCACCAACAATTATCATCCAAGAATTTAAAGAGGATGAGATTCATGGAAATGATGGAAGTATTGATCAAGAAAATATCCCTCTAAAGGAATATGTTTCTATACAATCAAGGGATGAACAATTAAAACAATCTCCCACAGCTCCTCTAGTAGAACAACTTTCTATTTCTTTATAGGATCTACCTTTCCTGAAAGACTTAAAATCGATAAAGGAATAGAAAGGAAAATAGTTTAAACAAATTATGATATGCTAGATGAACTTAAGAATGTTTGCATTAAAATTCCTTTACTTCAATCTATAAAGGAAATACCAATATTTGCAAAAACCATCAAAGAGCTATATATTAGAAAACCAGGAATAAAAAGAGAAAATATTAAAAAGATTCAATTGGTAGGAAATATTGTTGATATTATGATGGGGAAAACTATTGTCCAAAAACATTTATATCCAAGTAGCCCCATTGTAAAAATTCTACATCATCCCAAACACTTTAATTGATCCAGGAGCAGCTATTAATATTATCAGTAAACATACCAACTTAAGCTTCCCAATCTTCAATATACTCCAACATTATTACAATTAGCATATAGATTTGTTATTAAACTAGATGAAGTATTAGAAGATGTGTATGTCTCTTTAGATTCTTGGGAATATCTTGTAGACTTCATGATTTTAAATCACAAGAATAACTTAGGAGGCCATCCATTGATTCTGGGTAGACCGTGGCTAGCTACAGTTGATGCATTCATAAGTTGTAGATCAGGAGATATGTATATATCTAATGGAAATTCCACTAAGAAATTCACATTGTATCCTCCTACAAAAACTATAACCAAAGTAGAAAGTTAAATTTGGATAAATGATGACAATGAGGACTTTGATAATATGCAATGAGTTTATACTTTTTTCACCAGTAGATGAAGAATATCAATTGATAAATTTGATGAATAATACTGATTCTTCTTCTTACTGTGAGAAAAATCAAATTTTTCAGGAACATTGTAACATTGAATATCTATCATCACATCAAACTTCTTTACATTCTATGGAGGAGTTTGGAAATTCTCAAGTATAAAATTTTCAAGGTAAAACATTAAATATTAACAATAACTTGAAGAACTTCAAAGAGAAAATTAAAAATGATGCTACATAAATATTCATTTTCTTATGTATGAGAATATACTTATATGAAAGGAATTGATCCTAAAACTTGTGTGCATCACATTTATATTCAATAAAATTTGAAACCAGTTAGACAACCTCAAAGGAGAATGAATCCAAATTTGAGAGAAATTGTTAAAGAGGAATTACAAAAAAAATTGAATGTGAATTTAATTTATCCTATATCAGATAGTCAATGGGTGTCACCCCTAGTGATTGTTCCAAAGAATAGTGAGAAATGGAGAGTATGTATTGATTACAAAGAATTAAACAAAGCCACTTTAAAAGACCATTTCCCACTTTCCTTTATAGACCAAGTGTTAGATACCTTGTCAGGAAAGAAGTATTTTTCATTTTTAGATGGTTTTGGTGGATATAATCAAAACCAACTAGCACCAGAATATCAAGACAAAACTACTTTTACATGTGTGTAGGGAACATATGCCTATAGGGTACTTCCCTTTGGGTTATGTAATGCGCCTGCAAAATTTTAGAGAGTAGTTTTAGGTATCTTTTTTTATCTGATTCATGATTGTGCGGAAGTATACATGGAATATTTTACTATGTATGGAGATACTTTTGATGAATCTATGGAAAATTTAGGAAAATACCTTATTAGATGTAAAGAATCAAACCTTTCGCTAAGCCATGAGAAATGTTTTATGATGTTCAATGAAGGGATTGTTTTAGGCCACCATATTTCAGGTGATGGAATTATGGTGGACATGTCTAAGATGGAAGTTATTTCTAAAATTTCAATTCTAGTTTGTCAAAAATATGTTAGAAGTTTTCTTTGATCTACTAGATACTATAGACAATTCATAGAAAACTTCACAAAAATAGCCTCACCACTTTTCAAACTTCTAACAAAAGATTGTGAATTTGCATAGAACTCAGATTGTCAAAAAGCATTTGAAACATTGAAATAAATTATTTGCTAGGTCCCTATATTACTAGTGTAGTCCCTTATTGTTGTTAGTGTGGCCCCCTTATGGTTATTGTTGTCCCCCTGTAACCCCCATATTTTTATTATTGTGCCCTTACATTATTATTGTTAGGTCGGCTAGGATTATATTGTGACCCCATGGACTCCTATATATAGAAAGGAGGTTTTGTCATTTGTATCATCCCAAAGTTGTTCACTTATGTAATATAAAGGAGGTTACCCCCTCAAAGTGGCTTATTTATAAGGTTTTGATCTCTCTTTTCATTTATTTTTTGAGCTATTTTCATAACATTTGGTATCAGAGCTTTGGATTATAGGGTTTCGATGCTCCAAACAGGTCATCGTGGAATTTTTTCTATAAAAATTTTTCTACGAAGGTTCAGAAGCTGAAATTTTTAGAAGCCGAAATCCTGGGGAACTTCGTGTAAAAATTTCAGATCTTGGTTCGCAATATTTTCAAAGATATGATCTATGGAAGTTATGGTTTTTGTAGGCTCTCGAATTTCATCTAAAAGAGGTGACCTTGGGAAAATCGCCATAAATATCTCTTTGAGCATCAGATTGGAAATATGTAAAAAGTGGCTAAAATTACACGAATTGTAGCTTCCTTTTTATCAATTTCATATCCGAAAGAGGAAACAATGACATGTGTCACATCGTACAATTTCGCTCTACTGAACCAATCCATAATTAGGTCATTGTGGGTGATTGGGCATAACTTTATCTTGAAGCATTTAAATCAGGTCAGACCTGTGGCATTCAAAAGAAGATTTAGAGGGATACTACAGGACCAAATTTTATATATTGAAGATCCGAAATCACAGAGATAATTCAGTTTCAATATCAAGCTCCTCAAAATAAAGAAAAGGTGGTATTTTTTTCAAATTTCATAAGTCTTGTTTGAAAAATCAGTTTGAAGTGATTCCAAGGGCATATTGAAGCATAGGTATCAGTATTGGGTTCTAAAATTCCCCCTAAAAATATTTCAATACCCATTAATCCCTCAGAATACTCTATTATGACTCATGAATATGAAGAAGTGCAATATGATATATCAAAATTACAAGAGAAAGTGCACCAAATTTTTCTCTTGCAAAGAGCAACAAAAAATGAAATGAAAGTTTTGAAGAAAGGCGTGGAAGCCAAGATGGATGGTTGAAGAAGGGAGTGGAAGCTAATATGGATAATTTGAAGAAAGGCATGGAAGCTAATATGGAGGGTTTGAAGAAAGGCGTGGAAGCTAAGATGGATGGTTTTAAGAATGGCATGGAAGAAATGGAAGAAAAAATGAAAGACAACATGGAAGACATGAATAATGATCTAAAAGAAGACATGGAAGTTTTGAAGGAAGGTTTGACAAAGTTGATATAAGACATGATTACTAATGGCAAAAAGATAGTAGAGGAAACTCATGATGAGAACAAAATGAATTTTAATTGTGATTTCATGAACTCTAATGTTGGATCGAAGACCCACCATATTCCAAACATGGATATGAGGAAGTTTGATGGAAAGGATCCTGTAACATGGATACTACAGATGGAGCAATATTTTGATCTCCATAACGTGCAAAACACACAAAAGGTACGCATTGCAACTTTACATTTAGAACAAAATACATTTGTATTGTATCAATGGCTTTGCTCCCATAAAAAAATTGTCACTTGGTCAATTTTTACGGAGGAAATGATAGCACATTATGAGGATACAAAGAGCAACACCTTCTTTACCCAATTGATAAATCTCAAACAAAAGGGTTTAGTGGGGCAGCACATTGAGGACTTCCAAAAAATTGAATATAAGGGTAACTGATCTTACAGAGGAACACAGGATTGATCTCTTCCTAGGCACTTTAAAGGATAACATCCAACATGAAGTTCGCGTTTTGGAACCTGATTCATTGGAGAAGGCATTCAGGTTGGCAAGAAAAGTTCAATGTAAAATTATGGCGACAAGGAAGCCTACCACTCAATTCTATAAAGAAGGAAGTGTTGCTACGCCTAGATTTCCACAACCTACAAGGTTGACACCACAACAATTGGAAGAAAAAGGAGAAAAAGGGCTTTGCTATAGTTGTGATAGAAAATACACTAAAGGTCATAAGTGTGCTGAGAAGAAATTATTTTACATAGATTGTGAAGAGGAAGAAGAAAATGAACAAGAAGAGGATATACACCAATAACCAACCCAAGAAGAGGAAGAAATGAGCCCGACCATATCTTGTAATGCATTGGCAGGAATTACCACTCCTCAAACTCTCAAGATAGAAGGACATATCAAGAAGAAAAAGGTAATAGTGTTGATTGATTCAGGTAGTACCCACAATTTTATTCATTGTAAGGTAGCCAAGGAATTGAATTGTTTCCTATACCCAGCACCAGAATGTCAAGTGATGGTTGCAAATGGAGGAACTATAAATTGCTCTGGAAAATGCCATAATATCAAGCTAACCATGGGGGAATATGTATTGAATAGCCCAATGCTTTCCATTCCTATGGGAGGTGCTGATGTTGTACTAGGAGTACAATGGTTACAATCTTTGGGGACGGTAGCTTTTAATTTTCAAGAAATTTTCTTGAAATTTTTTCAGAAGGAAAGGAAGTCGAATTACGGGGTATTGAAGGGAAGCCGGGAAGGATAATAAGCTCTAATGTCATGACAAAGCTTCTAAAGAAAGAACAACGAGGCGTAATTGCACAATTATGTTCACTAGAAGTTCCGACATCAAAATCATCTATTTCTGCAGATCTCCAACAAGTCTTGGACAATCATTCCAAGGTGTTTGAAACTCCCAAAGGACTCCCACCTATTCGTGATCAAGATCATGGTATTCATTTGATTCCAGGAATTTTTCCTCCAAACATCAGGCCTTATAGATATCGTTACTTCCAAAAGAGTGAAATTGAACGTATGATCGCAGAAATGTTAGACGCAGGTATAATTCAACCTAGTCAGAGTTCTTTCTCTACTCCTATAGTATTGATACACAAGAAGGATGGATCATGGTGAATGTGTCCGGATTATAGGGAGCTCAATAATCTCACCATTAAAGATAAATTTCCCATTCCTGTGATTGACAAATTATTGGATGAATTACATGGAGAAATTTATTTTACCAAGTTGGATCTTCATTCAGGATATCATCAAATTAGAATGAAGACCGAAGATATTCCAAAAACAACATTTCGAACTCATGAAGGTCATTATGAATTTTTGGTCATGCCTTTTGGCCTTACCAATGCACCTTCTACATTTCAAGGGTTGATGAATTCCATTTTCAAACCCTTCCTTGGAAAATTTGTGCTAGTATTTTTTGATGATATACTAATCTATAGCAGGTCTTGGAAGGATCATGTTCAACATGTTGACAGGGTGCTCAAACTATTGCAGGAGAAACAATTATATGCAAAAACATCCAAATGTTTCCTTGGAGTACAAGAGGTGGAATATCTGGGTCATATTGTATCTCACGAGGGTGTTAAGGTAGACCCTAACAAAATTAAAGCCATTAAGGAATGGAAAGTCCCCACAACCATAAAGCAGTTGCAAGGATTTCTAGGGTTAACAGGGTATTATCGCAAATTTGTTAATAATTATGGGATACTAGCAGCACCTCTAACAACAATATTGAATAAATATGCATTTGCATGGAATCCTAAAGCAACTATGGCCTTTGAACATCTTAAAGAGGCAATGTGCCTAGCACCGATCTTAGCTACGCCAGACTTCACAAAAACCTTTATTGTGGAATGTGATTCCCTGGGAAATATTGGTGTTGTTTTAATGCAAGAAGGAAGACCCATTTCTTTTGAAATTCATCCAATCAAAGGAAAGTATTTACATAAAGCTATTTATGAGAAGGAAATGTTGGCAATACTACATGCACTAAAGAAATGGCGAACTTACCTAATGGGAAGACACTTCAAGGTAAAAACTGATCATGAGAGTCTTAATACTTTTTGGAACGAAGACTATCTTCATAAGAGCAGCAAAAATGGGTCACAAAGATGTTGGGTTATGACTTTGAAATCATATACAAAAAATGGAAGCTAGATGTTGTTGTAGATGCACACTCAAGAAAGGATGAAGAGGTGGAAACATTTCTTTGTGCCATTTCTATTATCCAAACAGATTGGATAACCGAAGCAAGGGATGAATGGAAAAAGGAAAAAGAAGTGTGGACACTCATTCAAAATTTGTAGCAAGATCCTAGTACATATGATACATTTAGTTGGAAAAATGATTCCTTATGGTACAAATATCGCTTATATCTTTGAAAGAATTCCCAACCAAAATAAAATATTATTTTGGAAGTGCATACTTCTCCCTTAGGAGGACAGTCAGGAATTTGAAAAACTTACCACAGGGTGAAGAAAGAATTGTTTTGGGATGGATTTAAATCTGATATTCAAAAGTTTGTGGAAGAATGTTTGGTTTTCCAGCAAAATAAAGTTGAGACAATTAAGACCCTGGGTCTTCTACAACCTTTATCCATTCCATGTCAACGTTGGGAGGAGATTTCAATGTATTTTCTCATAGGTTTACCTAAGTCCGGAGGAAAGAGTGTCATCATGGTGGTAGTTGATAGACTTACCAAGTATGCACACTTTTGTGCATTATCTCATCCATTGAAAGCAAGTACAATTGCTACTGGATTTATGGAAACAATTCAAAAGCTACATGGAAACCCAAATATTATTGTAAGCGACATAGATCCCATTTTTACAGGAAAATTTTGGAAGGAATTATTTTCTTGTTTGGGTACTCAACTAGCTCATAGCTCATCTTATCATCCTCAATCCGATGGGAAAACTGATATAGTGAACAAATTTTTGGAAGGATATCTTCATTGTTTTGTATCTAAGAAACAAACACAATGGTTCAAGTTGTTACCTATGGTTGAATGGTGGTATAACACTTCCTTCCATATTGCAGCAAAAATGACCCCATTTATGGCACTTTATGTAATGTTCCCAATTTTTAGCCTCAAGATAAAAGGAACATTATAGTTAGCATATTTTTATTTTGTTAAATAAAATGGGTAAGGAGACACCTTAGCCCCTTTTGATGGAGAAATAACACTCCTTGTGTGAAAGGAGGAATAATAAAGCAGCTAGATTGAGCACCACATGGTGTGAACAGGATTGGATCAAGCTTGATCTAGTCATTTTTACCAAGTCAACTAAAACTGTCTAGATACATTGCACCTACTTGGTCAGCGCAGTTTTAGTGGAGGCTTCACTTGCTTGAGCTAGAAGCAAGTGTGAATGGGACCCATGGTGAGAAAGGTTCCTTTTCTTTATAAAGAGGAGATGGTAGCCCATTTTCATCATGCATTAGCTTATCATTTTCGTAGGGTCTGTAGATACTTGCATCCCCAGGCTGTTTAGCAGGGTTTGTAGGGTTCTTGAACCCAAGGGTGTTTCTGGTCGGGAATCCCTAAATATTCCTCAAGGAAGTAGAGGTTTTGAGCTTCATTTCCTCATTCTGGCATTTGGCCAAGCTTCTCTCTGCAGCTACAGCATTATTTCTGCAACTGATTAACGTTGTGTTGTTGGGTGCAGCAACAGAGGAACTCATAGAGTCATTCTTTGACTTGTTTTCCAGTGGAGGGTTCAGCTATTCATTGGAGGATCATTGAGGAGGACTCTCGGGCTTATTTTCAGATCTTTGGCACCAGACCAAACACTCACCATCTCTCACACCGCAGTCAAGATCAAAAACTACGTTATTTTCAGAGGCATCTGCTAGGAGGGTCCAGTTGAGCTCATTAGAAGGATTTTTCTTGAGTAGAAGGATAAACCTTCTACTAAAGAGCATTATCAGAGGATGGAATCACTATCTTCCATAGCTTCATTCTTATTTTGATTCAATTGCAGTGACAACTTGTTTGTCACATTGTACATTTTCCGGCATTTTTAGCAATCTCTCCTAGATTGGCTAGAAATCTTGTATTAGAGCCCATTCTTCTATTTTGGGAATTTATTTATATATTTCAGTCATATTTCATGTATTCATATCTATATCAGCAACTACATTCTTAGAGACAGTGTTGTCACTTCTCTTTGGCATTTTTTGCAGTTGCTGCATCTCTTGTATTTCATTGCTTATCCATTGGAGGTGGATTCTCATTGCATGAGGGGTTTATTCCTCATTATATTTCTGTATATTGTTGCTGATACACTAATTCACATGATGGCTATAATATATTACATCTTATGTTGCATTCATATTTGCATATTTCATGGTTATGTTCATGTATTGATGTAAGCTCTCTCATTGAGCATTTTCTGAGAGATCTATTTTGGGGAGATCTGTATAAGCCCTCTAGGATTATTTCTTTGAGCTTATATTTTGGGAGAGTAATGTATGAAGGGTAGACAAAGTGATCTAAGTCCCCTTTCATATTATTTTTACACTGCCTCTCTTATATAGCATCCTTGATGACCACATTTCAGAAATTCCCGAAAAAGGAACATTACAGTGGTATCAGAGCATGATCTTTGGCTCAGCCTGTGGCTTCAAGCCAAATTGTTGAATCCCTGAAGGAGGAAGATTTCAAACTCTATAGACAGAGTCTGCAGATGGCCAGGTAGCCTCTGGATCTCATCCTTTGTTCAAAGGTGACATATCCAGTAAATGCCCCTGCAGTCAATCTCTGGAATAGAATTTTGATATTCCTAAGAAGGGAACTTTACAGATATGCAGCCCAAGATAAAATTCCATTAGAATGGGAAGCTCTTCATTTAGAATAGGAGATGTGCAGAGAAAAAAAAAAAAGAGTAATGACGGAAGAGGAAGTTTCCCTTCTTCTTTTCTAGACCCTGGAGAGTATCATTGAAGACCTTAAGGAGAAAGAAAGGGAAAGTTGGAGAGATTCTCTGAGAGGGTTTGTGGATGAAGCAAGCCCTAGCTATTTTTATGGTGGGTGTGAGCATTCAGCCACACATGCAAATCCACAGCGCAGTCCATTGCCCACTTGCACTACTGGAAGGATGGGGAAAGGAGATGAGGCCATTGGAGGAGGAGCACTGCAACTCAAAGGTATGGCTCATGGTTTATGGTTTGGAAATTCTATTTCATGCTATCATGCAAATGTAGAATCACATGATGGATTCACTAAAGGTTTGGTGAGAGAATTTGATGAAAATCACTGTGAATCTCTTTGTAACAAAACATCAAACACTTTGTATGCATTGGAGAGAACCATGAAACAAACTCCATTCCATATTTCTGAAAGGGATGAAAATGTGTATTATGACTTGCTAAAGCCAAGATCCCTATTATATGAAGGGTACTCTTCTATTTTTGATAACATGGAGATCCCTCTTTCAGAAGAAGACCAAAATCCATGGTCTCTCATTGAAGGGGAGACATACTCACATATTGATGAAGAGAATGTGCATGAAAGAATCCACATCGCTGTCATATTGGAATAAGATTCATCACCACATGGAGATGAGAGGGGAGCCATTGCTTCTATGGGAGGATTCCTTGTTTACATGCAAGGGATTCCAAGTATTTTAACATGTGGGAACCATGGCACAATTCTGGAGTCATTTGCAGCAGCTTGTGGGGATTGTGAGATGGAGGAGGAAGAGAAGGATCAGCACCAGGGGTTGATACACCCTTATCTATTCCGGAGATTATTTTCACAAAAGAAGGAGACTGTACAGCGCAGTGAAGAGAGGGACAAGTCAGTCCCCTTATATATACAGTCCACTTCTGATCTTGATGTCTCACTATATGGAGGCATTCCACCTGGAAGGCCACCTGATCTAGCATTGATGAGGGTCATCTTGTCATATAGTTCACCACTCTTGGATTCCGGAGAGTTGAAGGCTTTGGAGGAGTCCAACACAGTGCAGAGAGTTTGGGACAGACCCCAGGAGGAGAGAGACACTCTCTCATTTTCAGCATCACCCACTCTCATCAGTCAAACTGTGTTGACAGAGTTTGCTGCAGGGATGGAGGATAGCATCTTCATGATGGAGAATGACTGCTCCATGGATTTGGAGAGACAGGGTATTCTTCCTTTGAGGGAGAACTCTTTCATTCATTGGAGTAGATGGAGGCCACTCATGCTTACATTGGCCAGGATCGGGAGATTCTTTGGAGGTGATAGTCTCTCATGGGAGTCTCATTTTCAGAGATCATCATTTCTATTTGAGCATGAGCAGCTACATGATGGGCATGGCAGCAACTTGGAGGATGAATTTTGCATGGGGGATGTCAAAGTAGCAGGCATCAGCATGAGGGGAGCATCTCATTGCAGATTACCAGCGATGTCTATGTGGAGGATTGATCCAAGATGGAGGACTCAACTTTTGGTTGAGTATTCCCAGGATCTTGGTGCATGCATGATTCGTGATGACCAGGAGGGAGATGATAGATACATGGTGGATGATATGGTCATATATTGTTATGGCAAGATCTTCTTGACTAGAGTTTCTAGTCTGAAGGAGAAACTATTGCATGCAGCACACGAGGAATTTCTAGCCATGCACTTGGATGCATATTTTGCTTTGTTGGAGGAGTTCATTTGGGAGGGAATTCAGTATGATCTACATCAGCATATGAGAGGTTTGCACAACCATTCCCCTACTCACTTGAGGTAAGGGAGAGCATTCAGATGAGCCATTTCAGCTCAAGGACCGGAGTACATGGTAAAGAAGGTCTATGTTTTAATTTTTATTTACCTCTCTTTACTTTATATGAGTAGCTTGATGATCTAAGGATGATCACATATCCTTATGCTCCTTATTATGATGTACTTGTGGCCCATTGCAGCAATGGGAGTGGTTATTTTCATGATGGTTTGTGGGGGAAGCCACATATTTCTCGGTGTGCATCATTGGCACCAATTTGTATTTACATGTTTTCATCTTATGAGATGTTTGTGGCAGAAAAAAGGTGGCTGGGAAAGCACTTGTTGTTTTTAGTTTTGATGCAGGAAAGAGGTGCACTGCATTGGTCCCATGAATGGAGCAGTGACCCACTCTCTAGTTGTCTTGTGACAGCTTGTTTCTATTGCATGTTCCCTCCTTGTATTGCTAATGTTTATATATTCGCAAGGAGCACTATTATGAGAATGTTGTATATTTTGGGATAGCCCATTGGGAGCATGATTCTCCCCATTGTATATGTTTTATATTGCAAGAGACACCATTGGAAAACCATGATTGCCACATTACTATTTTTCTCTTCTTGTGGGAAAAACCACTTGGAGAACTTGAGGGGGCACTTCATGGATTATTTTCTTGATGGGGAAGCTTGGGCCATTCTTGGAGGCCATACCATTTCAGCCCCAAGACAAATGCAGCCCCATGTGTACCACAAATGGAGAGAGAAACACCATGGGAATCAAAAGCCCAAATCTCCATTCAGCCCCAACACATTGCATATACCAGGGGTTGAGATTTTTATTTGGATGATAGCATGGATGAGAAGATAATCATTGGGGATACACTTTTCCCATGCATGTCATCACTCCTACCTTGAGGAGGCCATAGCACAGTAAGAAGGTTTCCACCTATACCTTCTATTTTTCCATGATGAGCACCATTCCGGTTTGCATATTTGGAGGAAGCATGGGAGGACAGATTTATTGCAGCATATCTTGATGCAGTGGTGGATATTGTTGATGAGGAGGCCACAAGAGAAGAAGGGGGAGGAATTTTGTCTCTCTATGCAGCTTCTTGAGGACAAGAAACATGTGGGAGAGGAGGACTGTAATGTTCCCAATTTTTAGCCTCAAGCTAAAGGAACATTATAGCTAGCATATTTTTATTTTGTTAAATAAAATGGGTAAGGAGACACCTTAACCCCTTTGATGGAGAAATAAAACTCCTTGTGTGAAAGGAGGAATAATTAAGCATCTGGATTGAGCACCACATGGTGTGAACAGGATTGGATCAAGCTTGATCTAGTCATTTTGACCAAGTCAACTAAAACTGTCTAGATACATTTCACCTACTTGGTCAGCATAGTTTTAGTGGAGGCTTCACTTGCTTGAGCTAGAAGCAAGTGTGAATGGGACCCATGGTGAGAAAGGTTCATGTGCTTTATAAGGAGGATATGGCAGCCCATTTTCATCATGGATTAGCTTATCATTTTCGTAGGGTCTGCAGAGACTTGCATCCTCGGGTTGTTTAGTAGGGTTTGTAGGGTTCTTGAACCCAAGGGTGTTCCCGATCAGGAATCCCTACTTCTTCCTCAAGGAAGGAGAGGGTTTGAGCTTCATTTCCTCATTCCGGCATTTGGCCAAGCTTCTCTCTACATATACAGTGTTATTTCTGCAGCAGATTAACGTTGTGTTGTTGGGTGCAGCAACAGAGGAACTCATAGAGTCATTCTTTGACTTGTTTTCCAGTGGAGGGTTCATATATTCATTGGAGGATCAGTGAGGAGGACTCCCAGGCTTATTTTCAGATATTTGGCACTAGGCCAAACACTCACCATCTCTCACAGCGCAGTTAAGAGAAGAAACTGCGTTATTTTCAGAGGCAGCTGCTAGGAGGGTCCAGTTGAGCTCATCAGGAGGATTTTTCTTGAGTAGAGGAACAACCTTCTAATGAAGAGCATTATCAGAGGAGGACATCACTATATTCCATAGCCTCATTCTTATTTTGATTCAGTTGTAGTGACAACTTGTTTGTCACATTGTACATTTTCCGGCATTTCTAGCAATCTCTCCTAGATTGGCTAGAAATCTTGTATCAGAGCCCATTCTTATATTTTGGGGCATTTCTTTATATATTTCAGTCATATTTCATATATTAATATCTATAGGAGTAGCTACACTCCTAGAGACAGCGTTGTCACTGCTCTCCGGCATTTTATGCAGTTGCTACATCTCTTGTATTTCATTACTTATCCATTGGAGGTGGATTCTCATTGCATGATGGGTTTATTCCTCATTATATTTTTGTATATTGTTGCTGATACACTAATTTAAATGATGGTTTTAATATATTACATCTTATTTTGCATTCAGATTTGTAGATTTCATGGTTATGTTCACGTATTGTTGTAAGCTCTCTCATTGAGCATTTTCTGAGAGATCTATTTTGGGGATATCTGTATAAGCCTTCTAGGCTTATTTCTTTGAGCTTATCTTCTGGGAGAGTAATTTATGAAGGGTAAAAAAAGGGATTTGAGTCCCCTTTCAGCTTATTTTTACACTGCCTCTCTTATACAGCATCCTTGAGGACCACATTTCAGAAATTCCCGAAAAAGGAACATTACACTTTATGGATATCATCCACCGTCCATCACATCATATTTAAGAGAAAATTATAAGGTTAAAGTAGTGGAAGATCACATCGAGCATCAACAACAAGTTCTCCAACTCTTAAATGATAACCTAAATTTGGCACAAAATCGAATGAAACAACAGGCATATCAACATCGCATCTAGAGAAGTTTTGATGTAGGAGAC
Source organism: Pinus albicaulis (assembly GCA_034641835.2). Lineage (NCBI taxonomy): Eukaryota > Viridiplantae > Streptophyta > Pinopsida > Pinales > Pinaceae > Pinus > Pinus albicaulis. The sequence continues at coordinate 899,363,843 of CM076579.1, forward strand.
TGGGTATTTTTACAGCTAGAACCATACAAACAAATTTCCCTCAAGCAAGTTAAGAAGGATAATAAATTATCGCTAAAGTACTATGGTCCTTACAAGGTGTTGCAAAAGATTGGTACTATGACATACAAATTGGCGCTTCCTGCTTCTTCTCGAGTGCATCCAATTTTCCATGTTTCATGCTTAAAGAAGGTTATAGGTGACAAAATTCTAGTTCAAACAATATTTCCAAAACTTGATGAGAAAGGAAAAATCATATTGGAACCTGAAGTAGTCACGGAAATAAGAACTTGGTAGCTACGAAATCGATCAATTTCAGAGTATCTCGTCAAGTGGAAGAATTTACCCACTAAAGATTCTACATGGGAGGATGAGAATTTTATACACAAGCATACAGATATACTCAACCATTGAGGACAACACTTTTTTGAAGGAGAGGGGCATGTTAGGTCCCTATATTACTAATGTAATCCCTTATTGTTGTTAGTGTAGCCCCCTTATGGTTATTTTTGTACCCCTGTAACCTCCATATTGTTATTATTGTGCCCTTACATTACTATTGTTAGGTCGGATAGGATTATATTGTGACCCCATGGACTCCTATATATAGAAAGGAAGTTTTGTCAATTGTATCATCCAATAATTGTTCATTTATGTAATGTAAAGAAGGTTTCCCCCTTGAAGTGGTTTATTTCTAAGGCGTTGATCTCTCTTTTATTTTATTTTTGGAGTTGGTTTCACAACATAATTACTCAAGTACCAATTCTAAGAGAACCGAATTCACATTTCTACTGATGCTTCAGATATAACTTTTGGAGTTGTATTGGTATTGGTACAAAAAGATTTAACTCTTATGCTATTTATTATACGAGTAAAAATTTGACTCCGATAGAGTTAAATTATATTCTGACTCAAAAAGAGTTTTTAGTTGTTGTACATGCCATTAACAAATTTTTTCATTAAATTATTGGTTATGAAACTTTTATTCATACAAGTCATTATACCATTAGATATTTAATGAAAAAACCAATTTCTAATGGAATAATTACAAGATCGTTTTTATTATTACAAGAATTCAACATCACTATTCTTGATAGACCATGGAAAGAAAATGCAATTGTTTATCTCCATTCCATAATACAAAATAAAAATGTTGATGTTCTTGTAAAAGATAATTTTCTTGATGAGTATATTTTTGCAGTATCTTCTAAATTGCCTTGGTTTAAAGATTTTTCCAATTATATAGCTATAGGAAAATTTCCACCACAATTATCAGCAAGAGAAAAGCAAAAAGTTATTAAAACTGGTGCATATTATTCTTGGATAGATCGAGAATTATACAAAACTGGACCTAATTTGATCATTCGAAGATGTGTTCGAGAAGATGAAGTACCGAAAATTCTAAATTATTTCCATGTTAAAATACGTGATAGTTGTCAAAGAATGGGAAAATTGGTGCCATCAGATGAAATGCTTCTACAGCCACAGGTTCTTTTGGAGCCTTTCGAAAAATGGGCTTTAGATTTTATGGGACATATAAATCCTCCATCTGAATAGAAAAGCTACATACTTGTTTGCACATATTATGTCACAAAATGGGTAGAAGCTAAACTTATTTTATTTGCAACTGAAAATATTTTGGTTACATTTCTTTTTGAGGATATATTTACTCTTTTTGGTGTTCTAAGAGAAATTGTAACAGATCAAGGTTTCCAATTTGCATCCAAGTTGGTACAAAAGATCTTGGAGCAGTATAAAATCAAGAACCCAAATTCTACTCCATATCATCCACAAGACAATGGACAAGTGGAATCCACCAACAAAGTTCTTAAAGAAATTCATATCAAGACTGTGCATTTGCATAGAAAGGATTGGGTGGAAAAGCTTCCAGAAGCACTATGGAAATATCGAACCACATGGAGAAATACAACTGAACATACTCCTTATGAGCTTGTCTATGGGAAGAAAGTTTTGTTTCCAATAGAATTCCATGTGGAGACCTACAGAACAGCTACTAAATTGGGCCTTCGGATATCAGAAGCTCAAAAGCAAAGACTAGCACAATTGAATGAGCTAGATGAAATCTGGCAAGATGTTATTCAAAGGACTAGCATAGTGCAACAACGAAGTTCAAATTGGCGTGACAATTTTATCAAATATAAAAATTTCTAACACGGTGATTGGGATATTCTTTTTTATTCTAAGTTCAAATATTTTCAAGGAAAATTTCAAACTCATTGGCTTGGTCCATGTGAGATTAATACTATTTTTGACAATGGAGCAGTCAAAATCAATACTATTGATGATGAACAAATTGATTTCCTTGTTAATGGTCATAGATTGAGATTATATCATAAACCACTAACAAGGGAAGAATTTGTTAAGTGTTTGCAAGAAAGTTCTTAACTTAAGTTGGTCGAGAAAGAATATTCTTCTCCTCACTCTTCAACTTCATTGTAATTTTTTTCAATTATATATATATATATATATATATATATATATATATATATATATATATATATATATATATATACACACACACACATGAAAACCAACCATGTTTCCATGTTTATACATAAGATCCCAATTGAAAACCAATATCTCTTGGTAGTTTAGATTTTCGAAAATCCCCTCTTTCTTGTCCCTATTTCCTTCTATCCTTCTTTTTCCTTTAATAAATTTCCAAGTTGTCAACTTTTTTCATGAGATCAATATTTTTAATGTCTATTCATAGCAACAGTAGCAACAATAAATAGGTATTTTCTTGATCAAAAAAAGAAAGATTGAAAGATGACAAGAAGAAAACAGATTCCTATCATTTTACAACTAATTTTCAGTTCTGCAACCAGGTTTTGATTCTATGAAAAAAAAAACATCAAGGGAAACGCAAAAATAAAGGTATGTAAGAATTCTAAAAGTTATATTTTGTATGAGAACTTATATTTTAATTTATGAATGAATATATCAAAAGGTTGAATACCTTTCCAAATTTGTTATATATAATCGTTATACCATATCCCCTCATCCTTACAATGCTGGTGACATCAAAGTCTGATCAGGAATTGAACATATGACATTGGTCCTTTGAAATCGGATCTGGGAAATTATGAAGGTACAATTCAGACCCAACACGATTTCTCCCATCAACACCTTACCTTTCCATCATTTAAATAAATTCCATATCCATTTCGGTCATTCCTAATCTGCATTTCGTTATCTCTCAAAGATTATATTTTCCCAATTGAAAGAAACAATCAAGACCAAGACTTCTTTGCACCATGGGAACGCTTGTTCATTCTAAGACAAATGGAGTGAAATTCCTCTAGGCATATCCAAGGGTTAAAGAGAAATTACAACAGGTGGGATGGCTCTAGTTCTTTGAGAAATTTGACGGGTATGAAACAGAAATTACTAAATTCGTCGCCCGAGCGTTTGATGGAGTGGAAGCCGAGATAGGAGATATTAAGATCATCTTTACAGAATCCATCATAGAAGAAGCAACATGACTACCTAGAAACGGATAAAGTTGGTTCAAAGGAGAATGATTGGTTTTATATCCTTAAAGAACCAGGTATGGATTTTTCCATTTTCAAGAAGGGTATTCCAGTTACAACATTAAAGGGAAAATGGAGAAATATCTGTTGAGATTGCAACAAGATGATGAGCCTAGTGAAAAGAGTCACCTTCACTAAGTGGGCCCGCAGGCTATTTTTGGCACAAGTCTATTTTTAGACTATGTCTATTTTTAGACATGTCGATCATATTCTATGAATTGCAGGATGCTATTTGTGGATGGTTGGTCAAGTTGGAAAAATATATGGACTTCTATTTTTAGACATATTGGGCGGAATCTATTTTTAGATTTCCAGTCTAAAAATAGATATGTCGAATATTATTAGCTTTTAATAATATTTAGACTCTAAACATTATCTTATTCTCTTGGAGCACTTCAGTTAAGTGCACAGATGTGGCACAGGAGATGACAGAAGGAATTACGCTATTCCTGAGAGTTAAGTGGAGCTATTGCATGGAGGACTTTAGTTAGAACTCATGTGACAGAGTTTGGTGGAGTTGTACAAGTAGTTGGTGGAGTTGTGTTCAGTTTAACTCAGTTAGACACAGTTGAGCTAGTTGTATCTACTAGTCTAACTGATTGATACACTAGTGAGAGTGGTGTGAATTAATTAATAATTAATTCACTAAATATTAACTCATTAATCAACTGAAGAATACATCAGTTAACTACAGTGCATGGACAGTTTCAGTGGAGACCAGTGGAGAGATAGGTGAAAGGGCAAGATGACTATCAGTTGTGACTATAGTGATGCATTGATTGCATCCAACACTCAGTGGAGATGCCAATGAGGATTTCGTGAGAAAGGCTAGACCAATTCGAGTTCATTCAGAGCCATTCTTCAGCAGGGATTGTGCAGTAGAGGCAGGCTAGTAGGTGGCAGAGATCGGTGCATGGATTTGCTAGATCGGGCCTAATTAGTGTGTAGTGATTGTATTGTCCTAAGAGCTTGTGAGAAGCTTTGTATGAGGATTGTTACATGATTTCTATGACATATATTATATACATATAGTTGGGGTTTTTAGCTTCAGGCTTTCCCGTTAAAACATTGTGTTAATGTGTGTGAATTTTTATGGTTTCAATGTGTGCATGCAATTGATTAAATTTTTGTATGTGATGATCAATGGTGGAATAGATTCTATATTGTGCATGAAGTTAAAATAGTGTGTGATCAGGAGAATCTTGGATATATAATGCATTAGTTATATAATTTCTACAATATCTTGCTAATTATTCAAAAATTTGTAACATGTGAAGGAAGATTTGGGACAATGTTTTCCTACCATGCCAGGCTCATGATGAATTTTATCGATGGGTTTGAAATCAATTTGACTTACTTTCTACTTCAAATTTTAAAGAAAATGGACTTTAGCATACAGAGAGAGTCTAGGTCCATCGAGAACTCTCGTTACCATCATGGACTCATTAATATTCTTGTAGAAACACATTGGGAAGCTAGAGGAAATAATTGTCAAGACTTCTTAGTAAGAAAGCACTTTGTAGAAGCTCCAGGGGAAGAACCAAATAGTAGGGTTAAAAGAAGTCAAATAAATTCAAACCATAACCCTTAACAAGAAAGAATGGAAGAAGAAATTCGAGAGCAGAATGTGACTATAATACCAGAGGATCCATTAGAAGTTAATACTCCATTGTCCTAATATCCTGAAAATTTTAAATAGAAAAATGATAGAAAGGGCCTTAGAAGAAAAAAAATCTAGCCCGAGTCAAAAAGTACCTGAGGAAAATAAGAAAACAAAGGATAATATAACAAAAGGGCAAGACATTGGAGTTTCAAAAGTGAAATTAAGGAGAATTAAAATAATTTCAAAATTTTCAAATACACAATCATCGGAAAATGATAATTCTTGAAGATGAAGGGTATAATACACCACCTCATACAACCAATTCAACAAGACAAACTCCATAAATTGATCCAGTTCAACAATATATTTATGATTATCTGGAATCTCTAGAGAAAAGGGCACAACATAAAGCAAAATCTTCTCAAAATTAAACGGATAAAACTTCAGGAAAAAAAAATGCAAAACAGGAACACAATATTGAATAAAATCTAAAGCAAGACATTTATGAACTGGAAATTATTAACAGACACTTAATTAAGGAAAGAGAACCAGCTAAAGTTCAAAATGAGATACTCAGAACTCAAAACAACAATATACTTATACACCTCTCTCATTGGTACAAAAAAATAAGAAACTTAAATTTCAAAACAACTTTCTTAAAAATAGGGTCAGAGGATTACAAAGCAGAATACTAATGAAGAAACCAAGGACCATAGTTGGTGTTAGCGCTAGAATCAGAGCTTGGACTATAGCAAGCGCCTGATAAGACATATCATAAACTCTAAGGCAATTTTAATGATTTGTTTTATGGGAATGGAAGATGGTATAAAATTTGATTCACTGAAGAGATATTTCGGTCAAATCCACAGTTCTACTAAAGAGGGTATTGTAAATTGATGTGGTAGCAAGGTGCAAGTTTGTAGTCTATGAGTAGAGGAAATTGTAAGATGAGAGGAAATAGTAGGTCTGTGAAACAGAAATCTACTGCATTTAGTAGAAATTCACAAAAGTGGCAGTTTGACAATATTCCATTGAGAGAAATCTATTACTAGTCTGACAAGATTATCACTAAAATATCATGAAGAATAACTATCATGAGTGATGCTCTTCCACTGTTATAACATATATTTTATCAGGAATTCTCACTGTGTGAGACTAACAAAAATTGATAAAACACATAACATGCTTAAGAGGCTAATAAAAAAACATAACAGTATGATGATTTGCAAACTAGAACTGGAAGAAAGGAAATATGGAAACATAAGTAAAGTAGACAATACACACAGCAAATTGGTAATAAATCCTCAGTAGTATCATTCCATTTCATTCACAAAAATATTATAGATCATAACCACCAACCAACACTGACTTCATATCAGTTTGGCATATATATACAAAACATGATACTGTCATCTTCCACAGAAAAAGGTGATTTTATTTCCAAAATTTATTACGATCTCATGAAAAATATGAGGGTTATCCTTTAATCTTAATTACAAAGTGCTATGACATAATGAAAATAAAAACATTAAGGCTAACAATTTGAAGTGGTTTGTATGATGTGGAATTTTTATGGGAAGACTCCTCTTTCATTTTGGTGCAAACAACTCCATAAAAAGTGCAAACAATAGTGAAAATTGGGTGTGGTTGTTCCTTGAATGTTGCTCAGTGCCTGGTAAAAAAGTGTTGGTATTGAGAGTAGTGGTAGAAAACTGTTTGAGAGAAACTCTGTCGTTGTTTCATTGTTCCTTTCCCCCTTTTTTGGTTGAAAACCATTTGTAATGGCGGAAAACCCGAAACTTTTTGATAGAATGACAGAGGTTCATTTTATGAGAAGTTACAAAGAAAACCCTTTGAAACAGGTTTAATTGATAGAGGAGACATGGAGCAGAAAGAATGATAAGCGAGGGGGGGGTAATGACATGGCGAAGAAGTGGGACCGATCGCAGATCGCACATCGGAAGTTTTATTATGAAATGTGGGAGACAAATGTTGAAAATGGTGAAGTGCGATGTGCAATGAGAGCGGAAGTGACATGGCAGAGAATTCGGACCGATCGCAGGTCATGCATTGGAAGTTTTATAAACATACATACGCATGCAATCAACAGTGTTTATCAGAACTTTAAACAAAACCGCAATTGCTCCAAAAACAATATGCATACACACGAAATTGTGGTTCTAGGGCCCCACAAAATGTTGACCAATCAGAAGAAATCGCACATCGAGTGCCCGCAAGTTTAACTTTACACTGATAACGACTAAACAGTAAACTATGCGATGCACAAAATTGCGCTAGTGCACTACACCGACACGTGCCCCTCGCCTCATCGCATCACAAATCACTTAACATACCATGCGATTGCCTTAACGATAAACTTTAAAAATTGTGATTTGCGAAATCGCTCCATCTGCGCTTTAATCTCCACCATTGATCTGCACCCAGATCTAACGGTCTTCCTTGCTCGCCCTTTGCCTCATCGCATCGCAAATCACTTAACATGCCACGCGATTGACTTAATGGTAAACTTTAAAAACTGCAATTTGTGAAGTCACTCCATTTGCGCTTTAATCTTAGTCGTCGGTTTCTTCCCTTTCGGATCTGTGATTGGATCATGGTCGTCTACTTGTTCTACACGTGGTTCTTCTCTGTCACTTCATTCCTTAGTTTAATTCTTGGCGATCTCCCTTTAAACATTATCTGTTGCTCTTCTCTGGATCTCCTGCTCTGTTGGTCAATCTTTTTTCTGCAGGTTGCGCATTGATTTTAAGGAAATTTGGTTGCCACGAAGCCTTAATTTTCCTATTTTGAAAATTGATTACCTGTTTACCTGTAGCCTCTTTACTGAGATAACCAAAATCTCAGTGAAATAGCTGTGCTTTTCACTGTGTGGAATATATGACTTTCATTTCTGAGAAATATCTTCCCTTTACTGTATTATTGTTTTGACAATGAATTTGCAACAAAGGTAGCTATTATTCGAGACCAGATGACTGCAATTTTATTACCAAAAAAACAACTAACCTTCAACACTAATCATAAGTCAAAATAGATATTTTAACTTATTTTAGGACTCTAAAACAATATGAAACCTATTCACTTAAAATACCTTGATGTTGGGACTCTTTTTAACTTTTATTGGAAATGACTGAAACTTTGGACATGAACTAGGACACAATAAATATTTGATAACATCGACACAATGGTGATTACACCATTAAAATTTTTAGTGCTAACAGTGGCTCCTATTGGGGATGAAGTACTCCCTATGAGGCTTCAAGGACTATAGACTCAGTGCCTTAAAAACTCTTGAAACTTAGAAGACTTTTTGAAAATAAAGACTAGGATTGACCATTGATATACTGGACTCAAGACTGACCATATATACAGACATAAGTACCATTGGGCATGGAGTTTATTGACACATCACACTAGATATTTACAATGGAGTGACTCAAATGACTTACTAAATAAAGAACTTTTTAAGAAAATGACCATTTATTGGGCCTTTAGTCAGCTGATCATCATCAAGATGTTTGAGTAGAAAAGTATTATTCTCCAAAACTTCAGCAATTCTAAATGGCCCAAACCACATATTTTCGAACTTACCATGTTTTCCATGATCTTCTCTCCTAGCATCCCAATGCAACACCAAATAATTCTCCTAAAACAACTGCTAATTTTGTCTTTTATCAAAACAGATTTGACTTTAGCCTGATACTTTTGAACTTTCTCCAGCAATGATTCTCTGGTTTGGTGTGCCACTATCGATTGTAGCATTCTCCTTTGGACTGGGTTTTCATGATCAACTTCATCTTACAGGAATTTCGTCACAGGAAGATCTAATTGCAAAGTAATTACAACATCAGTACCATATACAAGCTGAAATGGAGACATTCCAATTGATTTTTTAGCACTTAATATATCTGCCCATAGAGCATGTATCAACTGAGTGTCCCAATTCCTCTTATTTTCAGGTAGCATTTTCTTATAATCCTTAACAAACTTTTATTGGATGACTCAGCCAATCCATTACCTTGAGGATAATAAGGCGTTGAATGAGTCAATTCAATCCCATATTGCTGAGAAAATTTGTACATCTTGGTGGACTTAAAGGCCATTGCATTATCAGTTACTAATTTATGTGTACAACCAAATCTTGACATAATATTTTCCAACAGAATTTTGATAATTACCATATCAGTAGCATTCCTAGTTGGTACAGCTTCAATCCATTTAGTGAATAGTTTGTAGCTGTGAGAATCCATCTATGTTGTCCTGATGAAGGTGGATGAATTTCACCGATGAAGTCTAGCCCCCACTGCTGGAAAGGAACATCTGTTGAAATAGGGATGAGAGGTAATGGTAGCAATTTCTATTTACCAGAAAATTTATGACATTTGAAACAGCTCCTGACTTTGGCAAAGGCATCAGAGAAAATATTTGGCCAATAATAGCTAGCTCTGAAGATTTTGTTTGCAGTGGCTCTCCAATATAAATTCCCTCCACACACTCCTACATGTATCTCTGTCATAATCTCTTGGGATTTTGCTTCATCTACACATCTTAACAAGACTCCAACAGGATCCTTCCAGTAAATATGGTCTTCCAAAATGCAATACTTCACAGCTCTTGTTAGTATGAATTCTTCATCGAAGTGTACGAAAAAGAACCACTTTAGCTACGCATAACTAATAGCCCTAACAACAATAATGGCTGCAAAACATCTTCAGATCTGCAATTAGTGGTTAAAGTGCTGCAACAAACAGATCTATAAATGGAAAGACATTAAGCAGTAAAGTAAAGAGTTTGCTCCATGCATCCAACAGACAAGACAAGAACACGATTTTTGAATGAATTTTTATATCACAGGGCACCTGGGAGGAAACAAGAAGGTGTATCCAGATCTCCTCAATGGGATGGGTTCTTTGTAGTCCTCAGCACTTCAGATCTAAGCTTTCTCTCTCTTGTAGATAAAAAACCCAATGTAGAAGGTAGAGCTCAATGGGAGCAAAATGGCAGAAATGAGACCAAGTGTATAGATCCAGAGTGATCTAATATGCAACAAAAGGTGAAGAATGATGGGGAAAACCCTCCTATTTATAACAAAATATTGGGTCCTTCTAGAACTTGGTGCATGATTAAAATAATGTTAATCACATCTAGATCCACCTCTATGGAATATTTTATTATTATTTGTTGGAGGGAAAGGGTGTTTGACTTGGGTCAAATCCCTTGATTAGTGAAAAATAAATAAATAAATGATTTATTTATCTTTTTTAAGGAAGTGGTTGGGATATAATCAAATAAATAATGATTTATTTGATTAATGGTGGTTGATTTGGTCATATTTAACAAGGAATATTATTTAAATAATTATTCCTAGAAATAATAAGATAACTATGGGTTTATCTCATTAATTTCTTTGTTTTTGGGTTAAACATGACTGGGAATAATAATTAAATTATGGTTTAATTAATTATTCCTTTTGGGGTTTCCTAATTAACATAGTGAAAGCAGTTTTACTTGGGGTAAAAACCGGTCTTACATGGTGTACTTGGGTCCATCTAATGATGAAAGGTTAGATGACCAAAAAATGGTGTAACAGATTGCCCCCCAGCGTGCGAGTGTCAGGAGCAAATCGTATGACCGAAGTACGTTGTAAGAACACAATCACTAGACAGCAAAAAGGGATGTCATAGAGAGAAATGTGAGGTAGATAGTGTGCTGAAGGACTAGACCCTGAGGAGACGAGACTCGCAGGTGCAACAAGTCTCTGTTATGAGAGGGTACCTGTGCTGAAGGCGGCGGGGGAGGCATACCTATGCCCGCCGTGACAAAGTACAAAATAATAGTGTGTCCAGTGAACAAGGGACCGAACCATAGAATACAGCTGGCATAATCAAGAGCCAGATAAAAATACAATGAAGAGTCTCACATACATGCTGTGCTTGGGATAACAGCCAGGACTAGTACAATAATATCTGAGTACATGAGATAAAAACAACCCAAATGCCCCCTGTAAATGGGGAAGGGCTCACAAAATCTGACTGATACATGCAAATCATAGAGGTGCTGCAAGTGGCTAAGGCCAACATCATCAAACTCTGGAGCGGCATCAAAGGCTGCAATGAAGAGGTCATCCGGGCATGTGGGGGGCTACCTGCAGGGCCACCCCCTCATGAGGGCTGAGACATCTCACACACGCCCGGGAATCATCAAGAGCTGCTGCTGGGTCACTGGACTGTCCAGTATATGAATCTCGATCATGCTGAAAAGAGCTGGAGAAGCAATCAAGTCAAAGGGATGTGAGAAATCCCCCTGCCTGATCCGAGGCACCGAACAAAAGTGGAAGCTGGAACCAAGGTACACCGCCCTCTAGACCTTGCTTCTGGAATAAATGTGCTGAGGTCGACAGAAGGAGGTCCGCCGTAGGTGAGGCAATGAGAGATCCTCAACTAAGGCACGAGAGAAGAGCAATAGAGCGACGGACAGACTGACACTAATGATGATAGTGGAAATGGGAAGGATGGAGTGGCGAATGGACGACTTCCCTTGTTAGAGCATAAAGGGCATGAATGACATGGCAGCGACTGACACAATATCGAAAGGGACAGGGGACAGTGGGGCTGAAGGTCATGATATGCGACACAAGAGAGGAACCAAGCAAAGAATGATGGAGGGCTATAGTGAGGTGTAAAAGGACGCAGGATAGACTCCATGAATGCAATGATGACTCGACTTGGATGCTCTAAACAAGGGCGACTTGATGGTGCTGCCACACAGTGAAGGCCCCAATGGGGTGCCATGGAAGCATGAGTACAAGGTGGGCACTCATGACGACAATCGACACGAACATGGACAAGTAAGGAAGCGATATGGTGCCCCAAGTACAAGTGTCGTAAGTGAGGAAATTCGATTTTAAGGAGCGGTGAAGTGACCCGTCGTGGACAAAATGTGTCCGGGTGAAGTATCAAATCACCAAAAACTAATAAAAACCCATTTGAGAGCTCGGTGAGATCTGACCAGCGGTGCTGACGGTTCGTCGAACGGGGCTACGGTGTGGTCGCAGCAGTCGAAAGAAGAAACAGGGGTTCTCTTTTAATGAGGCAGTTTTCCCTCCAAAATCATTCATTTGCTATTGTTGCTGTGGTGAATGTGGAGAGGAGAGAAGGCCCTAAATCTTGCGGCGAATGTAGCGGACAAACCGACCGTTGGAATCGAGATCTGTCAGTTGGAGGTAAGAGGCCTAACCTTGCTCTTGCATTTTGATGGATTACATTTGCAGTTTAGGGCCCAGAATCCCAGAAACAGCCCCTTCTTCATCTCTATGGCCGGGTCGCACTTTTTTGGGGCAAAAAGTGTGACCCAGGACGCAGGTATTAGGGCAAAAAGTGCGACCTGGTCCAGAAAATGGCAGAAAACTGCGACCTGGGAGATGAGGGGGGTTGGTGCTGTTTTATGGCTGGGAGTTGGGTTTTGGTGTTTGGGTGATGATGTGAGGGCCTAGCCATAATGAGTCAAACTTCCCATGACCCAGGACATCATGGGCCTGGTCATATACTAGAACAAGGTTGCCTTCGTGAAAAGTGCGAGGCTGGACTTTTCGGTCATACTGAGCTTTGGTGCGTTTGTTGGCCGCTTCTATGGTTTGCAAGGCAACACGGCGGTCTTCGGAAGCACGCTCAAGCATGATAAGTCGTTGTTCTAGAGGTTGGGTGTCAGGGAGAAGTTCAACGGCCAGTTGTAGGGAAGGGATTTCACATTCGATTGGTAAGACAACCTCCTCTCCAAAAACGAGGTGAGGAGGGTTATGGTTGGGGGGCAGAGGTGCCCCCAAGCATGGTGTGGTCATGCAAAAATGTATTTAGAAAAATGGGAATCTAAACACATTTTAATGATGTGGTGTGCCATTTGTTCTGGTTATGGTTATGCAGTTTGAGAAAGGAAATGGAGGATTACCAATCTCTTTTGGTACTGCATATAGGGATCAAATGGACTTTAAGTTTCCGAATTGGCATACCCGGTGTCACTATCCCAAAAGGAGGATTTGGAGATAATGAACTGATGCTCTCATAGAAAAGCTATAGGTTGGTCAACAATAATGTCTAAGAGACTGGGTTGCTGATGTAAGATGAGGGAACGATGAGGGGTATCGTCCCGAGAGTGATCTGAAGTGATATGGGACTCTAGAGGTTCTTCTAAATGTGGAAGAATACGGGGTCTAGAGTCAACACGACCAGATACACTAGGAGAGTGGTGGAGAATGGCTTCTCTTGGTCTCTCAAATGTGGGTGCCCCCTTACCCAAACATTGGGTTTCGATGTAATGGCCACAAGGTGGATGTGGTGTGAACGCATGGGTTCAATGTAAGGGGGAATAGATGAAGTCAGGGGTGGGAATTTCTTCCATAATGTCGTCATCGTGATAGAAGATGGGGTGACTGGTGGAAGAAGAACCACCTGACGTGGTGAAGTGGCCTGAATCATCATCATGAGAAGAGAGGTTCACATGCGCATCGTCACAAGGGGTGACCGAAGAGTAAGTAGATAAAGGATCTACCGATGTTGAGCCCAAGATGATCGCCGAAGAAAGGTCAAGCGAAACAACAGGGGAGGATTCAGATGGAATGGTCCCCAAGGGTCTCATGGATGATGATAGGTAGAAAATGTTGGACGAAGGCTCCGTCATCTCGACATCAGGAGGGGGAATGTCAATGGGAGCAGTCATATCTGGTAGTTCTGCTGAAGCAGAATGCGCAAATATGGGAGAGGTGTACTCATTGCGCTTGGCCTCGAATTGGTGGACCGCGGCAATAGAGGTGCGGAAGTCCTCGAGGCGGGGACAAAGATGGGTGTGATGGCCATGGAGATCACACAAAGCACGGGGGTGGTTGGTGTGAATAGTCTTGGGTTTCTTGGCCGCGGTTGTGGAAGGAACAGAGGCTTCTGGGACCGCGGACTCAGGGAACGTGACATTAACCATGGGCTTTAGATGAAGTAATTCAGGACAGGTATGGGAGGCGTGACCGAAAACATCACACAAAGCACCCTGGATGGTATGCTTTGGTGGCTGAGGAGGAGCAGGGTTTGTCGGGGCAGCCTTGTCCTTTGATGCCCCCTTGCGAGCTTTGCCCTTCTTACCCGAAGCGGTCGCAACAGGAGGTGGTTCTTGTTGAAGTGACTGAGGCACTGATGCAACGGGAGAAGCCATGGGGACCGGTTGAACCGGGGTCAAAGCGATATAAGGTTTGGGTTGACCAGGCAAGGTGGGGGCTGGAGGATCAAGGTACCAAACGGGCATCCCAAGTGTCAAGTTAGGAAGAGAGAGGGTGGCCATGACTGGTACCGTGTACACTCCTGGTGGGGGAGCTAGGAACGGTATCTGACCAGAGGGGGCATGGCCAGGTGGGATGGCTCCTAAATGGCTAAGGCCTGGGGGAACCGTGCCAGAAGGATAGAGGGGCTCATGACTACCAACTGCAGGTGAAGGGCTAAGAGCAGGTTGCGGAGGGCAAGATTGCTGACTAGCCGAGGCAGGTTGCTTGAGAGCAGCCCGAGACGATTGCATCATGCAAACATTCGATGAGCTGGGGTCAGAGATAGGAGGAGGGGGGAGACTAGGAAAAGTTCCAAGCAGGGAGGAATCCTTGTAAACGTCGGGGGAGACACTGGTCAAGGAGTCGACGGTTTGCTTGTTGGCTACAGAAGAGAGGGTCGTCTCAGGTGAGGTCTGAGATTTTGGCTCATGATATGTCAACTGGTCAATGGTGACTATCTTTCCATTATGGGGGAAAGACATCTTGCGAAAGACCGCGGATGGGACAACAGACATAGCATAGGTGTAGCTTCGCCCCAAAAGAATGTTGTAGTCTAGTGGGGCGTCAATGACTTCGACGTCAACGCAAAAAGTCTTACCGGCGAGTGTGATAGGGGAATTACGGAACAAGCCAATGGGCTGGGAGGCATGACCGTCCCACGCTCTAAGGGTGATCGTGGAAGGGGCCAGCTCAGGGGATCCGAGTTGCTTCCAAACCGAAGCGGACATCACGCAGGTGGATGCCCCCTCGTCAATGATACACCGGGAAACGATGGCGTTTCGTATTTTGACTGAGATTTGGAAGGCGACTGAAGGAGGGAGGGGAGGGTGGTCCGATTGAGTGGCGTCGAAAACAATCATCTGGTCGTCAGCAGGATCTACAGCGCCCACGGCAGATAGTAGAGCCTTCTTTTGGGAAGGGCATGACTGGAGGAGTTCCAGTGTGGAAATGGCAGCAGGGGACTGCGCCAAATCATCTACTATGCTATACGACTGAGCGGCTCGACCGGGAGCAGCATTTCGGCGGAATGGTCCCTTTGGAATCTTTGGATGAACCTCAACTTTGGGTTGAGGGATGTGTAAGGGGCCATTGGATGTCGAAAGAGGCTCTGCAGAACCTGAAGAGGGGGGCTCAGGAGCAGACTGAGCAGGAGGCTTGGGGTACTGGCGAGACCGAGTTTGAAGGTTAAGGTCGACGGTTAGAGGCGGGTCAGAGTTCATCATGAGGATCTGGTAATTGGAGGAACCAGAAGGGGAAGGTGGAGTGGCCACCTGTCCGTCAGGTGGTTGGATAGCCATGAATCCCTGCTGTGCATCCACCTGCGTTTGAGGGGGCGGGGAGCGTTGTTGCAGGGGTTGAGAAGGCAAGGGAGGCGAAAGTGCATATGCTGGAGGAGTTGGCGCGCCAGGCTGTGGATAAGGGTAATGGTTAGGTTGGGCAACATTGAGGTAAGTAGGAGGTTGGGCAAAAGGCTGAGGCATGCCGTATCCTGGATGCATGCTACCGGGAGGGGGAGAAGTGCAGGAAGTGGTGCCCCCTCCCCCAGGAAAACCATAGCTCATGTGAGGTTGAGCGGATGGATGAGAGATGGGTCCAATGATACTGTTGACGGCATGAGGTGCCCCCGGTGTATGGGCATCATTGGGTGTGGGAAGATCAGGTAGGACAGTAGGATCATAACCTGTCTGAGCGTAGATCAGGTCATACTTTAACGCCATTTGGAGGGCATCTTCTTCGGTTTGAGGAAAATGGGATGCGACATCTTTCCCGATAGGGACAAAAGAGATCTAAGGAACCAGTCCATGTAGACACGGTCTTCGAAGGGAGGAGATTGGCATAAGCTCCGTTGTCTTCGCCATTCCTGGACATGGGTAGAAAGGCGGGTCGAAGAGATTTGCTTGAAGGAAGTCAAGAGTTCGATACCAGTGTCATAACGAAGGGGAAGCTGGAAGTAAGATAAAAAAGCCCGGGCAAGAGTTGCAAAGGTGGGATGGGAGGAAGTGGGCTGGTCAACATACCACTTAGAAGCTTCGCCTGTAAGCGTGCGTTGGAACAGTCTAAGACGAACAGAGTCATCGATAATGGAGGTAGATGAACACCACACGTGGAAAGATCGAACATGATTTGAAGGATCTTCTCCAGCACGACCTTCAAACTTTGGGATGTCGGAAGGGAGCTTTGTCGGCATAGCGGGCCAACTAGCGTCATGATGTATAGGGTCGTTTATCAACCGGTCTAGATCGGGGAGGCTGAGGCCTGCCAAGAAGGGGAGCACGGGTGAAGCCGAGGTAGTTCCTGTGGTGGTTCTGCTAGTAGTAGTCCCGGCATTAGGGCCGGGATTCCCGCTAGTGTTAGGCCCCGGACCAGACATAGTGGAGGTGACAGGGGGGAGAACCAGAAGGAAAAGGAGAACCCAAAGAATCAGAGAAGGACTGGCTCGACGATGGTGGGACGGAGCAGGTCGATCGACCGGAGACTGAGGGTGAAGGCCAAGGAGGCTCCGGGAAAGGTGCCTTGGGGGCGCAATGATGACAGGAAGAAGGAAACCGACAAGGGCAGAAAGGGACAGAATCAAGTAATGTCAAGGGCAGATAAGGTGCAGTGACAATGGATTTTAGAGTCTTTGCCAGGCGGTGTTAACCAGGCGCTTCTTCACTTAGGGTCAGTGTGTGGCGTGCGTTAATTTTTAATTTTTAAACCCTTTCCGTTTTGAGAGCAAGAAAAAAGTGTGCTGCGTAGCTGAAAATAAACCTACAGAGAACATAATAAAATGCTGAAATAACAGAAAAATAACAGCTACTTGTGCATCTATCTAACCCAAGAAAGTGGGTCTCTCAAAACTATGCTGAAAAGAAAGGGAAAAACTATGTAAACACACAAAAAGAGCTCAACAGATCTAGGGTCGAAAGGGACAGGGATCTGGAGGATAAAGCGGCAGGAAAGAGGTGCAGATCACAGCCAAGAGGCAGAGGCAAGGTGGTTGGAAAAAGGAAGGAAATCAGCAAAAACCGGAGGGGGCAAGGCGGAGGCCTTCAAAGGGGGTCCAAACAAAACGACAAGAGGTGATTTGAAAGGAAAAGAAGCTGATATAAAAGGGATCTGAGGATGAGGTATCAGATCTGAAAAAGGGAAGGCTGAAACTCTGAAAAATCAGACACCTGAAACAGCTAAAACTCTTCCACCAAAAGTGGAGGGTACTGAAGCCCTAGGGGGCTAGGTTCCCACTTAGATGAGCAAAAGCAGATCAGAAACAAGTCGAAACGAGCTGAGACAAAGGCTGGAAAACCCTGACAGAAGCTTCAGAAAAACCCAGAAAAAGTTCAGAAAAACAGCAGAAAAAAGTCCAGGTCGCGGTTTTTGACCAGTTTTTCGCTCCGGTCACAGTTTTGGGGCTGTTTTCTGCGACCTGAGGCTTGAGGTCGCACTTTTTGGGCCAAAAAGTGCGACCTGCACTTCCGGGACTCTCGGCGGCAGATTTCAGGAAAAAAATGTCGTCTCAGCTGCGGCTGATGTCGGTCACCTGCGCAATAGGGCCAGAAACACACGGAAGTTAGAAATTTTAATGTTTGAGGGCTTTATGAGGAAAAAACCACATGAAAATAGGAAAAACAAAAAGCTGAAAAGAAACCCTAGGCTCTGAAGTAGCTGGATATGCAGGAATAGGAAAAACGACAGCGGTCGTAATTTAAAACCCGTGTGGAGTCGCCATTTGTTAGTATGAATTCTTTGTCGAAGCGTACGAAAAAGAACCACTTTAGCTACGCATAACTAATAGCCCTAACAACAATAATGGCCGCAAAACATCTTCAGATCTGCAATTAGTAGTTAAAGTGCTGCAACAAACAGATCTATAAATGGAAAGACATTAAGCAGTAAAGTAAAGAGTTTGCTCCATGCATCCAACAGACAAGACAAGAACACGATTTTTTGAATGAATTTTTATATTACAGGGCACCTGGGAGGAAAAAAGAAGGTGTATCCAGATCTCCTCAATGGGATGGGTCCTTTGTAGTCCTCAGCACTTCAGATCTAAGCTTTCTCTCTCTTGTAGATAAAAAACCCAATGTAGAAGGTAGATAAAAGCAATAGAGAAACTCATGGGTAAAATGACTTCTTTAAAGTGTGAATCCCGAGTGAAAATGCTGACAAAGAGTGAGAATGATGAAAACCCTCCTATTTATAACAAAATGTTGGGTCATTCTAGATCTTGGTGCATGATTAAAATAATGTTAATCAAATCTAGATCCACCTCTATGGAATATTTTATTATTATTTGTTGGAGGGAAAGGGTGTTTGACTTGGGTCAAATCCCTTGATTAGTGAAGACTAAATAAATAAATGATTTATTTATCTTTTTAAGGAAGTGGTTGGGATATAATCAAATAAATAATGATTTATTTAATTAATGGTGGTTGATTTGGTCATATTTAACAAGGAATATTATTTAAATAATTGTTCCTAGAAAATAATAAGATAACTATGGGGTTATCTCATTAATTTCTTTGTTTTTGGGTTAAACATGACTGGGAATAATAATTAAATTATGGTTTAATTAATTATTCCTTTTGGGGTTTCCTAATTAACATAGTGAAAGCAGTTTTACTTGGGGTAAAACTGGTCTTACATGGTGTACTTGGGTCCATCTAATGATGAAAGGTTAGATGACCAAAAAATGGTGTAACAGCTCTCAATTTAAAAGCCCCCCTTTTAGACTTCTCCATTTCAAGTGGACAGTTGAAATTTAACAAGAAGTAAACTATATCCTTGTACCAATCTGAATTAAATATTTCAGTATAATTAGCAATACCTTCTCCATCTTCTCCTTCAGCTGCCTCTACATTCAGATTTAAATCTTTGCAGTTAAATTCAGCCATCAAGCGAGCCAAGCCCTAACCTTTTATCAATTTAGTTGGTTTGATTTCAACATCAAATTCTAGAATCTTGGTCAGCCATCGTCCCCTTCTGCAATCTGTATCTAGCTGCAGCAATACATATTTAACAATGATATCGAGCACAAAAGAAATTATTTTTGAATGTAGCACATAAACTCAAAAATACTTCAAAGCCTTAACTAGTGCATATGCTTGTTTTTCAATAAAGTTGTACTTCAATTCAGCATCCCTTAAAGCACGACTAAAAAATGAAATTGGTTGCTCCATACCCTCCTTGTTCTTCTGTAGTAATGTAGCTGCAATTGTTTCTTCTGAAGCATGTGAAAAAATTATAAAATCCTTTTCAAAATCGGGACTAATCAAAATTGGTGCTTCATTCAAGGCGGAATTAATTGTTGAAAAATAATACTTTGCTTCATCTCGCCACTTAAATTCTGCATATTTTTTCAGCAAGACATTTATATGTTTGATCAGCTCTGCAAAGTTAGGAACAAAATGCCTGAGAAAATTGATTTTCCCTAAAAATGGCTGCAATTCCTTTTTATTTATTAGCAAACCAATCTTTTGAATAGCTTCTACTCTTCTTGGATCAATACATATGCCACTTTCTGTTACAATATGTCCCAATAATTTACCTTCTTGGATAGCAAAAGATGAGTTTTTTGGGTTTAAGGACAAATCAAACTTACTACATTTGTCAAAGAATTTCTTCAAATGTTTCAAGTGGTCTTCATCAGATTTTGAATAAATAGTGATGTCATCTAAATACATGACCACAAATCTATCCTTTTCTCCCGCAAAGGCAATATCCATTGCCCTTTGAAATGTTTCACCTGCATTCATCAAACCAAATGGCATTTTGTTGTACATTAATGTGCCCCAGGGTGTGGTAAATGTTGTATTTTCTCTGTCTTTCCTGTCAACTGAAATCTGATTATAGCCTAAAAATCCATCAATCATTGAGAGCCTTTTGGATCCTACAACCTTCTGCAATATATATTCCATCTTGGGTAGTGGATATGTATCTTTCAAGGAGCACCGGTTCAGGTTGCAAAAATCAACACAAATCCTTATCTCTCCATTCTTTTTCGAGACTGGGACTATATTAGCTACCCAGTTAGAAAATCTCAAAGGCAGAATTATCTTTGCTTCCCATTATTTTTTTATTCTTTCTCAATGATTGGGAGCAACATGGGATTGATGTGTTTGATTTTTTGTGCTACAGGTTTTGCAATTGTTTTCAAAGGGATCTTGTGCTCCATTATGCTCTTGTCATAAGTTTTCAACTCACAATAAGACCATGAAAAAATATCATCAAATTCCTTCAGCATTTTCATATATTTTGTTCTAGTTTCCAGAGGAAGGAATTTGGACACTTTGACTAATCTTGGCTGGTCTTCTGTACCAATGTTACATTCTATTGTACTCTCTCCATCAACTTTGCTTTCAGGCTTGAGAAAAACATCATTATTATCAAATAGCCTTTCTAAAGGAACTAAACCCTTAGGAATAAAGTTAGTTTTCAAATCTATAATGTTTTTCCCAGCCATAGTTTTCTTAAAAGGGTTGCTATTTTGGTTTTCAACATTTCCCTACTCATCATCAACTTGTATGTCTGCAAACTCTTCTACACACTCTAAAAATTTATGAATCTCCCTGCCATCCTCAAATACTTGCTAGTGCTTGATGTTATCAGGAATTGAAGGTATGTTTTTTTATTTGAACATCATAGACTGCCTTGACATCTAGAGGAACTTTGAAATTACTAGCAGCAATATATATTGAAGCAGCAATTTGATGTTCTTCTCTAGTGACAAAATTTATATTAAATGCTGAAAAGTAATGCTCAATCAAATCCCATACTTCATTCCTATAATTCTTCAAATTGGAATTTTTCACTTGGTAATTGTTTCTCACATGCTTAATCACCAACTCTGAATCACCAAATTCAATTAGTTGTTCTTCTCCCAAAACTTTCACTGCCTTCATACCCAGCACAAGTGCTTCATACTCAGTAGTGTTGTTAGTAGTAGCAAATTTCAGTTTGTATGATATGGTCACCTTCTTCTAAGTAGGATAAATGAGGACTACACCGGCTCCTGATCCTTCTCTTGAAGAGGCTCCGACAAAGTAAAATTTCTAGATCTGTCCTCCTTCTGAATGTTGATCATTTTCACCTTGAAGGTGTTTTTTTTCACTTATTTTAGGTTGTTTTTCATTATCATCGGGAGCAAGGTGCAGAATTGATGACCCCAATTCATTTTCTTCAGCATATATGGGATGATTTGATGGATTGTGCTGATCACTAATGATGTAGGCCATTTGAGTTTCCCTATACAGCCTTCTGAATTCCCCTCCAAATACTGGGATGGTAGCATATGACATATCCATCTGAAGGGTACCTCCCAATTTCTTAGACCAAGATCTGAAAAGTAACGTCCCAAATCTAGAAGGAATGTCAGCAACCATAATGTCCATCACTAAGCTCTTCATAGGCAGCTGGGTAAGGGAAACAACCAAATCCTTAATCACTCCTAGACACTTGAATTTTTTGGAGTCAAAGGTGTAAAGGTCATGGTATTGCTTGGTGATATCTAATCCCAATTCATCCATCACTTTCTTTGGCATGAGATTGTGGGAAGCTCCATAATCTAATAGACAATTATGTAGTAATTTTTCGTGTATATTGAGTGATAGGTAGAAAGGCGGTGAGTTATCATCATTTTGGTCTTGGACATGACAGCCTAGATAAATAGCGGGATGCTCATCCTCAAGGTTGACTGAATCAGGAGCGAGAGGAGGTTGTAGAAGACTCTTAAAAGACTCTTTATATGTTGGTTTTTTCAATAATTCCATTAGTGGGACTGTAATTTTGATTTTACTCAATTCAGATTTGAAAATGAAATAAATTGGAACTAATTCCTTATTATCTGTAGTAATTTTAACAATTGGGGCGAAATTTTGAGGTGGAGGAACCTCATTTACCATGGCCTTATATTTAGCAGCTTGTTTATCTGAATCTGATTTTTATTGAGGCTATTGAACGGAACCTTTGGACCTCAAAGGGTAGTTTCTATTTTGAACTTCTTGTTGTTTCTGATCATTCTGTGCATAAATTTGAGCATTTATATCATCAGAAAACAAACAAATTATTGATCTATATTCATATTCCTACAATGTCAAACATGTTGACTGTGAAGTTTCTTCCACATGGTTCATTTCTTCATTATCTTCCGCATTTCCTTGTTGTTCTTCTTCAGAAAAATTATTCAAAGGAGGCTGAACATTTTGATCAGCAGCATTCCTCCTTGGGTGTTGTAGGATTTGTTGAGGTTGAAAAGGCCTCCTGAAGGGAGCCTGATTTCTATTAGCTTCATTTTGATTGGCTCTAATTGTTGGTTTATTTTCTACCTCTAATTTTGACATCTTAGAGGAAAGTTCCCTGATCAAATTGGACATTTGATCAATCTTTTCTTCTGCTGAAAGAGACTTAGAAGAAGAAGGTTTTTCTTCTTTCATCTTATTTTTATCTTTTTCATTTTCCTCCTCCATTTTTAATTTATTAGAAGCCATGAGATTAGACTGCACTCCAATTGTAGCCTCTTGCATAGTTGTTAGTGTATGTGCTTTTTCAGCCCTCAACCATAAGGCAAACTCAGAATCTAAAGCATTTGCAAAATTTATCATCGTTGTGGTTTTAGTAGGTTTAATCTCTTCAGGAATTTTCTGTTAAATCTTATTAAACCTCTTAGTAAAGTCAGCTAAAGACTCATCTGACTTCTTCTTCAGAGTTCCAAATTCAATAAGATAATATACATAGTCTTTCCTATCACCCCAATCCTTCACAAATATCTCTTCTAATTCATCAATTTTTGTTATTGAACTTGGAGCCAAACTTCTAAACCATTTTCGAGCTTCACCATCCAAGCTCTGAACAAAGAGTCTTGTCCAAACATCTTCATGTTCAATATTTTGATTGTCAGCATAACTATAGAAAACCACTAAATGTTCTTCAGCAGAAACTCCTTCTCCCTCCCCAGTGTATTTTGGAAGATATTTAAAGTAATCTCCTTAGGGAAGTGCATGCAAGGGTTAAGGGAGGACAAGTGGTGCATATCTCGTAGACACTATCTGTTAAAGCCTTGTAAGGGTAGTTTGGGCCATATTTTGTTGATGTACAACTAATGTAGTTTTTTGAGAAATAGGAATTACAATTGGTGAATTTTGATTTTGATTTAGGACAACAGAAAATTGGGGGTCTTGAGCTGAATTTTCAGGCTTTGGAACTGAGAAGAGTGGGTTTTCAAAAATATGAACAGAGGATGTCTTGACTTCCCCTTTAGTAGAAGAATCAGAATCTAAAGTTGTGTCTTGAGGCGATGGAGTTAATTCAGCCTTATTTTTTTTAGCAAGGAAATCAGATAAATTAAAAGTAAGAAATTCAGGTACCGAGTCTTCAAGTGGATGAGAGGAAGATGCCCCAACAGCTAGATTTGGAGAGAAAGGAAAATATTCTTGTTGAGGGGTGACAAGAGACTGGTATTCAAGATGAGTCTGAAGGAAAATTAAAATAGTCTTAAAGTCTTCTTCAGTCAAAATATCCCTATCAAGAAAAGGTGCAATAGCCAATACTTGTTCTAATTCCCCTTCAGTCAACACAAATTATTTTGACTTATTTTCAACACTTAGAAATTTAGTTTCTTGCTCTTTGACTAGAACAGTACTTATTTCATCTTTACTAGGTGATGAGTAAGGAAAAATTTCAATTAATCCAAGGTTAACAACATCCACTTTATTTTCTAGCGGAGTAGCTTCAACTTGATATTTTTCAACATAATATTTTGAAACTAAAACCTCTTTAGATTATAAAGTAGATAGAGGTACCTTTTGCTTTGGAACATACATTTTGTGTACCTTCTTCACTGACTAAGATTTGGCTTTAACTAGTCTCTATTTTCCTTTATCATCTTTGATGATTTTCTATGGGTCAGCAACTAGAGCCACAGTTGGCGATCTCTAATTCCTCCTTGTAGAAGGAGGTCTTGAAACCCCTCTTCCTCTTTGTGAAGTCACCAAGTGAACAAATTTTCACTCTTCTTCGAGTCACCAATTCTTGTTCACCATCAAGAACTGATTATCAGCAATTCATAACAATAGACTTGGGAGAATACTTCGTTACAAGGCCTTCAGCTCCTGGCAGACGCACCAAAAGATGTTGGCGCTGGGATCAGCACTTGGACTGCACAAGCGCCTGACCAGACACATCTTAAACTCTAAGGAAATTTTAATGTTTTTTTTTATGGGATTGGAATATGGTATAAGATTTGATTCACTGAAGAGATATTTCGGTCAAATCCACAGTTCTACTAAAGAGGGTATTGTAACTTGATGTGGTAGCAAGGTGCAAGTTTGTAGTCTATGAGGAGAGGAAATTGTAATATGAGAGGAAACAGTAGGTCTGTGAAACATAAATCTACTTCATTTAGTAGAAATTCAAAAAAGTGGCAGTTTGACAATATTCCATTGAGAGAAATTTATTTCTAGTCTGACAAGATTCTCACTAAAATATCATGAAGAATAACTATCATGAGTGATGCTCTTCCACTTTTATAACATATATTTTATCAGGAATGCTCATTGTGTGAGACTAACAAAAACTGATAAAACACATAACATGCTTAAGAGACTAATAAAAAAACATAACAGTATGATGATTTGAAAACTAGAACTGGAAGAAAGGAGATACGGAAACACAAGTAAAGTAGACAATACACACAGCAAATTGGTAATAATTCCTTAGTAGTATCATTCCATTTCATTCAAAAAAATATTACAGATCATATGAGTCAAAATTATATAACCACCAACCAACATTGACTTCATATCAGTTTGGAATATATATACAAAACATGATATTGTCATCTTCCATAGAAAAAGGCGAATCTGTTTCCAAAAGTTATTATAATCTCGTGCAAGAGATGAGGCTTACCCCTTAATCTTAATTACAAAGTGCTATGACATAATGAAAATAACAACATTAAGGCTAACAATTTGAAGTGGTTTGTATGATGTGGCAGTTTTATGGGAAGACTCCTCTTCCGTTTTGATGCAACCAACTCCATAAAAAGTGCAAACAACAGTGAAAATTGTGTGTGGTTATTCCTTGAATGTTGCTCGGTGCCTGGTAAAAACTTGCTGGTACTGAGAGTAGTGGTAGAAAATTGTTTGAGATAAACTATGTCGCTATTATGTTGTTCCTATCCCCCTTTTTTGGTTGAAAATCCTTTCTAATGGCGGAAAACCCAAAACTTTTGGATAGAATGACGGAGGTTCATTTTATGATAAATTACAAAGAAAACCATTTGAAACAGGTTTAATTGATAGATGAGACATGGAGCAGAATGAATGCTAAGTGAGGGGGGTGATGACGTGGCAAAGAAGTGGGACCGATCGCAGATCACGCATCGGAAGTTTTATTATGAAATGCGGGAGTTAAATATTGAAAATGGTGAAGTGCAATGTGAGATGAGAGTGGAAGTGATGTGGAAGAGAATTGGGACCAATCGTAGATCATGCATCGGAAGTTTCATAAACATACATATGTGTGCAATCAACATCGTTTATCAGAACTTTAAACAAAACCGCAATTGCTCCCAAACAATATGCATACACGCGGAATTGTGATTCTAGGGCCCCACAACATGTTGACCAATTGGAAGCAATCGCACATCGGTCGCCCGCAAGTTTAACTTTACACTGATAATAACTAAACCGTAAACTATGTGATGCATGAAATCGTGCTGGTGCACTAGGCCGACACGTTCCCCTCACCTCATCGCATCGCAAATCACTTAACATAGCATGTGATTGCCTTAACAATAAACTTTAAAAACTGTGATTTGTGAAATCGCTCCATCTGCGCTTTAATATCCATCGTTGACCTATGCCCAGATCTGACGGTCTTCCTTGATCACCCTTTACCTAATCGCATCGCAAATCACTTAACATACCACGTGATTGACTTAATGGTAAACTTTAAAAACTGTGATTTGCGAAGTCACTTCATTTACACTTTAATATCGGCCGTTGGTTTCCTCCCTTTCGAATCTGTGATTGGATCATGGTCATCTGCTTGTTCTACACGCGTTTCTTCTTCAGCGCTTCATTCCTTAGTTTAATTCCTGGCGAGCTCCCTTTAAACATTCTCTACTACTCTTCTCTGGATCTCCCGCTCTATTTTTCAATCTATTTTCTGCAGGCTACGCTTTTCTTTTAAAGAAATCTAGTAGCCACGAAGCCTTAATTTGCTTGTTTTGAAAATTGATTACATGTTTACCTGTAGCCTCTTTATTGACATAACCAAAATCTCAGTGAAATAGTTGTGCTATCACCATGTGGAATATATGACTTTCATTTCTTAAAAATAACTTCCCTTTACTATATTACTATTTTGACAATGAATTTTCAACAAAGGTAGCTATTATTCCAGACCATATGATTGCAATTTTATTACCAAAACAACGACTAACCTTCAACACTAATCATAAGTCAAAATAGAGATTTAATTTATTTTAGGATTCTAAAAAGCTATGACACCTATTCACTTAAAAAGACCTTGATGTTGGGACTCTTTTTAACTTTTATTGGAAATGAATCAAACTTTGGACATGAACTAGGACATAATAAAAATTTGATAATAGTGACACAATGGCGATTACACCATTTAAATTTTCAATGCTAACAGTTGGCATTAAAAAAGAAGAAAGAGAGCACTCGTCTTGACGTGCTTGTACAGACTTCAAAGATCATCCACTAAAGGAGGGAGGAAGAACCAGTTTTGAAATTTAGTTGCATGAGGACATGAAAAACCTTTGGTGTGGGAGAATGTTGAAGCCTAGAATTGCTTCTTTTTTACTATCCATCTTTCCATCTCATTTCACCTTTTTGAGATCATTCTATTACAATCTTAGCATGTTTGAGGTCAATATCAACTCTTGTAAAGGTATTAATCATCCATAATTAAATTCTTTGTTTCTTAGTGAATTATAACAAAATTATTCTTACAACAACAAAGTCATGAACATTCGTCAATTGATATTTTTTTCCGCAACAAAATCCATTGTTAGACAAGTTGTAGCACTGCAATAAAGGGATAAAGACAATCATAAGACGAAAAACCGCTACCATATGGATAACCACCTACTAGCATCACTTGGAAATCTACACGGATTAAGAAATCTCAAATTCAAAGGCAAAGTCAACTCTGGAAACTACGTGTAGCGATTAAGTAGAGGCAACGGAGGAATAAAATAACATCAAGTGAGAGAGACTGAAGATTTGATCAACTGTTGAGATTTTAGATCGAAATGAATCTCCTATGACTTGCTTATTTTCAAAATAAACTCATAAATATATTGAATTCTAAGTTGAATCGATCTCGTAGGTATCAAGATGTTACATAACATATCGGCTTAAAACTCTTTAAAATCGTATTATGAAAATTGTATAAATGTTGTAAGCAAGACCAAAGACATAAGGTTTTTTAATTATCAAGTTTATAACCTTTTGTTGTGAAGACTAATAATGCTTTGTCTCGTAATATAAGTCACTATTACTCTTAATGTGTAAAGATCATTGGTTCGTGAATCCATCTTTTAATGATCTTTATCATAACCAATCTTCTTATCATTGCCTC
Organism: Pinus albicaulis; assembly: GCA_034641835.2. Taxonomy (NCBI): domain Eukaryota; kingdom Viridiplantae; phylum Streptophyta; class Pinopsida; order Pinales; family Pinaceae; genus Pinus; species Pinus albicaulis. The sequence goes on from CM076579.1 coordinate 899,391,903, forward strand.
AAAAATGCATACTTTCTAGTTGCTGACAAATTAAGTGGTATACATTATCGAGATAAAAAGCCATAGAGCGCTGCCAAAGAATGTGGAAATGGCTCCCATGATAAAAAAAAAACCAACACTAACAATTTAGTTGTCAACGCTTTGTCAAAAATATTCAAAATGAACGTTGATGGATTAACATGCAACATTATTCAGAAAACCCTACTTGAGCTTCTTTGTTGCCTCCATCCAAAGGTCCACATCACTAATCTGAGTTGGCTTCTCCTTCTTAGTTTTCTTGGCCTTGGGGCCCTCTTCTCCCTTTTTATGATTTTTTTGCTTCTTGAAACTAGAAGCCTCCTTTTTGTTTATCATCAAATCCCTTAATGGTGTATCATCTAAATCAATCACATGTTTTGCTAAGGTAGGGTTCTATTTCAGCGTAAATTTAATCCCAAGCTTATTTATAGGTCTATTATGGGGTTTTATGATCCCATACATCTCAACCAAGGTAGCCTCTTTTGTATTTTTTTCTGCATTGTTTCAAGTTGACCCTCCCTTGATTTGCTAGGTTAAATTTTTGCAACTTCAACAAGTTCATCTCCAGCATTTTTATCAGTGAGATATTTTGGCAGCTCTGAATGTTTCTCTTGAGGAGAGGATTGGGTTTTATTTTCCCTAAGTGGTATGTGTTTCCTTGTGTAAACCTTCTTTAGCTCAGGAACCAAAATGGTTGTTTGTATTTGAATTTTGAGGGAGGTATTTGTCCTACTTCTGATTTCGACAGAGAAGGTTCATTGTTCTGGTACGTCAGATACTTGGACAAGATTCTTTCGTTTTCTCCCTTTTTACTCTTTCCATACTTAGAAACTAACTCCATGAAACCACCCAAAACAAAAAAATGCTCCCATGTTAATTATTTTTTCTAAAATGATTGACAATTAAAAGCTTAATTAAATCGAAGGAGATAGTGAGGAGAGGAGTTGGGCTAGGCCCATATACTCACTAACATTTTCTTCAAACTCATTAACATCTAAAAAGGCATGTTCATTTAGACTTTTCCATAAATGTGTGTGAGGAATTTGAAATGGTACATACCAATTCTGTTATAATAGCCTTCACAGGTGAATTAAGACTGAATAACACTCAAGATTTTATTCCATTCTCTCTTGAGCCATGATCTTTGTACTCCTAGCCACCAATATTGGTTCTTGTATTCATCTTTCAAGAAAAAAGGGAATATCAATTCCCACCAAGGTTCGATTTTTGAACCAACGGTCTCCATCCACTGGAAGACATGTAGCTTCAGTGATAATATCCTCTGTAATTTGGAAGGAGAGGTCAACAATGCTAACGTTTTTTCCATCAAACCCTTCTAAAAACACATGATCCACTCCATCATGGAATCTGTCACACCTAACACAAAACTCAATCCATCGAGCCTGTCGAAACTCCTCTCGGAATTCACGGATGGCTTCAAAAACCTCAGGGCCCTCAAGTCTTACCCTGCACAACGGACCGCCCTTTCCCATAACTACTAACAACTTGCAAAAAAAACTATGAATAACAAAGAAAATGGTGGCGTTGATCTTGGAAAACAATAGAGAAATCATTGGAATGAAACACTATGCATGACCCTTTCTTCTCATTATAGAGATCTCGATTTTCTAATTTTCCAACGAAATGATAACAAATCACTTCCCTCATGCTTTAATGATACCATTATCTCTCACTCATAATTATTCTTGTCTATCTAATGATGTGATCGAGAAATAAATTATGTTAATCAATCGCTCAATACCACCTACCATTTTATAACCAGTTGTGTTCAAAATTGATTTGGCAGTGTCATTTTTCATTGGATAAAAGGTTGTGCTAACGATTATTTTGGTAGCGCCAACTTTAACTAAATAACCACTCATTCCAATTTAATCAGTGTTTTCATTTTGAACTCGTTAAACTAGCGTTTCCAAATTAAATGGTAGTGTGCCTGGATTTTTAAGAAACTGCTAACTTTGAAGCTTTTATCTTGAATCTAAAATTGTGATAACAAATACCATGATTTGAATCAAGTATAGTAATTTGTCGTATTCATTAGTTAAACGGTATAATCACAAGTTTCATGTCAAGTCTTTCTATATAGTTTGCATGGAAATATTGAATTCTCCATTGCAAAAGGTTAGGTGGTCGAGTTGCTCACTCTAGCTCCAGTGTCGAATTCCCCTAGTTTTTAGTTCAAATTTTGGCCTCTTGTTTCTATTGTGTATAGATGACGAGTTGCATCCATGACTTGAGTGTCTGAAGTAGTGTTCCCTGCAAGTCCGTCGGACCCCCAAATTATAGAAATTGAAATTCTTATTAGAAAGTATGAAAAGGATTTTCTTGTAGACAATGACTTATTAGATTCCTTTCATTTCCCTGCACTTAAGCGTGAATTATTCACAGAGCCTACAACCCGGCAAGATGGTAGTCATTATTCTAGGTTGAAGGAGGAATTCTGAGGATTACATAGGTACACGTTGATGAATTTAAGGAATTTTCTTTTTTTTGGCACCTCAAGCGCGGTTATGCAGTGCACAGAATTTCTTATCAACCAATTGCATGGGGGCTCCTTATGCCTTGACCGAGAGTACCCAATACATGCCAGTGGTATCCAGAGGTTTACGAGGTTATCCGCTATGGGTGCCTATATTTATTTTTCATTTAAAACCATCTCCAAGTGCAATAAGAATATCGAGGACAATAATTTTTATACCAACTATGCTACTCAACATGGCAGAAAAGAGGCCACCATTGATTTGATCAACATGCCAAAAATTAATTTTTCCTGTCATATAATAGTGGCGAAGATCATGTTCCATTACACCAACGGTGAATGCACTTTGGATACTATCTCAATGGATGAAGAATGGGATAAAGGCGAACAATTGAATTGGTGTAGCTACTTGTTAAATGAATTGTTCAAAGCTTACTAAGATGTGTACAACCAGGCGACTTACTGCATCTACAGGTATTTAGTCATCTCTCTTGCCATGATGAAGTGGTGTCCTCTTTAAGGGAGGGAATTATCCCCAATATCCGATGATCAGCCCCTGACACTCACGTACACCCTGTGGCGGACATAAGGGTAGCTAAGTAGCAAAGAAAACAATGAAGCATCCTTCGCTACTAGGTATGCCAAAATGGTCATTGTTACAGCGGTTGTCCCCCGAATCCTAAAGTCGCTCCTTGATTAATATTTGCAGTTCATATGGTTCAGTGTTCTCCATGGCACCACCTCGATTCGGCCCAAATTTTTCAACCCAGAGACGTTCCAAATGTGTACCCTACCTTTTCAGTCTCTCGGAATAGGTGTTCCATAATGAATATTTTTCTTGGACAGGTATTGTTTTTGAGATTCGAGACAACAAACGGATATATTATTTTTAAGGAATGTTGCCACATCCATTGCCTCGTGAGAGACCTCTCCCTCCCAAAAGCAGGACGTGGAAGAAATACTCACTCCCTTCTTGAAGAGGTTTGAACAACCATCTTTTCGGTTTGAAGCACTCTGGCAATGTTTAGGTCATCCATAAGTTATCTACCTCTCCTTTTTAATTTTTCTAGTGTTTGTTCGATTAGTGATTCCTCGTTGAAATATTTAGCCATCTCCCTTCCCTTGGTGGGCCCTAATTTTGTTACTAAGCCCATAGTGCAAGACACCCTTCATTTTCTAGCCTATTTCCCTCAATTTTCTCGCACCCCACCCCTATTACTTCACCCCAAATTGTCGACCTCACAAACGAAGAGCCTCACCCCATCATTGGTACTCAAATAATCAAAGAACTTTCACATTCCACCTCAACTACTTCTTTGATATCCCACAACCACTCACCCTACACAACCTACTCCTCCACAACCATTTCGGATCTGCCTTAGACCGACAATCTCCTTACTACCGAGACTGAAATGGAGGTGATTAAAATGCCTCACCTATCCTTACTCTTCGCATCAGGCCCTTAATAAGAAAATTCCCAATCCAACCATCCTAGTCCCAAACCCGACAAATTCCAGGAAGTTAAAAGCATCTTGACAATAAACTCGGGAGAATACTTCGTTACAAGGCCTTCAACTCCCGGCAGACGCACCAAAATATATTGGCACTGGAATCAGCACTTGGACTACAGCAAGCGCCTGACTAGACACATCTTAAAATCTAAGGCAATTTTAATGTTTTGTTTTATGGGATTGGAATATGGTATAAAATTTAATTCACTGAAGAGAGATTTTGATCAAATCCATAGTTCTACTAAAGAGGTTATTGTAACTTGACATGGTAGCAAGGTGCAAGTTTGTAGTCTATGAGGCGAGGAAATTGTAAGATGAGAGGAAACAGTAGGTCTGTGAAACATAAATATAATGCATTTAGTATAAATTCACAAAAGTGGCAGTTTGACAATATTCCATTAAGAGAAAGTTATTTCTAGTTTGGTAAGATTCTCACTGAAATATCATGAAGAATAACTATCATGAGTGATGATCTTCCACTGTTCTAACATATATTTTATCAGGAATGCTCATTGTGTGAGACTAGCAAAAACTGATCAAACACATAACATGCTTAAGAGACTAATAAAAAAACATAACAGTATGATGATTTGCAAACTAGAACTAGAAGAAAGGAGATATGGAAACACAATTAAAGTAGACAATACACACAGAAAATTGGTAATAAGTCCTTAGTAGTATCATTCCATTTCATTCAAAAAAAATATTACAGATCATACAATCAAAATTCTATAACCATCAACCAACACTGACTTCATATCAGTTTGGCATATATATACAAAACATGATATTGTCATCTTCCACGGAAAAAGGTGAATCTGTTTCCAAAATTTATTATGATCTCATGCAAGAGATAAGGCATATCCTTTAATCTTAATTACAAAGTGCTATGACATAATGAAAATAACAACATTAAGGCTAACAATTTGAAGTGGTTTGTATGATGTGGCATTTTTATGGGAAGACTCCTCTTCCGTTCTGGTGCAAGCAACTCCATAAAAAGTGAAAACAACAGTGAAAATTGTATGTGGTTGTTCCTTGAATGCTACTTGGTGCCTGGTAAAAACATGTTGGTACTGAGAGTAGTGGTAGAAAATTGTTTGAGAGAAAATTTGTCGTTGTTCCGTTGTTCATTTCCCCCTTTTTTGGTTGAAAATCCTTTCTAATGGCAGAAAACCTGAAACTTTTGGATAGAAAGAAGGAGGTTCATTTTATGAGAAATTACAAAGAAAACCTTTTGAAATAGGTTTATTTGATAGAGGAGACATTGAGCGGAATGAATGATAAGCGGGGGGGTGATGGCGTGGCGAAGAAGTGGTACCAATCGCAGATCGCGCATCGGAAGTTTTATTATGAAATGCGGGAGTTAAATGGTCGAAATGGCGAAGTGCGATGTGCGATGACAGTGGAAGTGACGTGGCAAAGAATTGGGACCAATTGCAGATCATGCATCGTAATTTTTACAAACATACATACGCGTACAATCAACATCATTTATTGGAACTTTAAACAAAACTGCAATTGCTCCCAAACAATATGCATACACGCGGAATTGTGGTTCTAGGGCCCCACAACATGTTGACCAATTGGAAGCAATCGTACATTGGTCGCCCGCAAGTTTAACTTTACACTGATAACAGCTAAACCGTAAACTATGCGATGCACGAAATCATGTTGGTGCACTACGCTGACATGTTCCCCTCGCCTCATCGCATCGCAAATCACTTATCATAGCATGTGATTGCCTTAATGATAAACTTTAAAAACTGTGATTTGCGAAATTGCTCCATCTACGCTTTAATCTCCATCGTTGATTTTTGCCCCGATCTAACGGTCTTCATTTCTCGCGCTTCGCCTCATTGCATCGCAACTAACTTAACATACCACGTGATTGACTTAATGGTAAACTTTAAAAACTATGATTTGCGAAGTCGCTTCATTTATGCTTTAATCTTAGTTGTTGGTTTCTTCCCTTTAGAATCTGCGATTGGATCATAATCTTTTGCTTGTTCTACACGCAGTTCTTTTCCAATGGTTCATTCCTTAGTTTAATTCCTGGCGAGCTCCATTTAAACATTCTCTACTGCTCTTCCCCGGATCTCCCGCTTTGTTGGTCAATATTTTTTCTGCAGGATACTTTTTGCTTTTAAAGAACTCTGGTTGCCACGAAGCCTTAATTTGCTTGTTTTGAAAACTGATTACCTATTAACCTGTAGCCTCTTTACTGAGATAACCAAAATCTCAGTGAAATAGTTGTGCTTTTCACTGTGTGGAATATATGACTTTCATTTCTTAGAAATAATTGCCCTTTACTGTATTACTATTTTGGCAAAGAATTTTCAACAAAGGTAGCTATTATTCCAGACCAAATGATTGCAATTTTTATACCAAAACAACGACTAACCTTCAATACTAACCATAAGTCAAAATAGAGATTTTAATTTATTTTAGTATTCTAAAAAACTATGACACCTATTCACTTAAAAATACCTTGATGTTGGGACTCTTTTTAACTTTTATTGGAAATGACTCAAACTTTGGACATGAACTAGGACACAATAAAAATTTGATAACAGTGACACAATGGCAATTACACCATTAACATTTTCAGTGCTAACAGTTGGCATTAGAAAAGAAGAAAGAGAGCACTAGTCTTGACGTGCTTGTACAGGCTTCAAACATCATTCACTAAAGGAGGGAGGAAGAACCAGTTTTGAAATTTTGTTGCATGAGGACATGCAAAACCTTCGGTGTGGGAGAATTTTGAAGCCTAGAATTGTTTCTTTTTTACTATCCATTTTTCCATCTCATTTCACCTTTTTGACATCATCCTATTACAATCTTAGCATGTTTGAGGTCAATATCAACTCTTGTAAATGTATTAATCATCCGTAATTAAATTCTTTGTTTCTTAGTGAATTATAACAAAAGTATTCTTACAACAACAGAGACATGAACATTTGTCAATTGATATTTGGTTTCGCAACAAAATCCATGTTTAGACAGGTTGTAGCACTAGAATAAAGGGATAAAGACTATCAGAAGGTGACAAACCGCTTCCATATGGATAACCACCTACTAGCATCACTTGGAAATCTACACGGATTAAGAAATCTCAAATTCAAAGGCAAAGTGGACTCTGGAAACTGCGTGTAGCGATTAAGTAGAGGTAGTGGAGGAATAAAAAAACATCAAGTGAGCAAGACCGAAGATCTGATCAGCTGTTGAGATTTTAGATCAAAATAAATCTCCTATGACTTGCTTCTTTTCAAAAGAAACTCATAAATATATTTACTTCTAATTTGAATCAATCTCGTAGGTATCAATATGGTACATAACTTATCGGCTTAAAGCTCTTTAAAGTCGTATTATGAAACTTGTATAAATGTTGTAAGCAAGATCAAAGACATAAGGTTTTTTAATTGTCAAGTTTATAACTATTTTGTTGTGAACACTGATGATGCTTTGTCTCGTAATATAAGTCACTATTACTCTTAATTTGTGTGTGAATATCTTGAGATCATTAACCAACCTGCACTCACGGGAGGGTCCCCTATCGAGATGTGAGATATTGTTCATATTTTTGTTTTGTTTTTAGAATTGTAATTTCAAGAATTCGTTTCCAGTGTAATCTCATTTTTTATTATTCTTCATTTGATTGCATAGTACTCACAAACAGAAAACACTAAAAAGATTTCAATTATTCAATGAATCCTCTTATCAGCACTTAATTGTTTCACAGATCAATTTGATTTCTTAGAAGTTAATGAAATTCACTGTAAAGGCTAAATACGCACACCATTAACCATTCTTAAGTTATAATTTTATCTTCTACAAGTAGGAATTAGACTTTACTTTAATTTTATTTCCAAGAATTTAATATAGAGTTTCCTTACTGCAAATTAGTTTAGGATTTTCTTTCAGTAAGATAGTGCATAATATGTTCAATTTTGTAAAAGTAGAATCGGATTGTTTTCCTTAATTTGATCTTTAAGCATTTCCTTTTATGCAATTAGAATTCAGTTTGAATTCTGCATTTTCCATTTTTAAAAGTTCAGCTCAATTAATCAAGACTAAATATAACTTTGGATTGAAAGAACATGTGCGTAATTATTCTCCAAATTGTGTATCTCTAGAATTAGTTTCATAATTTTTAGAATCACTTAATTCAAATAAGGAATACTAGCATATATAGTGCACATACATTTCACAAGTACACGAATATTAGTTGACAATTAACGAATTAAATTAAGAAGAATTAATCTACCAAACAATACCCTTACTATATGTCGCCCTTCAAGCGACACCGACAAGCTGGTGGGGAGCTCACCACGACCATCTATGTGGATGGGAGACAATCAAGTCCACGTTAATATGAAGATTCAGGTACTAAGGGGGATGCTCAGCCAAATTTCCCAAATTTTAAGGGTACACTGACCCTCACCAACATATTTATATTTGTAAGGATAAGTGGACCAGAGAGAGACTTCCCGAGAATTTGTGGGTGCAAAGGTTCGTCCACACTCTGGGAACATTCCACCAGGATTGGTATATGAAGGAAGAAATAAAAATGTAGACTAATGGGTTGGACCACATGAAAAACCAATTCGCTTTTTATTTCTCCTTTGTACATGAAGATGAGAGGATAGTGGTTTCCTTGAAAGAAGTCAAGAGGGTCATGTTCTCATCGGGAGAGCTTATTGAGGGCTATTGTGACCAAGATTTCTTCAATTCCACCTATGACTCGGGATTTCATGAAGTTATGGCTTGCATGAAGGTGAATATTGAACCTGATGATGAAAATTGGGAGAATTGAGGCACTTGACCTTCAAGGAGTCTAGGGGGCATGAGACATAAAAGGTGTTCCTATTACGACTAGTCCACAACTGCAACATCTTAAACTATGAAAGAATAACATCAAGACCAAAGAGAAACCAAAGTTGTCTTCCATCGGTGACTATTGGGAAAAACATACCACTAAGGATATCTTTGATCTCCTGAAGGAATACGAGGATATTTTTCCTACATCCATTGCAGAGCTCAAATGAATTAAAGGAGATTTTGGAGAAATGAAGATCGTGTTGAAGCCATAAACAAGACTAGTAAAACATCGATTGTAACAACTAAACCCAAGACTCAAGGAGAAGGTAAAGAGGTAAATCGACAAGAGTTTGGGATTTGGCCTCATATTTCTAGTTGATGAAGATAAGTGGGTTAGTCTGATCATCATTCGTAATAAGAAGGATTCTAAAGAGATCTGGGTCTATGTAGACTACAGGAGCTTGAACAATGCCTGCTTCCATGACCCATTTCCTACTTTGTACAGTGATGAGGTTCTCGATAAAATTGCAAGTAATGAGGCCTACTCCTTCATTGATGGGTTTTTTGGCTATCAGCATGTGCGTGTTGCAGAAGGAGATAAGATAAAAACTACCTTCACAACTGAATGGATCTCTTATGCATATCATGTCATTTAGTTTGGGTTGAAGAATGCCCCTGCAGTGTTTTCAAGGATTGTGATTGTTGCATTTTTCAATTATATTCATAAGTTCCTTGAGGTATTATGGATGATTGGACAATATATAACTTATTGAAGAGGCACTCCAACTTACTCAGGGTAATTTTTGATCGTTGCAGGAAATTACAGATTTATTTGAACTTGAAGAAATGTATTTTGGTTTTCCCCTTTGGAACATTGTTGGGGCATACATTTTGCAAGGAAGGAGTATGTGTTGACCCTACTAAGGTTTCCGTAATTCTGAATATGCCTCCACCAACCAGTATCAAATAGTTAAGATCGATTCTAGGCCACACGGGATCCTATTGCAGGTTCATTCGTATTATGCCCTAATTACTACACCATTGGAAAATATACTGAAGAAATCTAAGCATTTTTCTTGGACATATGAATGTGATGTTTCCTTTGATATGTTAAAGGAGAAGTTGGAAAGTGCACCAATTATGGTTTACCCAGATTGGACTAAATAATTTCATGTCCACATAGATGCGTCAAGGATCACTTTGGGAGCTATTTTAGCCCAACCTGGAGATGGTAATCTGGATCACCCAATTTATTTCACCAGTATAAAACTTTCTAATATGGAGAATAACTACACCACTGTTGAATGTGAAGCTCTTGCGATGGTGTATTCCTTGCAAAAATTTAGACATTATCTTTTGGGTGGTCCCTTTAAGATCTTCACTGACCATTCTGCACTGAAGTATCTAGTCAATAAGCTTGTGCTAGAAGGGAGGCTTTGCAAATGGCTCTTAATATTTCAGGAGTTTACATTCAAATTCATAATGAAGCTAGGAAGGATGAATGTGGGGCCTGAACATCTCTCATGGATGGATTCGGGTGAAGAAGGAGGGTTAGTAAATGACCAATTATCGGACACAGATTTTTTTTTGGGGTTGAAGTCGTTAATGATTACTTGGAAGACATTGCATTTTCTTGGCCATTGGTAAATTCCTAGAGGAGTACAATAACCCAGACGAAGCATATGGTGGTCAGAGTTTCAAATTACCAACTAATCACAGGCCAATTGTACAATATGGGTCTCGACTAGATATTTCGACCAACCATGAAAAGAAAGATGTGTTATGGGAGTGCCACTCTAGAGTTGCGTGAGGACATGTAGGATGGAAGGCTACCACAATAAAATTACTACAAGCAGGACTCTGGTGTCCCACACTCTTCAGGGATTTGAAATAGTACTTCAAGAAATATGATGTATGTCAATGATTGGGGTAGTCATCGCATAGGGATGAGCTTCCCCCTTAGCAGGTACATGCGTTCCAAGCTTTCAAGAAGTGGTTAGTTGACTTTATGGGGTCTATTAATTCATTGGCGTACTACTCTTGCACTTGATACATTATTACTTCTACATATTATCTCACCCATTTGGTCGAGGTCGCACATGTTAAAGACTGCACTACGGATACTACTAATCGGTTCATTTTTGAAAATGTCATCACTCTATTTGGGTGTCCACGGAGCCTACCCAACGACCAAGGGACACACTTCACTAATGAAATATTCATCATATTGTTGCAAAACTTCATGATCCAACGTCATAAAATCAACCCCTATCGTCCACACGCAAACGGTACCATCAAATATTTCAATAAGATCCTGGAGAAGGGCATCACCAAGGTTTGTTTGACCAACAGTGATGACTGGGATGAGAGGGTACCAACTACCCTATGGAATTATCATACCATTGTCAAAATATTACATAAACCTACCCCATTCCAGCCCGTTTATGGCCAAGAAGCTATAGTATCTAATGAATTTTTTGTTCCCAATCTCTTTATTGCACAGGCTACTCATATGACAAAGGACGAATCACTTGCTGAGAGGCTACCTGAAATATAGGAGCTAGATGAATCCAATTTTCTAGTTGATTTTCATCAAATTGTCGAGAAGGAAATACAAAAAGCATGGCATGACTGCCACATCAAGAGGAAATACTTCATTGTTGGGGGTAAGGTTTTATTCTATCATGGTAAGTTTCTGAAGCACTTTGGGAAGCTCCAAATGCATTAGTTGGGCTCGTTAATTGTTGTGGAAGTACGATACTATGGATTTGTTAATATTTCTCAACTGGACAAGATTATATTTCATGGTTGGGTGAACAGCACATGCCTGAAGCCTTTCCATGGCCCACAAACTTCTTATTCACTTGGTTGATCTCTGAAAGGGGATGGTAGTTAGGTTTAGGGTCGAGTCAATTAGGTAGGTTTAAAGTCTATTCAGTTATTTCAGTCGAGAATAAAGGTACTTGCATCATGTTTGTTAGTCTAGTTGAGTGCACCCCTTCGCAGTTGATCATAGTCGGGGGAATGCATGTGGCAGTCGTCTTATCCTTCATAATCAATAATAATTTTCAGTGTATTTTCGAATTTGATTTAAATATCTCCCGTAATATCTCTCTGATCTTAATGGAAAATGACCTACACCCATTCATCCACCCATGGTATTTAAATTCCTATGGTATTGTAAGTGACATCTATCCATGGTATTCATTCACCCATGGTAAGTATCCACCCATGTTATTCATCCACCCATATAATTTACCCATGGTATTGTAAGTGGCATCCACCCATGGTATTGTAAGTGACATCTACCCATGGTATTTACCCACCCATGGAATTTACCTATGGTATTGTAACTAAAAAAGACTATAAATAACAAGTCACATTTTGTAAAAGGACATATTGTCCACCACAATGTAGCTTTTACAGTTATTCTATTTTTTAATAAAAAAAATTCTTTGTGGGTTTATTTACGACGTGTTCTCGGATTTTTCTGGCATTTCAATTTTTCAAATCTTGGGGGGAGGCCCTCAAGATCCATTTCAATTTTTTAGATCTTCGGGGCCTCCCCCCAAGATCTGGATCATTGGTATCAAATTCAGGTTACGACTCCATGGGAATGAGGGCTTAAAGCATATTTCAGTTTCAAATTTTTGCAATGCACTTTCGCAAGCTTCATGCAACTGCCACAACCTCCACGGACCACTTTCTTGGGCCAAACGAGAAGATTTTTTTTTTCATTTTTTGCAGGAATTTTTTTGTGACGTTTTTGCAGATCATATGTGAAACTTTTGGTGAAAATTTTACAAAAAAAGAAAAAAATAATAATAGATATGGATTCCTTGCATTAAATTACCCAAATTCAAAAAAAAAATCGGCCAAATCAGAGTTCAGATGAGGGAGATATTGTTGATTTAAAATCAGATTTGTTGCAGATATTTTTCTGACAGCAATTCATCGACAACAACTCTCCTCTCATTTTTGCAGTTTTGTGTAGCATTTCAGAAAATTGATTGCAAATCTAGGCTCCTCTTGAAAAATCACCCAATTTAAAAATAAAAAATAAAAAAATAAAAAAACAAAAAAAAAAGCCAAATCAAACTTCGAATGAGGGAGATATCTTTAATTTAAAATCAACTACTTTTTTCAGAACTTCTGTGACAGAGGGACAATTGCAACGCAAATCTTGGTTTCCAGAGTGTCCATATAGGGATTTCAATCACATGGGAAGATGCAGAATGGTCATTCCATTTCCAAAAACAAGCTATAATAAAGATTTTAAGTTATATTGATCGATTTATGCCCGTTTTAAATTAGCTTTTATATATGGAAATGCATTCAGAGTGGGTTACCTTTGGATACGTGCCCTCCCACCCTGATTTAGTAGGCACCTATTTCACATTCATCAGTTTCACCATAGCAGCATCTAGCTTGGGTTATTTGGAGACACCACAGTTTCACCCCAGGCTCTCTAGACTCCTACTACTTCATCAACAATCAACGTCATGGTTATGGGTCAACCGCACAGAATCTTTGTCATCAAAGTCCATTTGCTGGGTCGCACGCAGTTAGTATCACAGTTGGTCACAAGAATTACAGGGTATCTCTATCCTCAGATCTTCATTTTTCATGGTTGTGGGACATCCACAAACCCACACTTTATCAAATTCCATTTGTTAGGCCACACATTATTAGCATCATAGTTGGTCACAAACATTACAGGGTATCTCTATCCTCGAATCTTCATTTCTCATGGTTATGGGTCATCCAAAAACCTACACTTCATCGAAGTCCATTTTCTAGGCCGCACACTATCGGTATCACAGTTGGCCACAAGAATTATAGGGTATCTCTATCATCGAATCTTCGTTCATCATGGTTATGTGTTAACCACACAGAACCCTTATCTTCAGTGGATCTTCATATTCAGTAAAGGTTTCTCAAGAGGGAACTTCTCGCAATGTGGACTATTGCTTCTTAATGAGGGAGGAAAGATCCAAATGGAAAGTGGACTACACCCATTCATCCACCCATGGTATTGTAAATGACATCTCTCCATGGTATTCATTCACCCATGGTATGTATCCACCCATGGTATTCATCCACATATGAAATTTACCCATGGTATTATAAGTGGCATACACCTATGGTATTTATCCACCCATGGTATTGTAAGTGAAATCTACCCATGGTATTCATTCACCCATGGTATTTATTCACCCATGGAATTTACTTGTGGTATTGTAACTAAAAAAGACTATAAGTAACAAGTCACTTTTTGTAAAAGGACATATTGTCCACCACAATGTAGCTTTTACAATTATTCTATGTTTTAGTAAAAAGTTTCTTCGCGGTTTTATTTACGGTCTATTCTCAAATTTTTCTGTCATTTCAATTTTTTAGATCTTGGGGGCCTCCCCCTCAAGATCCATTTCAATTTTTTAGATCTTGGGGCCTCCCCCAAAGATCCGGATCACCCTGTCACATTTTGGTTATCCGCTTTTTGGTTTTTCCATCATTTCATATTAATTGGACATAATGATCACCTGCCTTTTGAGTTTTTGCCTCAACCACCTTAGGTTCATGTCATATTTGTCATTAATATTATTATCACTCAGAAGTTTTCCTTGGTTGTGGAGAAAAAACTAAATGAAACCTCAAACCCAATTTTAAAATCGGAATTTATCCCTTTGAATCTCGAGAGGGATATCTCTTTGAGTCTGCTACTCAGGGTCATTACAGTTGAAGCTCAACCATATGCTCAGTGGCCAGATTTGAATATAGGAATAACTTTGGTTGGAGAATGGTAAATTTAACCATTAGGCATGGAGTCGTAGGATTGATCTTATTGAAATTTCCAAGAACTAAGGGTAAGACAAACAAGTATCAAAGGCATATACAATGTCTATTTAGACTTTCAGGATATTTAGCTGGCAAGCAGAAGAAAAAAAACCAATTACATAATGAAGATATGAATTTTGTGTAACTTTAGAAGAAAAAATCGAACATTTTAAAATGAAATTAGTAGAGCATTGAAGTATGAATTCCACTGATTTGTAATCTTCGTTTAAAAAATGAATAGGTAACAAGCATATGATTTACTAAGAAAGAACACATCACTAAGAAATTGATTGATAAGCATAGCAAAGGAATCTCAAATATGTGAGTCTAGAACTTATGCCTTAGAAATTCTATTAATATCAAGATAACATATACGCAATTGAGTTTTTTTTTTGCCCAAAACCAACCCTTGGTTTCATTTCATGATCAGCGTTATGGAAAGTTTCCAAAAACTTAAACCATGATTTTAGGAAACTTTAATTACCAAATATTTAACATATATATAAATTCCTAAAACTATGATCAAATATATTTACACAATAATTATTTAATGTGTTGTTTCTTGAACCATAAATTGTGGTAAAATGTTGTAACTCAAAACTAATTTGTAGTTGAAAAACTTGTTAAAACTAAGGACCAAAACCGTTTGTTGATATTCTGCAATATTTCCCTATTTTATCCCTCAAAATATGTTATGTTTTTGTCATCATGCTCAAAATAGTAAGTTCACCATGGATCTCAGGCTTGATTCTTTGAACTGAAGTTTGGTTCATGAATCCATCTTTTAATGATCTTTATCATAACCAATATTCTTATCACTGCCTGAAAAATGCATAATTTCTAGTTGCTGACAAATTAAGTGGTATAAATTATCGATATAAAAAGCCGCAGAGTGCTGCCAAAGAATGTGGCAATGCCTGCCCGTGATAAAACAAAAACCAGCACTAACAATTTATTTGTCAACACTTTGTCAAAAATATTCAAAATGAACATTGACAGATTAACATGCAACATTATTCAGAAAAACCTACTTGAGTTTCTTTGTTGCCTCCAACAAAAGGTCCACATCACTAATCTAAGTTGGCTTCGCCTTCTTAGTTTTCTTGGCCTTGGGGCCCTCTTCTTCCTTTTTATGAAATTTTTTCTTCTTGGAACTAGAAGCCTCCTTTTTGTTTATCGTTGAATCCCTTAATGGTGTATCATCTAAATCAATCACATGCTTTGCTAAGGTAGGGTTCTATTTCAGCGTAAACTTAATCCCAAGCTTATTTATAGGTCTATTATGGGGTTTTATGATCCCATACATCTCAGCCAAGGTGGCCTCTTTTGTAGTTTTTTTCTGCATTGTTTCAAGTTGACCCTCCTTTGATTTTCTAGGTTAATTTTTTGCAACTTCAACAAGTTCATCTCCAACAATTTTATCAGTGAGATCTTCTAGCAGCTTTGGATGTTGCTCTTGAGGAGAGGATAGGGTTTTATTTTCCATAAGTGGTATGTGTTTCCTTGTGTAAACATTCTTTAGCTCAGGAACGAAAATGGGTGTTTGTATTTGATTTTTAAGGGAGGTATTTGTCCTACTTCTGATTTGGAAAGAGGAGGTTCATTGTTCTAGTACCTCAGATACTCGGACAAGATTATTTCTTTGTCTCCCTTGTTTACTCTTTCCAGACTTAAAAATAACTCCACGAAACCACCTAGAACAAAAAATGCTCCCATGTTCAATTATTTTTTCTCAAATGATTGACGATTAAAAGCTTAATTAAATCGAAAGAGACAGTGGGGAGAGGAGTTGGGATAGGCCCATATCCTCACTCACATTTTATTCAAACTCATTAACAGGTAAAAGGGCATGTTCATTCAGACTTGTCCATAAATATGTGCAAGGAATTTGAAATGGTACATACCAATTCTGTTATAACATCCTTCACGGGTGAATTAATACTGAATAACACTCAAGATTTTATTCCATTCTCTCTTGAGCCATGATCTTTGTACTCCTAGCCACCCACCTCGGTTCTTGTATTCATCTTTCAAGAAAAAATGGAATATCAATTCCCACCAGGGTTTGATTTTTGAACCAACGGTCTCAATCCACAAGAAGACATGTAGCTTCAATGATAATATCCTCTGCAATTGGGAAGGAGAGGTCAACAATGCTGACGTTTTTTCCATCAAACCCTTCTGCAAACGTATGAGCCACTCCATCATGGAATCTGTCACACCTGACACAAAACTCAATCCATCGAGCCTATCAAAACGCCTCTCGGAATTCACAGATGGCTTAAAAAACATCAGGGCTCTCAAGTCTCTCCCCTGCGCAATTGACCGCCCTTTCCCATAACTACTAACAACCTGCAACAAAAACTATGAAGAAAAAATAAAATGGTGGCATTGATCTTGGAAAAAAATAGAGAAATCAT
Organism: Pinus albicaulis; assembly: GCA_034641835.2. NCBI lineage: Eukaryota > Viridiplantae > Streptophyta > Pinopsida > Pinales > Pinaceae > Pinus > Pinus albicaulis. Next base: position 899,409,008 of record CM076579.1, read on the forward strand.
TGGAATGAAACACTATGCATGAACCTTTCTTCTCATTATAGAGATCTTGATTTGCTAATTTTCCGACGAAATGATAACAAATCACTTCCCTCGTGCTTTAATGATACCATTATCTCTCACTCATAATGATTCTTGTCGATCTAACTATGTGATCGAGAAATAAATTATGTTAATCAATCGCTCAATACCACCTGCCATTTTATAACCATTTGTGTTGAAAATTGATTTGGCAGTGTCGTTTTTCATTGGATAAAAGGTTGCGCTGACGATTATTTTGGCAGCGCCAACTTTAACTAAATAACCACTCACTCCCATTTAATCAGTGTTTTCTTTTTGAACTCTTTAAACTAGCGTTTCCAAATTAAATGGTAGTGTGCCTGAATTTTTAAGAAATCGCTAACTTTGAAGCTTTTACCTTGAAACTAAAATTGTGATAACAAATACCATGATTTGAATCAAGTATAATAATTTTTTGTATTTATTAGTTAAACGGTCTAATCACAAGCGTCATGTCAAGTCTCTCTATATATTTTTCATGGAAATATTTAACTCTCCACTGCAAAAGGTTAGGTGGTCGAGTTGCTCACTCTAGCTCCGGTGTCGAATTCCCCTAGTTTTTAGTTCAAATTCTGGGCTCTTGTTTCTATTGTGTATAGATGACGAGTTGCATCCATGACTTGAGTGTCCAAACTAGTTGTCCCTGCAAGTCCGTCGGACCCCCGAATTATAGAAATTGAAATTCGTATTAGAAAGTATGAGAAGCCTTTGCTTGTAGACAATGACTTATTAGATTCCTTTCATTTCCCTGCAGTTAAGCGTGAATTATTCACAGAGTCTACAACCCAGCAAGATGGTAGTCATTCTTCTAGGTTGAAGGAGGAATTATGAGGATTACATAGGTACACGTTGATGAATTTAAGGAATTTTATTTTTTTCAACACCTCAAGCGCGGTTATGCAGTGCACGGAATTTCTTATCATCCAGTTGCATGGGGGCTCCTTATGCCTTGACTGAGAGTACCCAATACATGCCATTTGTATCCAGAGGTTTACGGGGTTATCCTCTATGGGTAACACTATTTATTTTTCATTTCAAACCATCTCCAAGTGCAGTAAGAATATCGAGGACAATAATTTTTATACCAAGTATGCTATTCAACATGGAAGGAAAGGGGCCACCATTGATTTGATCAACGTGCCACAAATTAATTTTTCCTGTCATATAATAGCGGCGAAGATCATGTGCCATTACACCAATGGTGAATGCACTTTGGATACTATCTCAATGGCTGAAGAATGTGATAAAGGAGAACATTTGAATTGGTGTAGCTACTTGTTAAATGAATTGTTCGATGCTTACTAAGATGTGTACAACCAGGCGACTTACTTCATCTACAAGTATTTAGTCATCTATCTTGCCATGATGAAGTGGTTTCCTCTTTAAGGGAGGGAATTATCCCCAATATCCGATGATCAGCCCCTGACACACACGTACACCCTATGGCAGACATAAGGGTACCTAAGTAGCAAAGAAATCAATGAAGATTCATTCGCTAGCAGGTATGCCAAAATGGTTATTGTTACAGTGGTTGTCCCGCGAATCCTAAAGTAAATCCTGGATTAATACTTGCAGGTCATATGGTTCGGTGTTCTCCATGGCACCACCTGGATTCGACCCAAATTTTTCAACCCAGAGACATTCAAAATGTGTACCCTACCTTTTCAGTCTCTCAGAGTAGGTGTTCCATAATGAATTTTTTTCCTAGACAGGTATTTTTTTTGAGATTTGAGACAACAAACAGATATATTATTTTGAATTAATGTTGCCACATCCATTGCCTCATGAGAGACCTCTGCCTCCTGGAAGCAGGACGCGGAAGAAACACTCACACCCTTCTTGAAGAGGTTTGAATGACCATATTCTCGGTTCGAAGCACTCTGGCAACATCCATAAGTTCTCTACCTCTCCTTTTTAAGTTTTCTAGTGTTAGTTCAATCATTGATTCCTCGCTGAAATCGTTAACCATCACCCTTCCCTTAGTGGGCCCTACTTTTGTTACTAAGCCCATATTGCAAGATACCCTTCAGTTTGCTAGCCTATTTGCCTCAATTTCCTCGCACCCCACCCCTATTACTTCACCCAAAATTGTTGACCTCACAAACAAAGAGCCTCACCCCATCGTTGGTACTCAAATAATCAAAGTACTTTCGCATTCCACCTCAAATACTTCTTCGATATCCCACAACCCCTCACCCTGCACAACTTACTTCTCTGCAACCATTTTGGATCTGCCTTAGACCGACAATCTCTTTACTATTGAGAATGAAATGGAGGTTGAATCTGTTATTCAATAAATAATTGAAACCACCCATGATGCCATCACTATGAGTATTAACCCTACGGATGAAATTATGATGCCTCACCTATCCTTGCTCCTCGAATCAGGCCCTTAATCAAAAAATTCCCAGTCCAACTATCCTAGTCGCAAACTCGACAAATTCCAGGAAGTTAAAAGCATCCTGACTCAGACCTCTCACACTACCCCCCCCCGACTATCAATGATTTTTCTAAAAGGTCTCACTAACACCTACACCACAAAGAACCTCCAGTGAGAAACTTCACTACAAGGCCAATTTGAAAGGTCAGTTGCCAATGGACAACCTTTGTAGGTCTTATTTCCTCTCACTGGCACCATGTCAACCAATGATCTCCATAATTTGTCGTCATCTCAATTTTTTACTTTCAACCAACTGGCTACTTGCCAAGTTGAAGCACTTAATAATACATTGGTAGTATATCATCAGTAGCAGCAACAAAAAATTATTTCCTTAACGGCCAAGTGGGATCAACTATTGCAAGAAAATCAAGTGTTGCAACAACAGTTCAATGATATAAGTGTCAAAATTCAAATGCTTTGGCTTACTATCACTAAGGTAGTACCAAATGCGCCAGAACATTTCTTCACCTATACCATTTCTATTTATTACGACCACATTGGAACTGCGTGTGACAAACTTGTTTCTTTTAACCAGCAGCTTACGCACACTATCGTAGTTGACCAGTATGCACTCCCTGATCTAGCCACTTAATATGTCGTCGAAATTGAGCAAAAAATGACGAATGCGGCTTATCTTAAAGCCTCCCTTCACCATGCTAGTAGGGAAGAGAAATAAATCTTCACACAAGTTCATGATTGGTCTGGTTTTATCATTAGAAAGAACCAACCAGTTTATGCTTTGCATCAACGGGCTCATCAATTGTTTAACCAAGCTTTGCTCATAATTGACCTTGACCAACAAAAGGATATGCTTTCACAAACTAATATGTTGGAGAAGTAGATCTAAAAAATTGAGGATGACTCTTGAGACACCAAGGCTCTCCTGCACAGCCTCAAACCACTGGCACAGATCCATTTTCAGAAGCTACGACAACTCAGCACTAAAGCTGAGAACCAATGGAATGCCCTCGTGACTACCCATCTCGCCCAACCAACAGCTAAACCTATCATGCCATTTCTTGAGCAAGTTGTTATTCTGTTAGTCTCATGGCGGTCAGTGATCACTGAATACCGCAATTCAAAGCCGAAGCCATCTAGTCTCTGCCCAAGTTAGTTCCTTCATTTGAAGGAGAGCCTGCAACATGAGAAGGAACAACCCATGAAGAATCAACAAAAGCAAGAGAAAAACAATCGAATAGAGAATCAATAGCATCAAGCAAGGATTGACTCAAGGATGAGTCAATTGATTGTGGTCGGGGCCTATTGGGTCCTTCATTTTAGGGGAATAATTTTGACACATTATGACTGAGTCTCTCTAAAATTCAATTGTGTAGGAAACCGTCAAGGAAAATAAATGAAATCAAACAAAATCCGCCAAACACTGAAGTTTCCAAGAGGAAAGTGCGAAAAAATGAAGGTGCAATGAAGCTCCCAATGATAGTCAAGGAGAGAAGGAAAATTTTTCGTTGAGTCACAGAAGTCGCCGAAGAGGAAAAAGCATGGTATCCAAGGGAATGATTTACAGTTCAAGTGAGGGAGGTCATCGAGAAATTTTATAAAATCCAAATGGAAAGAAAAAAAAAAGGAGGCGAAAAATATATGCAGAGATGTTGTCACTGTGTCAAATGAAGTCATTTCTATTATTGGGTCAACTCTCTCTAAGCTCAATTGTATAATGCTAAGTCTGATTTTTCCTAAAGGGCCCCAATACCAGAATGTAATGATGTAATATCTTTCAATGGAATAGGAATTGCGTGATTGTTCTATATCTGTGAATGTGTTGATTTATATGGGCCCTTTTAATTTTTTTTTTCATGAATCTGAGTGTTATTTGTTTCTTTAGTTGTGAACATAGTTACCGATCAAACGAGAACTATTACCTCAAAATGGGAACTCTAACAAAAAAAACATCAAACAACCATGAAAAAACAACCCGAAAACGAAAAGTTGTATTTTGGAATAACCTTATTTTTTTTTCAGGGTAAATTTTCAACATTTTTAAAAAACATTATATTTTGGAATAACCTTTTTTTTTCAGGGTAAATGTTCAACATTTTTTAAAAATAGAAGTAAAAGCCAAAAAAAAATTGTGCAAAAAAACACCTCGGAATCAGAAAGTGTTGAAATAAAAATTTGAGAATAATACAAAATTTATATTAAAAATCAAAAATTTAAAATTTAAAAAAAAATGAAAAAAAAAACATTTTAAAATAATTGAAAAAAAACGAAATTCATTATATTTTTTTTAAATATAAAATTTTAAAAATTTAAAATTAAAAAAAAAAAAAAAAAAAAAAATTAAAATTAAAAAATAAATAAATAAATAATAATAATAATAATCAAAAACATTTTTCAAATTAAAATTTAAAAATATATTAGTAATTAAAATATTAAAAAAAAAGAAAAAAAAATTAAAAAAACTTTTGTTTTTTTTGTGTTTTATTTATTTATTTTTGTTTAAATTTCTTATTTATACAAATTAATTTTGTTTTTTTTTTTTACATTTTTATTGGTTTTTTTATTTTTTTATATATTTTTTATATTTGATTTTTTTTTGTCATGTTTTTTAATTTTATTTTTATGTTTTATTACCAACATAAAAATCACCACTCTAAAAAAATGGCTAATGTTGCATCAACACTTTTCAAAATTAGCATGAAAATCACTAACATTTTAAAACAAATTTTCATACTTCATAAATAAAATAAAAAAATTAAAGTGTCAAAAATATGCTCCAAAAAAAAGGGTGATTTTGCATCACCACTTTTGAAAATCGCGTGCTTTTTTTGCTACCTCAAAAAGTAGGTACCAGTTCAGTTACCTATTTGGTTGGTAACTATGCTTGTGTCGCAAAGCTCTATTTTCTGCATGTTGCATGTCTGTTGAAATGATTTCCTAGTGTAGATTCGGATGATGAATGGTTTTTCGTGACACTCCTTGATGTTTGGTTCTATTCCCTTTCCTATCTAACTCTCGACGCGCCTTGGGTAAGATGTCTTACTTCTTTCAAGTAGGGTGAAAATGTCGGCATTCTTCTAGACTACAGCAGATCGTTTGTTGGCCCTTGAGTTTGAACCCATGGTCTCTATCCATTATAATTTTGAGCCAACACTGATCATCGATGCAAAATTTGAGTAAGAAGGTTCTTCACTTTGGAAAACTCATGGGCTTACATGAAGAGATATTTGAAAATATGGGTGAGTAAATTCCAAGTACGATTTCAAGTCTATGACCATGTTTCTGAGCATCCAAGGTAGAGACCATAAGGAAATTATATACCAAATTATACCTAACATGGTTTAGAAGAGAGTACACTTGCATCTAATGTGCTCAACATCCACCAATGGAATGTAAGACTGGAGGGATTACTTCTGCCTACTTTCCTTTGTTTTCTTACCATATATCCTCTTCTAACCTAGTAACTTTCATGTAAGCCTCCCCTAATTGAATTTATTTGAAGGATGCATGAAGTTTATTATTGCTAACTCCAACATAGAGGAATTACCTTACTAGAATAAACATCATCAATAAGTTTATAATCCCCAAAATTTTAGGGTATCTCTCTTTCCATCAATAATCTACTAGCAGGTGCTTTTCAAGCCAACTAAAACATGGTGCAGGCCATACCATCATGACCGACATTGTACATGCATCTAATCACTAGATTCCCTTCATCCAAATGGCCCTAGCAACCTACTTGGCTCCATCCATGTAGTTCCCTTCGATTAAATCATTGAAATCATATCCCCTTTGATCCATGTAGTGTCTTTACTACCTTTCTATGCATGGATGACCTAATAAAAAAAGTATACATTTGTAAGCAATAGGTCTAAATTCTCCCCTTAAACATCAAGCTCTTATAACCTAACTATCCTAGTTAGTAGTCTCCCACGACATGCATCAATGGGTTCTCAAGGAACTTAAGCCTCCCATAATGACTAATATGATATCTAACCCATGGCGTATTTGTTGCTTCCTTTAGAAGGGCCTAAAAGTCTCATTCTTTCTACTTAACTTGCATTGTTTCCTACCAAAACACATGCCAAAAACTTGTTTTAATTCAACATTTTACTCCATGTATGTTGCATCATCCACACAATAAACTTATACCTTTGGCATGCATTAAAAATTAGTCATCAATGAGTTGTGGAGAATGTTCAACTCCCAAAATTTATTATTTCACAATTGCACAACTATCCTTTGAAGAATTTTATGAGGTGCATGAAATTTCATCTAATAACTACACAACTTATTGCATAGAGACTATAATACCCCCTTATGTTGATGCATGACTATCAAAGGAATATCTATGTGCACCATAAAGATGTTCCTTTGATATTTGTGTGCCCTAATGGAAACTTTAATAGGCTTAAATATGATCCAAATCAAGCCCAATTTGAGAGATTGTGCAAGAATTACATGGAGTTCATAATCAATCACCTAGTGATCACATATTTGAAAACCAATGGTCCAAATTTTTGTAGCAAGCTTTGGAAGGTTTGTGGTTTCAGTGGCTCCATGTATCACTCCCTCCCGCCCCCTTGGACCCTTCTCGTGTTGTGGGAGGTGTTACTTTTTAACTAACATTATCTCTATGGTATACTATGAAGATGAGGTCACAAAAATCATCCTACAAAGTTTGTAGAATTAATATCTAATATCACCATCGTACTCAGCTCATCATACTCTTGGATAGAAATATTTCACATTTGAAATTTGACCATTTAAATCTCACCACATCAGCAAGTAATTCCACGTGGCATCCACGTGGTCCTACCAGGTTGTAACACCCTCCTCCCACATTTACCCAAGCTAAGTGGTCCATCGGGGTAAACATGTGACGAAGAGTTACTATGATATGATTCAACTCTCCAAGTACAGTTAAGGAAGTGGGATTAACAAACCAAAACCAAAATGTCCTTCCTCGGCAGCTATAGGAGCCCTAAGGGCTAACCAACCACTCCAGGTGCCAAACCCCTGAGTTAGCCTGTTTTTTTTACTGAACTAGGCCCCTAATTGCATCCGTGACAAGCCCTCCATACGGCTAAAACCCTCCAGTCGCATGTACAACATGGGCATCCATGCGGTTGCAAAATTTTTTAGGCAATTTTGTGCAAGCAACCTCGGATTCTGTTCCACTTTTTTAGGGCCAAGACTCATACCTCTACCCAAAACTTGATGAAACTTTCGGAAATGATAAATAACAAGATGACAAGGCATCCAATGCAAAACTTGAATAAGGAATTGACCTGAAAATGCCTAGCCATGACAGAAATTTCATCAAACACATCATTAACATGTAATCTATAGGTCTTATAAACACATTTGAGCATATGGACTGCCAACTTATCTAAGAATAGTTAAGAAGGTCAGATGCCCTCTCATAGTAGTTGCAATATCATCTATTAGGTCATATATTCATTAACATTTAATTTACTAGTCAAGACATGATGAGAGCCATAACTCAATTCTATCATAAACCATGCTTATAACCAACATAATAACAATGACAAACAACCATTAACATCACATAATAGCAAACACTTTTACACATAATACACAAGAGGAAAATATCTCTTATTAACATATGAAAAATGCAACCAGGTTAGTGACTTCCACGTACCACCCGACCATAGATTAGGCTGAACCATATATTTCTTTCAAATACTCACCCTCGTGCCATATTCAAACATGAATGTAGGACTTACAACAAAACCAACCAGGTCTTCATCAAGCTTTACCGTAATCCACCAAGGGATTCCTAGGCCCAAGCCCTCATATTTCCAACTAGGCTTTACGACAATCCCACCAAGGGATTCCTAGGCCTGAAAAAGAAACATACACTAGCAAGCTTTACCGTAATCCCATCATATACTGGTCCAGGGATCACTAGGCCTATAAAAGCATGGATGCCTCTGGATCTCTCCACCTAAACCATGAGGATTTTGTCCGTCTCTACCCTCAATTCTTTACCATATATCCCATCATTCATTGGTCAAGGATTCCTAGGCCCAGTGAGGGTATATACTTCTAGGCTTTGTCGTATATACTGCCATTTACTGGTCGAGGATTCTTGGGACCAACAAGGTATACGCAATAGATATTTACCGCAATCCCACCTTCATCGGTTCAGGGATTCCTAGGTCGTGTGTTCTTCTCCTAAGACAACCCCATTCAGTTTAGAAACCATCCGAAAATCTATCTCAATCAAGTAAGAGAAACCCCATCACACCATGGCTATCTGGAAATGGCAAGGTAAGGCTGAAAACCACTGTCACGCATAGAAAAACCCATGCCAATTATATCAAGAGAACCAAATACATAAATTCATGTACCGTGCATGCTAAAAATAGCAAGGAAATCATACATGCAACTTCATACATGCAAGTAATCTCATTGTAGCCGCGTGATCCAACTATTCCTTACTTGACCTTTGCTTCCCTTTGCCTTCTTTGTTCTTCATTTTCTTTCCTTAATCGAATGCTAGAGTGCTCCAAGAATGCTCTAAGTGTACAAGAGTATGAAAGAGTAAAAATAATAGAGAGAAAGATCTCACAACTGAACTCACAAAAGTTGTGAACTAGTCCTCGTAAGCCTTTTTATCAATGAGGCCTCTAATTTCTTCAATTTTCAATTATTTTCCTTCATTTCCCTCACATGTAACCTGTGACCTTTCACCTTCCTTTTCTCCTAATCTCCTTTATTTTCATAAATAAAATGTCAATTAATGCCTCTTTCCTTTCCAATTCCTTTGCCATTACCTTTTCCAATTTCCCTTAGCCATAATAAACAAAATGAACACCCACACTAGGATTTTTTGCCCAACATTAATCTTCGAATATGTGTCCCATGAATTTGGTCTTATTTTTCCTTTATTAACTTTATTACACATAGTTCTAACCGGGGGATGTTAACGAACCCTCCCCCTTAGGGGAGCATCATCCTTGGTGTTCAATGACACCTACAACCAAAAAAACTGCTGAAAAATGAAAACATATTTCTTATGGAGCTTTATAACTTAGCTCGATGCAGTATTTACAATGAACAACCTGTTGAAAAACAACCAACATGATAAATATAACAACATTACACCTGTACCGCTGATTGGAGCTTTATAACACAAATTGATGCAGTATTTACATACATACACATATATACATATACCAAAATTGCTTTGCCTCAACTGACAAGCAATGAAGGATACGTAGTCCACATCTAATCATCCATATCCCATGTAGATTCATCGGGCCCAAAGTGCTTCCACTGCCACTTTAACCTGCTCGATTTCTCGGTTCCAGGGCACGAGCATATTTCTCTACAAAATACACTGAGGTTTTGGCTGGAATTCTCCTTCTGGTTCCAACTGCAATATAGACCAATCAATAACATGATAAACATCATTTACATTTCTTTTAAGCAATGAAACATGGAAAACACCCTGGAATTTCACTGTCGGAGGTAGTGCAAGTTTGTAGGTAGATCTCGAAAGTCCCACAATACCAAGGTGCTAACTTCGCACATGACCCAACGCTCAAGGAGCTCTTCTTGGGCTTGATGCGCAAGTACACATGCTCCCCAAACTAAAACTCCTTAAATGCATTTTGTTGATCTACACAACTCTTTTGTTTATCCTATGTTGCCTTTATATTATGTTTGATGACCTCATTTTGTATTCCATTTATACCAACATGTTTGGTCCTATCAACACTTTGTTCACTAAATCACTCCAAATGATGGGAGTATTAAAACTTCGCCCATAGAGTGCCTCAAATGGACTCATCCTCAGTGACTCTTGATACCCATTTTTGTAAGAAATCTCAACCATAGGTAGATACTCTTCCCACTTCCACTGCTAATGCATCACATACATTCTCAACATGTCCTCTAAATTCTTGTTAACCCTATTTTCTTGTCCATCTGTCTAAGGATGATAAGTTGTGTTGAAGGCCAACTCTATACCCAGGCCTGCAAATAACTCTTTCCAAAACCTAGAAGTGAAATTTACATCCCTCTGTGACACAATATTCTTCGATACACCATGCAACCTCACTACATCTCTGATGAATACCTGTGCCACATCACTAGTTGAATAAGTAGACTTTACTGGAATGAAGTGTGCTACCTTTTTCAACCTTTCCACCACAACCATGATGGAATCATGTTGTCTAGATGTCATCGGAAAACCTGTAATAAAATGCATGTAAATTACCTTCAATTTCCACGACGAAATTTGAATCAGCTGTAGTAAACTACATGGATGCTTACACTCTGCCTTTACCTATTGAAAATCCAAACATCTAGCCACAAACTCTTCCACTTGCTTCTTCATATTCGACCAATAGTAGCACTTCTTCACCGTTGTAAATGTTTTTTGATATCCGGGGTGACCTGAATACGAATTAGCATGAAATTACCTCAAGATAAGCTTCTTGAGCTCATTGTTTTCTGGCACATAGATCTTGTCCCTAAATCTGACAAAACCATCTTTTGTGAGACAATATTCCATGTTTTGATCACTTGTACCCTGTTGTAACTTGTGCCTAATTTCCTTGTACCTGTCATCATGTTGTCTTGCCTGCAACATCCGACCTTGTAAATTCATCCCATAAGAACTCATAATTACTATATGATTTACCTATACTCTTCTGCTAAGAGCACCTGCAACCCTGTTTTCCTTCCCCTTAATGTACCTGATCTCGAAGTCAAATTCACTGATTGTTGCCAACCATCTAGCTTGGCTGACATTCAGATTTGGTTGATCAAATAAGTACCTCAATCCACTGTGATCAATCATCAAGATGAATCACCTGCCAAGAAGATAATGCCTCCACATATTCAATGCATGAATGATCGTTGCCAACTCAATATCTTTTGTCACATAATTATACTCGTGCTTGTTTAGTTTCCTTTATTTGTAACATACCACATGTCCCTCCTACATATGGACTCCACTAAGCCCTCCCTTGCAAGCATCTATGCACACCAAAAACTCTTTATCGAATCTGAAATATTGAGAACTCGAGAATTTGCCAACAACTACTTCAACTGCTCAAAATATGTTGCACATTCCTTTATCCATTCAAATTTCTTACCTTTCCTTTGCAACAATGTAATAGGATAAGAAATCTGCAAGAAGTTCATGATGAACCTCTTATAGTAGCCTTCCAACCCCATAAATAACCTCACCTCATCCACACTTAGGAGCTACTGATTCCATGATAGCTTTTATATTTTTTGGGTCCATTGATATGCCTTCCTTGGAGACCACATTCCCTAAGTATTGTACCTATGTATGAAATAAATTGCATTTTCTAGGCTTGCAATGCAGTTGATGCTCTCTTAGCAACCTCAATACTATTTCTAAGTGTTCAACGTGCTCTTCCTCGTTTTTATAATATATCAATATATCATCAATGAACACAATAACACACTTATCCATATAAGGACGAAACACACTATTCATCAAGCACATAAAAGTAGTTGGATCATTAGTCAAACCAAATGTAACTACAAAAAACTCATAATGTGACCTAAATTTGAATGTTAGTTTTGTTGTGCTAATTTTATTTTCAGATATAAAACTTATTTACTAATCTTATGCTTGATGTACAGGTTAGGCTTGTTGCTTATGTGTGTCAAAGAGGTAATTAAAATTGAATTTTATGAGTGAATTTGAAAGCATAAAGCATGAATTTAAATTTTTGAACAATATCAACATAAACGATATCAAACCAAAACAATTGATCCATTAAAACAGAGTTTTGATGGAGTTTACCCCTCCTAGGCTACATCTCCTTGGTCCGGCTTCATAGCTTGGGCCTCTGTATTAGCTAAATTGTGTTCAAAATTTTGTTTACATGCATAAAATTCTCTTGGAACCTATTCCAATGAGTTTAAAATGTCAAAATATATCATAAATGATTATTTATTTACTCAATTTGGTTACCAAATGCTCTAGGCATGGCCTTCCCTCCTCGTGGCCCTCGGCTTCAAAATTCTTCAAGGCAACAAAAATCTGTGTAGATGAGCTCCTTTGCCTCTAAAACCTATTCCAATGTGTTCATAGCATGCCAATTAGCCAAGAATGACTCTGTTTTAGCTCAATTTGGTCGAAAATTGACTCAATTATGGCAAAACAAACTTTCCTCCAATTTCTCCTCCAAATCTGGAAAACTGGAGCTAAATCTGACAAGTTTGGTGGAATCTCTTAAAATAGAAACTTCGCAAATTCCACCGCTAATTAAGGAAATATATTAATAAATTCTAATCCACATTTAAGTGGATAAGCGCGCTCTTAATTTCACGTTATGGTTGACCTAATCCTCTGTTCTAACCGTTTGAAAATCCGCATATAAAAGGTTTGGAACCCAGAGTTTATGGTTCCGATAACCATGGAATTTCATGCCAACTCCGTGCATGTTACTAATACTAAACCTGCCACCGAAGGTTACAGTGAATAAACCATCACATTAACTACCGTCAAACTCCGTCATGTGCCCGCATTATATGTTACCGCTGAGGTTCATGGTTTATGGAACCGTTGGACCATTTTAAATGTCGCGTTTGTAACATGTTTACATTGGGTATGGTTCTAACCACCGTCGGAAGGAACGATTAAGATAACCATTGGTCAAGGCTTTTAATGTCACGATGCTTCATAGCATGTGACCATAACACGGGGGCTGCCAGTGGATTAGGACCACTAGTGGTCCCTCCCCCCATATGGAAAACTCTTAAACTATAAATAAATGTAGAACCCGTTACATGGTAAGTAACATCTTGTAGGCGGGCTGGTAGAAGGTCTTTGCTGCGGGCAAGAGGTCACAAGGTCAACGCCCCCCCTAACTCCATAAAAATTTTGACACAGCATCCTGACGACGCGTGGTGGCCTCCGAGCTTGCCACATGTCGCTCATCTGTTGGTTCAAAAAAAACCCATCAAATAATCCAAAATCACCTCCGTACCACAAACAATCAATGACCCAAATTGACCCACATGGCGTGATCTAATTGGCTTATAAATAAATGGAATATTCCAGGAATATACCTGCTAATTGTACCTGCATGTTGACTGGGCATCCAGTCACAAAATTTTGTTGTTTGGGAAAAAGGACAGAATGCGATATCTTCCTCATACGACATCGATTTTTCGAACCGTTCATGACACTGGGATCGCAACGACGAGACCTTTCCAGTCACTCAAGTTCAGATCTGTTTCGAGCACTTTAAATTTTGAGCATAACACATGATATCCTGATCACACCTCCCCATTGGGAAGCTTTTGGACCCCAAAATAATTTAATCACCTGTTCAGAAGATGAGGGTACGGCTCCCTCACCTTTTCCACTTCCATCCATCTTTCCTTACTTGTTTTGCTACCCTTGAGCCCAATCTGAAGATAATCGACACTTCCCCTCTTAGAAGTGCGTGTCCTCCTGTCAAGGATGGAATCCTCCTTGAGCTCGTCCAGAAATTATGGTGAGAAATATTCTATTGATGGCAGATGAATATCACTCCCTTGATCATCAATCAAAGGAGGCTCATACAAACGTAAATTCTTCACACTGACAATGAAATACATTTTCATATATGATGTAATGTTCCCAATTTTAGTCTCAAGCTAAAATGGAACATTATAGTTAGCATATTTTTATTTTGTTAAATAAAATGGGTAAGGAGACACCTTAACCCCTTTTTATGGAGAAATAACACTCCTTGTGTGAAAGGAGGGATAATAAAGCAGCTGGATTGAGCACCACATGGTGTGAACAAGATTGGATCAAGAAGGATCTAGTCATTTTGACCAAGTCAACTAAAACTGTCTAGATACATTGCACCTACTTGGACAGCGCAGTTTTAGTGCAGGCTTCACTTGCTTGAGCTAGAAGCAAGTGTGAATGGGACCCATGGTGAGAAAGGTTCCTTTGCTTTATAAGGAGGAGATGGCAGCCCATTTTGATTATGCATTTGGCTTATCATTTTCGTAGGGTCTGCAGAGACTTGCATCCCCGGGTTGTTTAGCAGGGTTTGTATTATTCTTCACCCAAGGGTGTTCCCGGTCGAGAATCCCTACCTCATCCTCAAGGAAGGAGAGGGTTTGAGATTCATTTCCTCATTCTGGAATTTGGCCAAGCTTCTCTCGGCAGCTACAGCGTTATTTCTGCAGCAGATTAACGTTGTGTTGCTGGGTGCAGCAACATAGGAACTCTTAGAGCCATCCTTTGGCTTATTCTTCAGCGGATATCTTGTATATTCTTTGGAGGAGCAATAGAGGTGACTCCTGGGCATCATTTTAGATCTTTGGCACCAAGCCAAACACTAACCATCTCTCACAGCGTAGTCTTAGGTAGATACTATGTTATTTTCAGAGGCAGTTGCTGGGAGAGCGATTCGGGCTCATCAGGAGGATTGTTCTTGAGTGGAGGGATCAGCCTTCTGTTGAAGAGAATTATTAGAGGAGGGCATCACTATTTCAGATCTTCCATAGCCTCATTGTATATTTTGACTCAGTTGCAGTGACAAGTCAGATTGTCATATTGTACATTTTTCGGCATTTCTAGCAATCTCTCCTAGATTGGCTAGAAATATTGTATTGGAGCCCATTCTTCTACTCTTGGGAATTTCTTTATATATTTCAGTCATATTTCATGTATTCATATTCATAGTAGTAGCTACACTCCTTGAGACAGCGTTGTCACTGCTCTCCAGCATTTTATGCAGTTGCTGCATCTCTTGTATTTCATTGCTTACTCATTGGAGGAGGATTTTCATTGAATGAGGGGTTTGTTCCTCATTATATTTCTATATATTGTTGCTGATATATTCATGTACATGATGGCTGTAATATATTCCATCTTATGCTGTATTCATATTTGTAGAGTTTCATGATTGTGTTCATGTATTGATGTAAGCTCTCTCATTAAGCAACTGCTAGTTTTGGGGAGATCTGTATAAGCCCTCTAGGCTTATTTCTTTGAGCTCGACTTCTGGAGGAGAAGTTTTTAGTGAGTTAATAAGGGGATCCAAGCCCCCTTTCAGCTTATTTTCACACTGTCTCTCTTATACAGAATCATTGAGGACCCTTTTGCATAAATTCCTGAAAAAGGGACATTACAGTGGTATCAAAGCATGATCTTTGGCTCAGCCTGTGGCTTCAAGCCAAAGTGCTGAATCCCTGAAGGAGGAAGATTTAAAACTCTATAGATAGAGTCTACAGAAGGCCAGGTAGCCTCTGGATCTCATCCTTTGTTCAAAGGTGACACCCTACAGTCAATCTCTGGAATAGAATTTTGATATTCCTAAGAGGGAACTTTACAGCTGTGCAGCCCAAGATAAAATGCCATTAGAAGGAGAAGATCCTCATTTGGAAGAGGATATGTACAGAGAAAACAAAGAAAGATGAATGACAGAAGAGGAGGTTTCCCTTCTTCTTTTCCAGACCTTGGAGGGTATCATTGAAGACCTTGAAGAGAAAGAAAGGGAAAATTGGAAAGATTTTCTGAGAGGGTTTGTGGATGAAACAAGCCCTAGCTATTATCATGATGGGTGTGAGCATTCAGCCACACATTCAGATCCACAGCGTAGTTCATTGTCCACTTGCACTGTCAAGGATGGAGAAAGGAGATGATGCCATTGGGGGAGCAGTGCTGCAACCCAAAGGTATGGCTCATAGTTTATGGTTCGGAAATTATATTTCATGCTATCATGCAAATGTAGAATCATATGATGGATTCACTAAAGGGTTGGTGAGAGAATTTGATGAAAATTATTGTGAATCTCTTTGTAACAAAATATCAAACACCTTGCATGCATTGGAGAAAACCATGAAACAAACTCCATTCCATATTTCTGAAAGGGATGAAAATGTGTATGATGACATGCTAAAGGCAAGATCCCTATTATATGAAGGACACTCTTCTATTTGTGATGACATGGAGATCCCTCTTTCAGAAGAAGACAAAAATCCATGGTCTCTCATTGAAGGGGAGACATACTCACATATTGATGAAGAGAATGTGCATGACAGAATCCACAGCGCTGTCATATTGGAGGAAGACCCAACACCACATGGAGATGATAGGGGAGCCATTGCTTCTATGATAGGAGTCCTTTTTTCTATGCAAGGGATTTCAAGTATTTTAACATGTGGAAACCATGGCACAATTCCAAAGTTATTTGCAGCAACTTATGAGGATTGTGAGATGGAGGAGGAAGAGAAGGATCAGCAATAAGGGTTGATGCACCCTTATCTATTCCAGAAGGTCTTTACACATGAGGGAGAGACTGTACAGCGTAGAGAAGAGAGGGAAAAATCAGTCCTCTTATACATATAGTCCACTTCCGAGCTTGATGTCTCACTATATGGAGGCATTCCACCTAGGAGGCCACTTGATCTAGAGTTGATGAGAGACATCTTGTCATTTGGTTCACCACTCTTGGATTCCGGGGAGGTCAAGACATCAGAGGAGTCCAGCACAGCGCAGATAGTTTTGGATAGACCCAGGGAGGAGAGAGACACTCTCTCATTTTCAACATCACCCACTCTCATCAGTTGTACTGCGCTGACAGAGTTTGCTGCAGGGATGGAGGATTGCATCTTCATGATGCAGGATGACTGCTCCCCATATTTTATGATGAGGAGGATACTTCCTTTGGGGAAGGAATCTTTCACACATGGGATTAGATGGAGGTTACTCATGCTTACATTTCCCAAGATCGGGAGATTCCTTTTGGATGACAGTCTCTTATGGGAGACTATCTTCCCAGGATCACCATCATTATTTGAGCATGAGTAGCTGCATGATTGGCATGGCAGCATTTTAGAGGATGAATTTGGCATAGGGGATGTCAAAGTAGTAGGCAGTAGCGTGAGGGGAGCATCACATTTCAGATCACCAGCGCTGTCTATAAGGAGGATGGATCCAAGTTGGAGGACTCAGCTTTTGATTGAGTATTCCTAGGATCTTGGTGCATGCATGTTTCTTGATGACCAGGAGGGATATGATAGATACATGATGGATGATGTGGTCATATATTGTTATGGCAAGGTCTTCTTGGCTAGAGTTTCTAGTCTCAAGGAGAAATTATAGCATGCAGCACATGTGGACTCTCTAGCTATGCACTATGATGCATACTTTGCTTTGCTAGAAGAGTTCATTTGAGAGGGCATTCAGCATGATTTATATCAGCATATGGATAGATGCATAGCCCAGATGACTTTTGAGAGGTTGGCACAACCATTTCCCTACTCATTTGAGGTGAGGGAGAGCATTCAGATGAGCCATTTCAGCTCAAGGACTGGATTACATGGTAAAGAAGGTATATGTTCTCATTTTGGTTTACCTTTCTTTACATTATATGAGCAGCTTGATGAGCTAAGGATGATCACATCTCCTTATGCTCCTTATTATGATGTAATTGTGGCCCATTGCAGCAATGGGAGTGGCTATTTTTATGATGGTTTGTGGGGGGAGCCACATAATTCTTGGTGTGCACTATTGGCACCAAACTGTACTTACACGTTTCCACCTTATGAGATATTTGTGGTAGCAAAAAAGTGGCTGGAAAAGCACTTGTTGATTTCTGATTTGATGCAGGCCAAAGGTGCACTGTGCTAGTTCTTGATGAGGAACTATGATTCACTCTCCGGTTGCCAACTGGCAGCTTGTTTTCATTGTATATTGCTTCCATATATTGCTGATGTTTGTGTACTCATGGGAGCCTTTGATTGGAGAGTGGGCTTGGAGTTGGAGATGCCCATTGGGATTATGATTCTCCCTTTTTCACATGTTGTATGTTTCAGGAGAAACCATGGGCATACCATGATTGCCATGTCACTACTTTTCTCTTCACATAGGAGGAGCTATTGGGAGAGAATGCATTATTGGAGGAGGAACTTCATGGTTGATTTATTTTGTGATGAGGCTTGGGCCAATTGTGGAGGCCATGACATTTCAGCCCAATATTAGCAACCCCCTCACACTTACCATAAATGGAGGGAGAAACTACTTGGATGGAAAAATCTAAACTCCCCATTCAGCCCCAACATATTGCGTAGATCCAGGGTTGAGGACCACTTTGTTGAGCTACTTAGGATGGCTCATTTCATATGGATGATTGCATGGGTGAAGGAGTCACTCATTGGGAATAAATACTTCCCATGTTTTTCATCACTCCTACCTTGAGGAGGCCATTGAACCACAAGGAGATTTCCACTTGCACCTCCTATTATCTCATGATGTATTCTTTGGTTCTACATACTTGGAGGGATACATGGAGGACAGATTTATTGCATACCATGATGAGCTATGGTGGGGTCTATTAATGAGGAGGCCACAAGAAGAGGGGGGAGAAATTTTGTTCTCTCTATGCAGTTTCTTGAGGACAAGCAACATGTGGGAGGGGAGGACTGTAATGTTCCCAATTTTAGCCTGAAGATAAAATGGAACATTATAGTTAGCATATTTTTATTTTGTTAAATAAAATGGGTAAGGAGACACCTTAACCCCTTTTGATGGAGAAATAACACTCCTTGTGTGAAAGGAGAGATAATAAAGTAGCTCGATTGAGCACCACATGGTGTGAACAGGATTGGATCAAGAAGGATCTAGTCATTTTGACCAAGTCAACTAAAACTGTCTAAATACATTGCACCTACTTGGACAGCGCAATTTTAGTGGAGGCTTCACTTGCTTGAGTTAGAAGCAATTGTGAATGAGACCCATGGTGAGAAATGTTCCTTTTATTTATAAGGAGGAGATGGTAGCCCATTTTAATTATGCATTTGGCTTATCATTTTCGTAGGGTCTGTAAAGACTTGCATCCCCAGGCTGTTTAGCAGAGTTTGTATTGTTCTTCACCCAAGGGTGTTCCCGGTCAGGAATCCCTACCTCATCCTCAAGGAAGCAGATGGTTTGAGCTTCATTTCCTCATTCTGGCATTTGGCCAAGCTTCTCTCTGCAGCTACAGCGTTATTTCTACAGCAGATTAACGTTGTGTTGCTGGGTGCAGCAACAGAGGAACTCTTAGAGCCATCCTTTGGCTTATTCTTCAGGGGAGATTTTGTATATTCTTTGGAGGAGCAGCAAAGGTGACTCCTGGGCATCATTTCAGATCTTTGGCACCAGGCCAAACACTTACCATCTCTCACAGTGCAGTCTTGGGTAGATACTGCGTTATTTTCAGAGGCAGCTGCTGGGAGAGCCATTCGGGCTCATCAAGAGATTGTTCTTGAGTAGAGGGATCATCCTTCTGCTGAAGAGAATTATCAGAGGAGGGAATCACTATTTCATATCTGCCATATCCTCATTGAATATTTTGATTCAGTTGTAGTGACAAGTCAGATTGTCACATTGTACATTTTCCGACATTTCTAGCAATCTCTCCTAAATTGGATAGAAATCTTGTATTGGAGCCCATTCTTCTATTCTTGGGAATTTATTTATATATTTCAGTCATATTTCATGTATTAATATTCATAGCAGCAGATACACTCCTTGAGACAGCGTTGTCACTGCTCTCCAGCATTTTATGCAGTTGCTGCGTCTCTTGTATTTCATTGCTTACTCATTGGAGGAGGATTCTCATTGAATGAGGGGTTTTTTCCTCATTATATTTCTGTATATTGTTGCTAATATATTCATGTACATGATGGCTGTAATATATTTCATCTTATGTTGTATTCATATTTGTAGATTTTCATGATTGTGTTCATGTATTGATGTAAGCTCTCTCATTGAGCAATTGCTGAGAGATCTAGTTTTGGGGAGATCTGTATAAGCCCTCTAGGATTATTTCTTTGAGCTCAACTTCTGGAGGAGAAGTTTTTAGTGATTTAATAAGGGGATCCAAGCCCCCTTTCAGCTTATTTTCACACTGTCTCTCTTATACAGCGTCCTTGAGGACCATTTTGCATAAATTCCTAAAAAAGGGACATTACATATGAAGGAAATTCAAGTTGAAATGCATTATTACCAACTTGTTTAATAATATTGAATGAACCATAATGAATAGGCTTGAGATTATTACCTTCTCCTTCCATCCTTTCTTTGCTTATGTGCAACCATACTTCATCTCCTTCTTGAAACTTGTGATCAACTCTATGTTTGCGATGCCTCTCCTTGTACTTTCTTTGACTCTTCTCAAGCTATTCTTGAACTTGTTGATGAATAATCTGAATTTTCTCAATGAAATTTTGAGCCTTGTCAATATCACTATGCCCATCAATTGCAACATCCTTCTCATAGATGAATTCTAATGGCGATTTCGACAAATACCCAATGCAGGCTTCAAAAGGTGAAGTATTTGTAGAAGAGTGCCTGGCTCGGTTGTAAGCGTGCTGAATGTAATTCAGTTGTTCATCCCACAATTTGGGATGTTTGTTGCAATATCCTCTCAATAGATGCACAACGATTCTTTTCACCACCTCAGTTTGGCCATTAGTTTGCAGATGAAAAGCAGTACTCTTTTCAACTTTGTGTCCATCATCTTCCAACGATTGGACTAAAAATTCCCAACGAACCTGGAATCCTTGTCACTAACAATAGAAGTTTACAAACCAAAATGAATCCATACATGTTGAAAATAAATTTCAGCAGTTTTTTCAGCATTAATGGTTTTCTTACATGGCATAAGTATACACATTTTACTGAATCTATCCACAACTACATAAAGATAATCATGTTGTTTTCTTGACATAGGTAGACCTCCAACAAAGTCCATGGAGACACTCTCCCATGGCCTTGATGGTACCGGTAGTGGCGTATACAACCCAAGATTCCTATTGCTAGGCTTGCTTGTTGCACACATAGAACATCCTCTTATAAAAACATGACACATTGTCTATCATGTGAGGCCAATAACAATAACTCTGTAGATGTGCCATTGTTTTTCTTACCCCAAAGTGTCCAGCAATAAGAGACGAATGAGCCTCTCTTATGACACTAAGTCTCTCTCCTTATGGTATACACAGCTTGCCCAAATGAAATAGAAAATTTTTATGCATGTGATAATCATTTTCCTCAACTTGATTCCCCTCACTCAAACTAGCATACACATCTTGAAAATCAGCATCAGATACATACTGTTCTATGTAACTATCATGTATAATAGAATCATTTTTAACCAAAGTAGAAGCACTTATAATTGGTCTTGAAAGAATATAAGAAACTTTATTGAAAATACATTTCTTGTACCTTATAACCAAGTGAAGCTGTTGAAGAAATCCCATCCACCTGAAATGTCGTGATTGATGCAATTTTGTTTGCGACTGCAAGTACTATAGCAGTTGGTGATCGGTATGTATAATTCTCTCTTTACCCATCAAGTAGTGTTTCCACTTCTTTATGCTTTGTACCAACGCATACAGATCTTTGTCATATGTTGGATAATTCATTACAACACCATTGAATGTTTCAGAATGAAAAGTGATAGGCTTACCATGCTACAAAAGTACTGCGCCCATGGCATAATCACTAGCATCGGTTTGAATCTCGAATGGTTGTCTCAAATCCAGTAATGAAAGGACTGGAGCTGAACTGATCTTGTCTTTTAAAGCTTCAAAAGCTTTCTACTGTTTACCTCCTCATTGGAATCCTTTCTTTACACTTGTCACTGAATGCATAGGAGCTGCTATGGCAGAAAAGTTAGCAATAAACTTTCTCCAATAATGAGTTGCGCCTAAGAAACTTCTTACCTCGGTTATTGATTTGGGAGTGGGCCAATTCACAATGGCTTACACTTTATAAGGATCAATTCTCAATGCGCCTCCTCCTACAATTTGTCCCAAATAAACCATAGAAGTCTTTCCAAATTCGCACTTAGACATCTTAAGAAATAATTTCTCTTTCTTCGAAACATCAAGTGCCCTCTTTACATGCAAGACATGCTCTTCTCTTGTTTTGCTAAAAATGAGTATATCATCTAAATACACAATCACAAATTCATGAAGAAATGTACACAAAACATTATCCATAACATGTGTGAAAGTTTCCGGTGCATTACACAAACCAAATGGCATAACCAACCACTCAAAGAGTCCTTGTTTGGTTTTGAATGCAATCTTCCATATGTCACTTTTTTCAATTCTTACTTGATGATATCCACTTCGTAAATGTAACTTAGTGAAATACTTTGCTTCTTTCAGCTGATATAACAAATCATCTATCCTTGGGAGTGGGTATCGATTCTTTACCGTTATCTTGTTCAAATATCTGAAGTCGACACACATGCACCAAGTCCCATCTTTCTTCGAAATCAAAATTATGGGCGAACCGCATGGCGAAGTGCTTGGCCTTATGATTCCCTTGTCCAAAAATTCTTTGATTTGCCTATTTATTTCAGCATTCTCCATTATTGACATGTGATACATCCTAATGTTTAGAAGAGGACAATCTTGTTGAAACTGAATCTCATGTTGAATCCCCCTTTTAAGAGGCAATCCTGTTGGCTCCTGAAACATCTCATGATGTGAATCAACTACATAATATAAATCTAATTTCAACTTAGGATCACAATCTTCAAATGACTCATGATTAACATCAGCTTTAGGCTTAATCATTAGAAGAACAAAATTCTTACTTGAATTCACCAGCGTTTTTACCTGTCCACCATTTACCATTGCAATATTTGTCTTCTTGCGATGTGCTCTAACAATGTACTCCTTTCCATCTTTGAATAAATGGTATTTGTTCTCATGGCGATGGAAGATAGCTTTCCTGTCATACAAGTAAAGACTGCCCAACATAACAGCTGTAAAATCAAGTGGAACCACATCTAATTCAACTGTGTCAACAAAATGTGCAGTTATTGCAAAGCGCAATATGCACTTCTTTGAAACCTGTCAATTTGCATCCTTACAAATCCACCTAAGTGGATATGGTTTTGGATGTGGAATGGTCTCAATATTAAGTTTCTTTACCAAGTATTCAAAGATTAAATTCACTTGTGAACCACTGTCAAACAATGTATCAATCTTGGTATGTTTGGATATGACCCTCACATGGAATAGTTCAATTCTATCTTCTTGGCATTTGGAGCTTCTATGTGACAGTTTGCAGTAATAGTACTGGTTTTTGTTTCAATTTCTTTCCCATTCATGTTGTTCAATCTCATGGCTGTAATTTTAGTTTCATCACATGAATCCTCTCCTAAGTCATGTTGAGTTGTAGCTGCAGTTTTCTGCTTCCCTTTGTTTTTTTTAAACTTGGGTCTCTTTTCAGGATGTAATTTCCAACAATTTTTCTCGTCATGTCCATCTCTTGAAAAATGTTTACAAACAACTTTCTCTCCCTCTTTCTTGACATATGCGTTATTTTTTCCTTTTACTTTTGAGTTCTTCTCTTTGTTTTTCCCCTTAAAAGGTTTGTTTCTACCCTCTTCAAAAACATTTTTCCCTCTAGCTTCTAGATGTGTGGCTTGAACACATACCTCATCTAGAATTGTAGGATTAAACATGAGGATAGTATGTCTAAGGTAGCTATTTAAGCCCCCTATGTACTTAAGCAAAGTATACTGACTCTGCAAATCTACCCCTAATAACAAAGCTCTTCTCCTAAATTCTTGGGTGTAGTCTTGTACATTTTGTCCTTTCAATTGTCTAAAAATTTTCCAATTCATTATGGCTTTCTGCATATGAGCTAATGGATAAAACTGTTGTTTTATTGCAATAATGAAATCAGTCCATGATATAATAATCTTACCATGTTTTTTTATCTCCACTTTCTACTTGGCTTCCCACCAAAGAAGAGTTTCACCTTCCATCCTCAACGAATCTAGTTGGATTTTGGTGTCATCATCATGAAGGTTCTGAATTCTCAAATAAACCTCCAATTTCCTAAAACAATTATCAAGCTTTTTTGCATACTAAAGATAAAGTAGAGGATGATGAGGATGAAGATGAGGGTGATGATGGTGACTTTCCATTGCCTCCATTTCCTCCATTTCCCTTCTTTGGTTTATCTTCATCTTTCTAACCTCTGGATGATCCCTAACCTTCCTTGTGAAGTTTGGATCCTTCTCCTTCTAGTATTTCATTCCTTTCTTGATAAAGGACTCCCACCATTTTAGTCATGTCAAGGAATGCTTTCCTGAACACTATTTCTTCCTCTTTGGGATCCATCTCTTCATGGGTTTCTTCTTCTCCTGGAGGCATGCTTGATGCTACTTCTGATTCTCTTGGAGGTGAACTAGGTGGTGGAGAATGTGGAAATCTTGCCCTCCTTTGTTGTGTCTCACTTTGAGAACCTCTTGCTTCCACCAATTTTCCTTCTCCTCTCTTAAGCTTGAGTCTAGTAAGCATGAAAACCCTTGCAAATAGTTAAAAAATCTTTGCACATAAAAACACCAGAGATAAAACTCTAGCTTGGGTACCAAATTGATCTGAAAGGAGTGTATTATTTTTGCTATGCTAAGTTTCCTTTCAGTAATATAAACATGTACAATTTGTCTCCATATGTTTGCTTAAGGAATGAGAGTTTTAACCATGAAATTTAGATGAATTAGTGAACTTTAAACATGAAAATAAACCTTAAAAACATTGACCAACGGTGCATAGCAGAGAAAAACATTCACACATAAGTTTTACACAGTAGGTATGATGAAGCAGTTCACCCCTCCTGGGCTACATCTGTTGGTCCAGCTCCCAAAGGCATGTCCCTCTTTTTCATTATGCTCAAAATTGTAAATTACATGTGTTTACAAGCCTCTAATGGTTTTTTTCTTTGCACCAATGGCTCCAGAATGCTCAAATTAGTATAGGTGGACTCTTGTTTCACCAAAATTGGTCGAAAATTGACTTCCCATTTCATTTTTCCCAATGGCAACTAGAAAAGCTCCACCAAATGTGGAGACAGGCACTTAACTGAAGTTACATTTAGTAAAATCCCTAAAATTATGGGCGCGCTCCAAGTTTGGCGGACAGTTAAAGTTGGCATTAAATTGTTAGAAGGCGGGGTGGTCACATACCGACTCCGTCGTTACCTCTGCTCTAACCGTTTCAAAATCCACATATAAAAGGTTTGGAACCCGGAGTTTATGGTTCCAATTACCATGGAATTTCATGCCAACTCCGCGCATGTAACCAATACTAAACCTCCTGCCGAAACTTACGGTGAATAAACCAACACATTAACTATTGTCAAACTTTTTCATGTGGCTGCGTTTTATGTTACCGCCGAGGTTCATGGTTTATGGAACCGTTGTACCATTTTAAATGTTGTGGTTGTAACATGTTTACATGGGGTATGGTTCTAACCACCGGCAGAAGGAATGGTTAAGATAATCACCAGTCAATAATTTTAATGTTGTGATGTTTCATATCATGTGACTATACCATGGGGGGCGCTATTGGGTTGGGACCACTAGCGTTCCCTCCCCCCATATGCAAAAATATTAAACTATAAATAAATGTGGAACCCATTACATGGTAAGTACCATCTTGTAGGCAGGTCGGTAGAAGGTCTTTGCTGCGGGTAGGAGGTCACGAGGTCAAACCCCCCCCCCCACCCCCCTTCCCCTGACTCTATAAAAAAAATTACACATCATCCTGAGGACACTTGGTGGCCTCCGGGCTTGCCACGTGTCACTCATCCATTGGTTCAAACAAAACCCATCAAACGATCCAAAATCACCTCCATACCACAAACAATCAATGACCCATATTGAGCCACGTGGTGCTATCTGATTGGCTTAGAAACAAATGGAATATTCTAGGAATATACCTGCTAACTGTACCTGCATGCTGACTAGGCATCCAGTCACAAAATTTTGTTATTTGGGAAAACAGATAGAACGCGATATCTTCCTCATATGACATTGGTTTTTCGAACCGTTCACAGCGTCAGAATCGCAACAACGAGACCTTTCTGGTCGCTCAGGTTCGGACCTATTTCGAGCACTTTCAATTTTGAGCATAACACATGATCTCCTGATCACACCTCCCCATTGGGAAGCTTTTGGACCCCAAAA
Source organism: Pinus albicaulis (assembly GCA_034641835.2). Classification (NCBI taxonomy): domain Eukaryota; kingdom Viridiplantae; phylum Streptophyta; class Pinopsida; order Pinales; family Pinaceae; genus Pinus; species Pinus albicaulis. The sequence goes on from CM076579.1 coordinate 899,435,468, forward strand.
TAGTTTAATCACCTGTTCAGAAGATGAGGGTACAGCTCCCTCACCTTTTCCACTTCCATCCATATTGCCTTACTTGTTTTGTTTCCCTTCAGCCCAATCCAAAGATAATCAACACTTCCCCTCTTAGAAGTGTGTGTCCTCCTGTCAAGGATGGAATCCTCCTTGAGCTCGTCGAGAAATTCTAGCGAGAAATATTCTATTGATGGCAATTGAATATCACTCCCTTGATCATCAATCAAAGGAGGTGTTGATTATATAGTTCACCTTTAGTATTTTAATAAAATTCATACGGAGCAGATCACTCGATAAATTACTCATGGCTAAATTTTTGAAGCTGACTAAGGAGAAATAGCGCTAATCTAAGCCACGTGCGGGAAAAGGATAAGCACATTTCTATAACAGAGCGGAAATATATGAAGATCTTAAACATTAGCTGAGTGAAGATATAAAAGGCACAAAAGAAAATAATATGAAATGGGGCACGCATTCACTTTATACACACTAGAGAAAGATTCCATAAGTGTAATTCCGGGGGGGTCACGAAGCAGAGGAGTAAGGCAGAGCCTTACCCCCCCGGAAATTTGATAACGTGTCAAGAGGATTGACACGGGGCGAGTGTTATACGAAGAATAAAACATGGGTTTTAAAGATACCATAATAGGCATTTCGTGTCCCTCGAGGGTTGTGTTCTGAAGCAGAGCTGTCACCACGATGAAAAGGTAAGGTAAGTTCTTAGGACACCCGATATTGAGGCCTGTACCAGTATTTAACCCGACACGCGGTGTTTACCTACCCGAATTCTAACACCCAACTCCTACACACCACGTGTCTCATTGTCAGTGTCCTTACAATGCTTACCCCACTCACTTCATCACACCATCTTTTCTCGAGCTGCCTCAGTCCTATATAATGGTCTTCTGCCTTTTACTGTGGTAAAATTCTCAGGTTTTTTACTATTGTATAAACAAAGGTGGGAGCCCAGTAATAGATCCACCCAGTCATTGTCAGTACCCCCACGTCGCTTTCCCGAGCAATTTCCTACTGCATAGGTATTCCATCCCTCACATTCCCTCTGGTTTCCTTTTGTTTTTAAATTTTCATGTTGGTCATGGGTAAATTCACAACCAAGAAGTCAGAGCCGGAGACTCCCCAAGTCCGTGAAACCAGAAATCCTCCAGGGTTTGAACCTTTCATAGACTGAAAAGCGGACATCTGTGACCCACAGTACCCATTCCCCATTAGCAGTGTCAAGCCTGAACTTTTTAGGAGACATGTCGAAAACGAGGATAGGTATCGAGTTGTTTTGTCAGGTCTGTATCACCAAATTACCCCCCTAGTTTATCCAGTGGTTGAATTTATATATTGGCTATGGGACGCTTACGACGAACGTCGAGCCATGTTCCTTTCTGCTCAATGGAATAGAATATTCACCCTTTCCCCCGATATCATCAGAAAAGCCCTCCGTTTTCCTACTAGTTCAAACTACGTCAGTTTCAGTGAAGTAAATATGACCCCTCAAATTGCAAAGTTGCCATGGAAGCAGAAGAGCGATTTCATCGCCTCCATAACCAACTCTCAGTTCACGTCCCTCCCTTCCACAGAGTTAGTCCCCCTGAGCCTGTTCAAAGAAGAAGTCCAGCCTATCCTTGCTCTCATCGCTGGTTTACTAGGTGTGGAAGGTTTTGGGCAAGCCTCCAGGTCATGTATTTCTTTCTTATGGTTAATGTCTCAAACCGGGGTTGTTCTGGACATTCCTAGTTTCCTGGCCTCCACCATACAGACCCAATTCTAGGAACTCCCAGACACAGGTTGCTTCCACTTTTGTTCTATGGTATTTTACCTCTTCATCTTTCAGCATGTGGATAAATTTGAGGGTTTGGGTCTAGATAAAGTGTACAAGATAAATTCTCAACCCAGGCCAATTTTTTACTCGAGTCTTGCAACTCATCAGTTAGCAAACAGGGTGGGCTACTCAAGGTTCCTAAACGATTTCATGCCTATTTCCTACACTATCATCCACGACTCTCCTCTGCCTAGGGTTTTTCCTGAGATGAAGAGATGGTTACAGTATAGTGAAGCCCAAAGCATCCGGTATTGGTACTTGTTTGATAACTATACTGAAATCCGGGTTTATTGAGCCGAAGTTACCCCCTACCAGTTGCAAGTGTTTCCTGCCCGGCGGATTTACGTTTTGGAATACATCCAGCAGACCCTGAAATCTGACCAACTTCACTTCCTCCCTGCTAAAAAGGGGTTTATCCTCAAGCTCCCCACAACCATTGGCCCTTTAGTTGTCAATTAAAGGCACACCCTTCTTGTGGTGGAAAAGTTGTTGCAAGATATGGATTTGAGACAAGGAAAAGCTTGGCCGTATGATCCAAGGGACATCATCTCAAACAAAAGGAGGAGGAACAAATCAACCCCATATATGCATGAAACGAGGCCTTTTATAGAGTGGCGAGCTAATCTTAAAAACTGGCCTTTGCTTTCGAAGATGGAGATCGATTCATCTGCGACAGGGGAAAATACAGATGTCGCTTCAATAAGAGAAGCTGGTAAAGAACAAGTGGAGGAGGCAGGTGCATCAGGAGTGCATTCTCCCCCTTTCAAAAGGCAGAAAACAGGGACCAGCAAAGCAAAAGTTATCGGGGAGGAAAAGTTGCTCGAACAGGAAATACCATATGGGAAGCCCAACAAGGGAAAAACAGGAATCAATGTGATAAGGGATAGTACTACCTCTTCTGATTTCTCAGAAGTCTCACAAGCTATCACAGCAGGCAGTTCTTAGGTGGCAACCGAAAGCAGTTTGAAGGCTAGAGCAATCAGAGATAAGTACCGGGCCGAGCTGGTAGGGTATGTTGAGAAATACCACACCAGATTGTCAGCCGTAATGAATCTGGACACTGAACATTTAATAATGGCCATGGATCAAGCCATTCTGGACCCAGAAGCTGGTACTAATAGCTACAGGGTGTTAGAGGTTGCAATCGACATGTTACAAGTGCCAAAAATTGATAAATGCAACTTATTTCAGGTCTTCGACGATATGCTTAAGGATGAAGTGATGCGGCTTTCAATCACTCTGAGGAAGTTGCAGAACAAGTATGCCCAAGTGGTGGAGAATTTCAGAAGGGAAAAGGGAAATTCCCGTGCCCTCACGAATGATATACGCTCTCTCCAGGATGTGATTAAAGGAAAAGAAAAAGGTGAAGCCAACCCCCAGGTTTACCTTATTGAGCAGTTACAAAAGCAAGTTGCAGCTTTGAAAAGTAAGATTAATATATCGGGCTCCCATCATGTGCAAACTGCTGAGTTAGCCCGGGCTGAAAAGGAAAACACAAACTTGGTTGATTCTCTTGCAAAAGAGAAGGAGGAAAAAGAAAAGATCGCAGGAGAGATGGCTGCTCTTCAAGACAGAATGAATGCATTACAGACAACTTGGGACACACATACATGTGCACCACCTGCCCTACCAGAGACTAGTTCATTGTTTGAATAGCTAACCACGGCATTGGCTACAACTGCAACACTAGAGAAATAGGTTTCGACAGCACGGAAAAGGATAGTGAGTTGGAGGCCCTCCATGCTAAGAATGTCAAAAATATTGATGAAATGAAGAAAGAGACGAAAAAGGAGAAGCAAGAAAATGCACGGTATGAAAAGACCATCAATGATCTCAACACCCATTTGAAAGGACATTTCACCCTCCTAGAAGCCAGGCAACTAATTTGGGTAGACATTATTGCAGAATTTGGAAGGCACTGGCCATTCTTAAACGTCATCGAGGAAATGAAGTTAGCCATGCCCCTTCTCAGAATAAATCTCCATGAGGGAGGCACTGAGGCTCCTAACAATGTCCAGAATGCAAAAAGGTACGTCTCCTTCCTAAAAGAGCTAAAGCTAGAAGAGGTAAGGAAACATGGTATAGAAAGCAGGTTCATGGAAGCTTTAGAATGCCAGAAAGCGGTAGAAAAAGAAGCGGCTAGGAAGTTGGCCGTGGACGCTTTGGAGAAATTCATGACCAGCTTAGAAAGGTTCGATGCAGACTGGGCCGAAATAACACTCGCAGGGCTTCCATCGTGCTGGGATCCCGCTCATGCTGTCCTAGATCCGTTTCCAGCATATGAGGCCGTTCTCAAAGGGGAAATGAACCGAACAGACATCCCCTCTTAAAAATCTGCAAGGCTTAAACCAAAAGCCATAATCTCTGTCCTTGGAAAAGAGTTCGCACTCCTACACCTAGTAAAGTACAGAATTCTGGACGAGGCAAACTATGATGAACTCATGGAGGTGTACATCAGAACTGAAGTTTTCATATCGATGCCTGAACCTACAGCAGCCAGTTGGCATAGATGCATCAAGTATGCCAGCTTGTTAGCCAGCTCCTCATTAAACGTTCCACCACCTACTTCAGCAATGGCCTCAACTCCTTCGCACCAGTAAAAATGTTTAACTCATGATTCGGCCTTAGTGGCCTTTAGTTTTACTTTTACTTTTATTTTCAAGTTCCGAGTGGAATTCATATTCCACTCTTGCATTTACTTTTTCTTAAAGAATATTTTTAATGTTTGGTTTTGAAACGGCCTCGAGCCTAATTGTAAATGATGAGAAGCGTTCTCCCTCATCATAAATTTTGGTATTTTGATAAGGACCTGAAACTGCTTACCAGCATGCGGGGAAGATATTTTCCCAAAATATATTCCCGTGTATGTGATTGTAAATTCTATGTAAGCAGCAAACTGAAATAGAAAAAGTGTTCCATATTTTCAGAAGAATACGCTGAGAAAGAATTATGTATGCATCTTGTTGAAATTTTGATATAAATGTGAAGAGCCCGTTGGGTCTCGATGATGAGGAGTTTCATCTTTATTGAGGATTCTGGCCTTTATACTTTACATTCTGTAACTCTCCCTTATGTGTTATAGCTTAAATTTCCATTTATTTTACATCCATTTCTCTTATATCTCGTTCTGGAACGCGAGTGGCTCACTTGTCTTAGTATGAATTTGTCGTAGTTGATACTCATGCTAAAACTTGTCTAGCACTTTAAATATGGCTTAGGCATGATATGTTGTTTCATTTTCCACTTCAATTGTACTTCTTCTAATATTAGCTATGATGAAATGTTATCTTTAAAATTATTTTCATGTGTGGATTCTTGTTATTATAAGCCCATTACATGTTGATATTCGTTTCTGGATTTCATCTCGGTGACAGCTAGTATTCTCTCTACATTTCATACACAGTAACCACCCTCTGATTATACATCTCTGTGAAGTACTTTAGAATACAGCCCTCTTTACAGAAAGTTGTCTTTGAATTGTCTAATACGTCTCTATTAGAAATTCACACTTTGCCTCTGCAGTATTGCTTTCTTTGTGCTGAAGTTTTGAGGATTTTGGTTCCATCTTAATTAAACCTTCATGTTTACACATGATAGCATGAGAGCCTTTTTCTAGATAACTTTCCATGTTATATCATACGCTCCTTGCTATATAAGATGTCCTAGGCACTGGTCTTTCACAACTCAAGGTTGTCTCTAGGAATGACAACAGGAGGCTCATATAAACTTAAATTCTCCACATTGACAACGGAATAGTTTTGCATATATGAAGGCAAGTCAAGTTGAAATGCATTATTGCCAACTTGGTTAATAATATTGAATGTACCATAAGGAATAGGCTTGAGCTTTTTACCTTCTACTTGCATCATTTCTCTGCTTATGTGAAACCATACTTCATCTCCTTCTTGAAACTTGTGATCAACTCTATGTTTGTCATGCCTCTCCTTGTACTTGCTTTGACTCTTCTCAAGTTGTTCTTGAATTTGTTGATGAATAATCTGAATTTTCTCAATGAACTTTCGATGCTTGTCAATATCACTATGCCCAGCAATTCCAACATCCTTCTCATAGATGAATTCTAATGGCGATTTCAGAAAATATCCAAAGCAGACTTCAAAAGGTGAAGTATTTGTAGAAGAGTGCTTGGCTCAGTTGTAAGAGTGTTTAATGTAATGTAGTTTTTCATCCCACAACTTGGGATGTTTGTTGCAATGTCCTCTCAATAGGTACACAACGGTTATGTTCACCACCTCGGTTTGGCCATCAATTTGTGGATGAAAAGTAGTACTCTTTTCAACTTTGTGTCCATCATCTTCCAAATATTGGACCAAAAATTCCCAACGAACCTGGAATCCCTATCGTTAACAATAGAAGTTGGAAAACCAAAATAAACCCATACATGTTGAAAATAAAGTTCAGCAGTAATAGTTTTCTTACAAGGCATAAGTATACACATTTTATTGAATCTATCCACAACTACATAAAGATAATCATGATGTTTTCTTGACATAGGTAGACCTCCAACAAAGTCCATGGAGACACTCTCCCATGGCCTTGATGGTACCAGTAGTGGCATATACAACCCAAGCTTCTTATTGCTAGGCTTGCTTGTTGCACACATAGAACATCCTCTTATAAAACGTGACACACTATCTATCATGCGAGGCCAATAACAATACCTTTCTAGATGCGCCACTATTTTGCTTACCCCAAAGTGTCCAGCAATAAGAGATGAATGAGCCTCTCTCATGACACTAAGTCTCTCTCCTTGTGGTATACACAGCTTTCCCAAATGAAACAGCAAATTGTTATGCATGTGATAATAATTTTCCTCAACTTGATTCCCTTCACTCAAACTAGTATACACATCTTGAAAATTAGCATCAGATGCATATTGTTCTATGTAACTCTCATGTGCAATAGGATCATTTTTAAGCAAATTAGAAGCACTTATAATTGGTCCTGAAATCATACTAGAAAATTTATTGAAAATACCTTTCTTGTACCTTATAACCAAGTGAAACTGTTGAAGAAATCCCATCCACATGAAATGTTGTGATTGCTACAATTTTGTTTGCGAGTGCAAGTATTGTAGCGGTTGGTGATCGGTATGTATAATCGTCTCTTTACCCATCAAGTAGTGTTTCCACTTCTTGACGCTTTGTACCAATGCATACATCTCTTTTTCATATGTTAGATAATTGATTACAGCACCATTGAAGTTTTCAGAATGAAAAGTGATAGGCTTACCATGTTGCAAAAGTATTGCGCCCATGGCATAATCACTAGCATCGGTTTGAATCTCGAATGGTTGTCTCAAAATGCGGTATTTCAAGGACCAGAGCTGAACTAATCTTTTCTTTTAAAGCTTCAAAATCTTGTTGTTGTTTGCCTCCCCATTGGAAGCCTTTCTTCACACGTGTCACTAAATGCATAGGAGCTGCTATGGTAGAATAGTTAGCAATAAACTTTCTCCAATACTGAGTTGCGCCTAAGAAACATCTTACCTCGGTTACTGATTTTGGAGTGGGCCAATTCACAATGGCTTCCACTTTAGAAGGATCAATTCTCAATGTGCCTCCTCCTACAATGTGTCCCAAATAAACCAGAGAATTATTTCCAAATCCGCACTTAGACATCTTAAGAAATAATTGCTCTTTCTTCAAAACATCAAGTACCCTCTTTACATGCAAGACATGCTCTTCTCTTGTTTTGTTGAAAATGAGTATATCATCTAAACACACATTCACAAATTCATCAAGAAATGAATGTAAAACATTATCCATAACACGCATGAAATTATTTGGTGCATTACACAAACCAAACAGCATAACCAACCACTCAAAGGGTCCTTGTTTGGTTTTGAATGCAGTCTTCCATATGTCACTTTCTGCAATTCTTACTTGATGATGTCCACTTCGTAAATATAACTCAGCAAAATACTTTTCTTCTTTCAGCTAATGTAACGAATCATCTATCCTTGAGAGTGGGTATCGATTCTTTACCATTATCTTGTTCAAAGCTCTAAAGTCGACACACATGCGCCAAGTCCCATATTTCTTCGAAATCAAAACTATGGGTGAACTACGTGGCTAAGTGCTTGGCCTTATGAGTCCCTTGCCCAACAAGTCTTTTATTTTCCTCTTTATTTCAGCATTCTCCATTATCGACATGCGATACATGTCGATGTTTGGAAGAGGACAATCTTGTTGAAACTGAATCTCATGTTGAATCTCCCTTTCAGGAGGAAATCCTGTTGGCTCCTGAAACATCTCATGATGTGCATCAACTACATCATATAAATATGATTTAAACTTAGGATCATAATCTTCAAATGACTTATGATTAACATCAGCTTTAGGCTTAATCATTAGAAGAACAAAATTCTTACTTGAATTCACCAGCCTTTTTACCTATGTAGCATTTACCATTGCAATATTTGTCTTCCCTCGATGTGGTCTAACAATGTAATCCTTGCCATGTTTGAATAAATGGTATTTTTTCTCATGGCAATGGAAGATAGCTTTCTTGTCATACAAGTAAGGAATGCCCAACACAACACCTATAATATCAAGCGGAACCACATCTAATGTGTCAACAAAATGTGCAATTATTGCAAAGCGCAATATGCACTTCTTTAAAACTTGTAAATTTTCATCCTTACAAATCCACCCAAGTGGATATGGTTTTGGATGTGGAATGGTCTCGAGATTAAGTTTCTTGACCAAGTATTCAAAGATTAAATTCGCCTGTGAACCACTGTCAAACAGTGTATCAATCTTGGTATGTTTGGATATGACCCTCACATGGAACAGTTTGATTCTCTCTTCTTCATTTGGAGCTTCTATGTGACAATTTGAAGTACTAGTACTGGGTTTTGTTTCAATTTATTTCCCCTTCATGTTCTTCAATACCATGGCTATAATTTTAGTTTCATCACCGGAATCCTCTCCTAAGTCATGTTGAGTTGTAGCTTTAGTTTTCTGCTACCCTTTGTTTTTGTTAAACTTGGGTCTCTTTTCAAGATGTAATTTTCAACAATTTTTCTCTTCATGTCCATCTCTTGAAAAATGTTTACAAACAAATTTCTCTCCCTCTTTCTTGACAAATTCATTCTTTTTGCATTTTCCTTTTGAGGTCTTCCCTTTGTTTTTCCCATTAAAATGTTTGTTTCTAGCCTCTTCAAAAGTATTTTTCCCTCTAGCTTCTAGATGTGTGGCTTGAACACATACCTCATCTAGACTTGTAGGATTAAACATGAGGATAGTATGTCTAAGGTAGCTATGTAAGCCCCCTATGTACTTTAGAAAAGTATATTGACTCTGCAAATCTACCCCTAATACGAGAGCACTTCTCCTAAATTCTTGGTTGTAGTCTTGTACATTTTTTCCTTTCAATTGTCTAAAATTTTGCTAGTTCATTATGGCTTTCTACATATGAGCTAATAGATAAAACTGTTGTTTTATTGTAGTAATGAAATCAGTCCATGATAGAATGATCTTACCATGTTTTTTTATCTCCTCTTTTGTCTTGGATTCCCACCAAACAAGAGTTGCACCTTCCATCCTCAATGAAGCTAGTTGGATTTTGGTGTCATCATCATGAAGGTTTTGAATTCTCAAATAAACCTCCAATTTCCTAGTCCAATTATCAAGCTTTTTTGCATTGACTTCACCATTAAACATTGGCAATTCAAACTTAACATAAAGTTTTAGAAAAGGACTTTTACCAATGTTCTTTGACTTAGATGGCTGATGTATTGAATATGAAGTAGAGAATGATGTGGATGAAGATGAGGGTGATGATGGTGACTTTCCACTGCCTCCATTTCCTCCATTTCCCTTCTTTTATTTATCTTCATCTTTCTAACCTCTGGATGATCCCTGACCTTCCTTGTGAAGTTTGGATCCTTCTCCTTCTAGTCTTTCATTCCTTTCTTGATAAAGGACTCTCACCATTTCAGTCATGTCAAGGAATGATTTCTTGAACACTCTTTATTCCTCTTTGGGATCCATCTCTTCATGGGTTTCTTCTTCTCTTGGAGGCATGATTTATGTTGCTTCTGCTTCTCTTGGAGGTGAACTAGGTGGTGGAGAATGTGGCAATATTTCCCTCATTTGTTGTGGCTCACTTTTAGAACCTCTTACTTCCACCAATTTGCCTTCTCCTCTCTTTTACTTGAGCCTAGTAAGCATGAAAACCCTTGCAAATAGTTAACAAATCTTTGCACATAAAACACCAGAGATAAAACTCTAGCTTTGATACCAACTTGATATGAAAGGAGTGTATTAGTTCTGTTGTGATAAGTGTTCTTTCAGTAATATAAACATGTACAATTTGTCTCCATATGTTTGCTTAAGGAATGAGAGTTTTAACAGAGAAAATAAGCCTTAAAAACACTGACAATAGTGCATAATAGAGAAAAAAAATTCACACATAAGTTTTACACAGTAGGCATGATGAAGCAGTTCACCCCTCCTGGGCTACATCTGCCGGTCCAGCTCCCAATGGCATGTCCCTCTTTGTCATTATGCTTAAAATTGTAAATTACATATGTTTACAGGCTTCTAATGGTTGTTTTCTCTGCACCAATGGCTCCAAAATTCTCAAATTAGTCTAGGTAGACTCTTATTTCACCAAAATTGTTTGGAAATTGACCTCCCAATGACAACTAGAAAAGCTCCACTAAATGTGGAGACAGGCACTTAACTGAAGTTACATTTAGTAAAATCCCTAAAATTATGGGCACGCTCCAAATCTAGCGGACGGTTAAAGTTGGCATTAAATTGTTAGAAGGTGGGGTGGTCACATACCGACCCCGCCATAACCTCCATTCTAACCGTTTGAAAATCCGCATATAAAAGGTTTGGACCTGTTTCGATCACTTCCAATTTTGAGCATAACACATGATCTCCTGATCAGCTAGCCCCCTCCTTCCACTATTGGATCCGAAAATCACGTTTAAATAAAATTTATATGCACAGGTGTTCAAAGAATCGGGCCCATGGCCCAACGGTAAACATGCATAGTGGAGAGGGGGAGGTCTTGCAGTCGAGCCCCTACCCCACTTTGCCTGTTTTGAACGTCGATCAGCAAACCATAACTCCTTCATCTGAACTCAGTTTTCAATGAAACGATTTGTGTTGGTTTCCTTGCGACAGGCCAAACATTGTCGTTCTATTTTCATTCAATTATGAGCACTTTCATATTTGAGCTAAAATACTAAGCCTTCGATCATAATGCTCATACTTGGTCTAGAAAGTTGTCTTATAAATGTCCTCTTCTTTGATGCGTACCTGATGGTAACCTGATCTCAAATCAATATTCAAGAACATTGTTGCTCCTTTCAATTGATCAAACAAGTCGTCAATCCTAGGCAACAAATCCCTGTTCTTGATGGTTACCTTATTCAACTGCCTGTAATCAATACACAGCCTCAGAGTACCATCCTTCTTCACAAACAATACCGGTGTGCCCCACACTGATACACTTGGCCTAATATATCCCTTTTCAAGCATTGCATTCAACTGCAACTTCATTCCACTAACTCTGGAGTGCTCATCCCGCATTGTACCTTTGATGTTGGTGTTTCCCCTGGTACCAACTCAATAGAAAATTCCACTTCCCTATGAGGCGGAAACTTTGAAATTTATGCAAAAAATACTTCCTGAAACTGTCATAGAACTGGGTACCTGTTCAAGACTTCTGCATCCTCAACATCCTTACCTTTATCACTGAAAATGTATATTGCAAATAACACACACCCTTTCCTACACCTGCGATTTTCTTGCATAGTTGTGACCATTCTAACTGATGTTTCCTTCTTCTTACCCTGCAATATTATCTATTATCCAATGAAAAATCTCTGAAATTTGGCTTTTTCATCCTTAATATACAATACATACCTCAAAAATTTCAGGAACTTAGTCGTATACTCCTTATTTGTCATCGATCCCATCTTTATCTCATATAATTCCTTGGTCTTATTGTCATAGTACCTCTCTAACAATTACTTCTTCCTAAAGAGTCCCTTGAATTCATACCAACTCAACTCTTTTGTCCTAATGTCTCTGACACGCTTCACGTCTTCCAACCAGATGTTTTATTTCCATTTGAGGTTGAAGATAGATATTTTGGCCTTCATGTTCTTTGTGCAATCATGCAACTCAAAACAAATCTTCATCCCAAGTAACCATGCATTTGCATCTTCCGATTTCTTCAAATCTCCATCAAATGTAGGCGGCTTGGATTTCTTGAACTCATCTAGAAAATAATCCCCTGTCACTTCTCTTGTAAGGGTGATAATGATGATGACCATGATACCTTTCAGAACCAAAACTAGAATAGAACTTATGTCCAATAGCTCTCCTATCTAGTGTGTCCAAGAACCTGCCATTTCTGATCATGTCATCTTTATCTGAGTTGTGGCCACCATGATACCAACTTCCATATGCTCCCTTAGTCTTGTCCTCCTATCCATGATGGATCCTAAGTGGTCCCTACCTTTGATAATCTGACAAACTTTGAATGATGACTACATTAACTTCTGCGTTTTTCTCCTGTGCTTGAATGATCTTGTCATTATCTGCCTTACAACTTCTTATTTTTGTTTTCAGACTTCTCTAAGTGTCTGCTATATCAGGAAAGTACCTATCACCATGTTGCTCATCGGATCTATAGGGAAAGTCTCATGAACTATATTCTACCATCTTGCTAGTCATATTTGATCTTATTCCTACAAGTATACCATGTCAGCTAAACCAAAATATAAACATAACCAACATACCTCAATATAGTTTAGGGGAGGATATCTCATCTGCAAGATCAACCAGATTAGCACGATACATGTATAACCATAATCATAACAATATATCAACATCATTAATGACAAAACCAACTACATTCCATGACCTTATGCATGAAATCCATCACCATAACACTACATGCATATATCCACATAGGCTACAATCATTCGCAACATATGCATATTCAACCAACATACATTCATGACGAACACATCTTGAAAAACACATCATCAACTTCTACAAGACAACACACTTGTAACAATGACCATCACCATGTATACATAACAATAATATGTACAACAAGCATGCATGCATGACAGTCACTTTCCGCCCATCTAGCCCAATGGATGGACCATGCTCTCACACCACTCTGTAACACCCTCTTCCCACATTTACCCAAGCTAATTGTTCCACTGAGGTAAACATGTGATGAATATTTACTATGATATGATTCAACTCCCCAAATACAGTTAAGGAAGTGGAATCGACAAACCAAAATCAAAATGGCCTTCCTCAGGAGCTATAAGATCCCTAGAGGTTAACCAATCACTCCAGGTGCCAAACCCCTAAGTTAGCTTTATTTTTTACTGAACTAGGCCCCCAATCGCACCCATGACAAGCCCTCCATGTAGATAAAACCCTCCAGTTGCATGCACAACATGGGAATCCATGCGACTGTAGACTTTTTCAGGTAGTTCTATTTCACTGACCCCGGATTTTGAGCCAATTTTTCAGGGCAAGGACTCAGGCCTCTACCCAAAACTTGATGAAACTCTTGGAAATTATAAATAACAAGAGGAAAAGGCCTCCAATGCAAATCTTGAATGAGGACATGACCTGAAAATGCATAAACATGACATACATACCTTTAAACACATCATTAACATGTAATCTACAAGTCATACAAACACATTTGAGCATAGGGACTTCATACTTATCAGAGAATCATCAATAAGATTTTATGCCCTCTCATAGTAGCTGCAATATCATCTATTAGGTCATACATTCATTAACATTGCATTTACTAATCATGACATGATGAGAAAAATAACTCAAGTCTGCCATAAACCATGCTTATAACCAGCATATAACCAACAAAATAACAATGATAGAACAACCATTAACATCACATAATAACAATAACATTTACCCATAATACACAACAGGAAAAGAGCTCTTATTAACATATGCAAAATGAAACTAGGTCAGTGACTTCCATGTACCACCTGACCATAGATTAGGATGAAACAAATCTCTCTTTCATCAAATCACCCATGTGCCATATTCCAAGCATGAATGTGAGACTTACAACACAACCAACCATGGATTCCTCGGGATTTCTCGAAATCCACCAAGAGATTCAAAGCCCTCGTCTATCCAACTAGGATTTACCACAATGCCACCAAGGGATTCCTAGGCCCAAACAAGAAACATACACTACCAAGCTTTACCACATTCCCACCATATACCAATGTAAGGATCACTAGGCCTGTACAAGCATGGATGCCTCTGGATATCTCCACCTAAACCATGAGTAATTTGTCTATCTCTACCCTTTAGGCTTTACCGAATATCCCGCCATTCATTGGTTGAGGATTCCTAGGCCCAACGAGGGTATAAACCTTTAGGATTTACTGTATATCCCACCATTCACTAATTGGTGATTCTTAGGCCCAACAAGGTATATACAAAATCATGCTTTACTGCAATCCCACCTTCACCGGTCCTGGGATTCCTAGGCCTTGTGTTATTCTCCTGAGACCACCCCACTCAGTTTCAAAACCATCCAGCAATTCAGCTCAACCAAGTAAGAGAAACCCCATCACACCATGGCTATTCGGAAATGCAAGGCAAGGATGAAAACCACTGTCACACTTGGAAAAACCCATTCTAATGAGAACATGAGAACCAAATACACACATGCATGTACCATGCATGCCAAAACTATCAAGGCAGTCATACATGTAACATGATACCTACAAGTAATCCTGATGTAATTGCTTGATCCAACTCTTCCTTGCTTGATCTTCCCTTTTCCTTATTTGTCCTTCCTTTTCATTTTTTTACCCAATGCTAGAGTGCTCCAAGAATGCTCTAAGTGTGCAAGAGTATGAAAGAGTAGAGAGAAGAGAGAGAGATAGAGCTCAAAACTGAACTGACAAAAGTTGTGAACTGATCCTCATAAGCCTTTTTATCAATAAGGCCTCTAATTTCTTCAATTTTCCATTATTTTCCTTCATTTTCCTCCTCACATGTAACATGTGACCTTTCACATTCCTTTTCTTCTAATTTCCTTTGTGTTCATAAATAAAATTCCAATTAATGCCTCTTGCCTTTCCAAAGCCTTTGCCAATTTTCCTTGGCCATAATAAACCAAATGAACACCCACACTTGGATGTTTTTCCAACCACAAGTTGGAATAAGTGTCCCATGACCATGGTATTATTTTGCCTTTATTAACTGTATTACACCAAGTTTTAACCTGGGGCTGTTACACAGGCCTCTGTGGCACATGCCACCTCTACCCAAGCAATCAGGTCCATGAGACCTAGTCCCTTTGTGCTTTAAAATTCTGTATTTTTTAAATGTGGCCCTAGAATAAACCTAGCGTGCATATAAGTGTGCACCCTTGGCACACCCCTAGATTAATAAACATTAAACGTAAATATTTGGCTTTGTGGACATCTGATGTTGCAAACACTTACGTTATGCGTAAACACCCAAATAACCTGAATAATGTATTTGATTACTAAATTAAATAAACATTTCTCTCTTCCCAAGTAGGGCCCTCATTGGATATCGTTGTTATATTAACTTACTACAGAAAATCTCAAACATTTGAAATATGATGCACCTCGAAAGTGCACATGTGTTGACTAGCCAAATGCCTGAATGCACAGATACATCTAATAGACCCAAATGCATTTGCACCTTTCTACCATATCCAAATGCAACTAACATAAAGTATTTAAAAGATATTCATCCCAGACACTTGGTTCATCCAAGATCTATCTAACCTTAGATACAAGGTCCATTTTGTGCCCAAAATTAGACTGATATCACGGAAACTTCGAGTTAGTCCATAATTTCCTTAAAGCAAGGTGTTTCCCATAACACCAACTTTTTAGGGATGAAACCCATATATAAATCCTTCAAGGTATTATACTTAACCATAACACATTCAATGTCTCTAACAACCTATATGATATTGGATACTAAATAAATCTAAGTTATGGTACTAAATAACTAGATTTTACACATCATATCATGTCGATGAAACTCAAGACACTACAACATCACACATAACCATGAAAAGATCTCAATGATATTAAAAATAAGAACCCGTTGGTTCTACCTGATTTATCATACATTGCACAACACCCACCATGATCCCTTATCAAGAAAGGCAGTCTGCAACCTTAAATAAGACAATGACCTATGACTCTTGTTGTAGCCCCTAGAGATAGCCTTTAGTTGCAAAAGACTAGTGCCTAAGAAATCTTAAAATCATAGGTTAAAATTAGACAACTATAAGAATGCATTTGACATAATATGGAATAAGAGAATAATGGTTTTAGTGGTTCAAGAATGGAGAAGACCTTTGACTCTGATTCCTGTGAATTACCCTATGCTGCAAGAGGGCTCAAGAGGCTGAATGGCTGGATGGCTTTCAAATGGTCCAAGTATGAAACAATCAGCAGAGGCCTTCAAATTATGTAGAGGTGCTAAGGAAGAACGGAGGAGGAATCCACAAAAGACAGGCTTAATATCCTTAAGAATTTGTCCCCTCGTGAACTCAGAGGAAACGGATGTAAGTGGAAAATGACTAACAATAGAGATTTGTGGAGCGTGAATTAAGGAAGTGCAAAAAGTTTGATACATGAGCGTTATACATAAACGAATTCATGAATAAAAATACATACTGTCGGCAGCTACATTACACAAATCATCAAAGCAGTAGAACATTGAAATAGGATTACACATAAATAGGAGATTATTAATAAACAAAGAGAAACAGATATATACTACTCATTGCCCCATCTGGAATCCAAATAAATAGCACTGTATCATATTAAGTTCAAAAAAGCTCTCCCAAATATGTATCTCAAAGCACAGGGAGCACAATTATACAGAACTACAGCAAAATTCTCCAAAATTTAGAACCCTTCATACATCTCTCAACTTCCTACACATAGAGTTCCTATTGAGGGTTCATGATTGAATAATCCTTCATGATCAACCCACATGTGTGAAAACCAAAATATCCTAACAAACTAGCAAAGCGTGCATCAAGCAATCACTCCTGTAACAGAAAATCAAAACAAAATCAGGTGGAATCGGGATTTCACCAACAAAACATCACTATCTAACAGTAAAAATAAACAAAATTATGGGTCACGTAGGCCAAATCCTAGAATATTCCATGGGAATGGTGAGGAGTGGCCGTGAACATGTGGCTATTCTGGTTTCCACCACTTGATTTCTTCTGTTGTGGAAGGCCTCCACTCTCTAATTCTCATGATTTCCACTTACCGTTGTGGAACGGTCGGTTGTGTTGTGTGTGCGTCGCTCTTTAGCATGGATTTCCTAGACCAACTGAATAACCATAGTTGTGTTGTTCCACCAAAAAATCATTTTGTGCTTTAACTTGCAAAAACCAGAGACCGGATCTTGGAGGGGGGTATGGATGGTTTATGGTATTGGATGGGAGGGTTTGAAATCACTGTGGGCCGTTGGATGCATGATATGGAGCGGAGATGAGGGGAGGATGGCGGAAGTAATAGTGGAGTCAGTGGGGCTCTTAACACTAAAAAGAGCGGAACAAAAATTGTGGAAGGGCTACTGATGATGTGGCAAGGAGGTGGGACCCAAACTCATATTGCATATCAGAGATCGGAGGTTTTACATATGAGCAGCGAAGGGTAAACATTAAGAATTGTGATGTGCGAAGTAGGATGAGCGGAGGAGTGACGTGGCAGGACAGAGGTAGGGTCGACCGCACATCGCAAATCACAAGGTTTATATGTGAGCAGCGAAGGGTAAATGCTATAATTTGTGGTGTGCAAAGTGCAATGGGCAGAGGAGTGACATGGCAGGACGGAGGTGGGGCCGCCCGCACATCGCAAATAAAAATTGGAAGAGTTTATTTATGAGGAGCGGGAGGTAAGTGTTATGATCTGTGGGGAGCAAGGAATGGAAGGTGACAGAGCAGATTGATCGCGGTCCCACTTTATATTGCATTTTGGGGTTCAGGAGCGAACAGATAATGATATGCAAATGGAAATTGTGGAATTTCGATGCGATATATGTAAGGATTTAAGTGTGGTAAGTGATATTACATATATTATATGTAATATATAATACATGTAACGGTTTGTGGGATACGGCAATTAACACACTTTGGATCATAATTCCTTGACCGCAACACTTTTCTCTTTTGACTACTGGGCTTTCTTCCCAACCCGCGCTTGAATAGATTGGCCTTATCCTTAAACATTCATGCCTTTGCCCTATGATTTCCTCATAGGGACCAATTCTCCATGTTATGTGCGGTCGCAAGCCAACATTGGCTCCATCTAGGGACAACGCGTTGTTCTAAGTGTGTTGAGAACCTATAGACCTGAATGTCTGTGCTTTATTGGGCTCATGGAGTCACAAATGAATATTGTAAGCCTGAATTGAAACTACAACTGAGTTGTGCACTGTCAACTATATAAAACAGAAATCATTGCCGCACCTTGAAAATCTTAAATGCTGAAATCTGAACTATGCCGAAACTGGAAACTGAAACACACTTGAACTGAAAACTGCAAAGCAATCTGAAACTAAACTGGAAAGATGCTCATATCACTGAACTTATTTTCACACCTACCTACCCTAATCTGCTGGAATTACTGCTATTCTAAATGATACAATAATGCCAGTGTAACCTAGCAAGCAACTGCTCTAATAACTTTGTTCTTTCATTGTTTTTCACCAAACTCGCGAACAAACCTGCTAATGGTATTGGATAGAAATTCTCAGCCTGATCTTCTTTGCAAGGAGATTGGTAAACCTAAACAACAACAAAAATGATGGAAAGGTATGGTGGCCTTATGAGGAGTAATTTTTCAATATAGATAGCCACTGGATCAAGATACACTTGACCTATTTCTGAATATTCTGACCCAATCGATCCAACCTCACAACTTGGTACTGCACATGTGTTCTCCATGTCTTCAAACAACTCAGAACATGCTTGCATTATATCTTATGAGCTAAGGCATAAAGGTAAAGAATCAAACTGGATAAATTCTTCCTTTGTTTTAAACTTTGCCTCTCTATTCAGTTGGTTTACTTCCACGTCAACTGCAACATTTTGAATTTCATCAAGGGTTGAAGTGTCCCTTTCTCTTACTTGGAATTCCTTCCCCGGATTAAAGGCATTTGGGTAGTGCCAGAGAGCTACTCCTAGGGGTGGCCTTGTATTAGCAGACATTGAATGATACACTTTATTTAACCTTGATGAGAAATATTGTACTTTCTCCCTAGGTTGTCTTTTTAAATGTCCATACTATTCTATGATAAGAAAGTCATTTCCCATGATTACCCATCGACCTAGGAAAACTTGCATGAATTGATGAAAATTTCTCATGCTATCAGCAGGAAGATTCTCAAACCAATTTTTTACTTTACTTTGCCATGGTAGGACAAACATCCTGATACATACATCATCTTCTTCCTTTACTGATGATTGCAATACACTGACTAAAGGATCATGGAAAACTTGCAACATAAAATCTTCTAGAAGATTTGAAACAGGAAAACAAACCTCATTCCAAACTACTGCTTTTCTTGTGTGTTGAAAGTGGTTCTCTTCAAACCATAAGGGAACCAATTGTCTTTCCTCACTATCCATGGCAGTCAAGTGATCTTTGTCACACAGAATATTGCAAGGGAGCTGCAAACTCTCATTAATCCCGGGTGGAGGAACATGATTTGTAACAACCTATTGTACTACTTCATTAACATCCAAGAAAGAAAATAATGATTGAGGACTATTATGATTTTCTTCACGGGCTGTAAATTGAGATAAGATGCAACCTAAAAGATAATTAGAGGGATAGTCTTCATCATGAAACTCTGATTGTTATTTAATCTCTGAAGGAAACACTCCTTGTTGAGGTTGTTCTTGTAGATCTAGGTCATTAAGCTCTGTTGCCTCTATTTCTGGATCACTAGACTGTTGTTTATTTTTAGTGTTGTCCTCTAGGAAACACTCCGGCTCTTCCCCTTCTTCATGGAAGGTAAGCTCTCCTCCCTCTTCTTCAAAATAATCTAGGAACTGGTTTGCTACATTTGGTCCAATAACCACCATGGGTCGTTCTTCTTGGAGATTAAAGGGTGTGGGCCCTTTTTCTGCAATGGGTTCTTTGAACTTCTCCTTAGGAGGGTTGGGCGGTTTCAAGGGTGTAGTTTTGGAGTTCTCATTTTTTGGAGGATCAACTTTTTGCTTTGTGAAAGTGGATGCAGTGGCCTTATGAGGGGCTGAATCTTCTAAGGTCTTCTTCCCTTCACTAGTAGGACTAGGAGGGGCTTGTTCTCTTGATATTAACCCTTCATTTTGTTCTTTCCCTCGGATTCTCTTTCTGAATGACCTAATTTCATACTTCTTATGGAGTTGAGCCTGCATGATGTTGGAAATACTGAGAGGGGGGGTGAATTAGTATTCCTTTCAATTAGAGCATTAGTTAATATTTAATTATTATCATCGTTTGTACAATGATAGCAGCAAACAAAAGGAACACAAATGCACACAGTTTTTAAGGTGGAAACCCACTCCGGGACAAAAAAACACCTAATTTTTTTCTAATAATTCTTTAATATTCAACTCCATTTGAAAATAAAGCTCCAACTTCCTAGAATCTAGAAAAGCATTCTTCTCCAGCTCCCACTGGATGGATGCTTCAACGCCCAAGATTCTTCAATATTCAACTGAATGAATGCCCCGGCACCCAATGAGCTACAACTCACCCTACCACCACCCTACCACCCTATAGAAGAATAAAAGAAGAATGGACTCTCGTACCAGAGAAAATGGTCCACTTTACAATGATATAGAATGATGTAGAAGAAGAAGACACACTAGACCATAACCCCAACTATGAAACAACCACCTAATGATGATCCTAGACCTCCTGACACTGCCTCTTCAACTCTTGGCAGGTAGACACTAGAACAATTTTTACAATAATGTATTTACAATGACTTAGTATAATGATACCTTTACAGTGATTGTATGCAGTGCTGCCCACTTGAAGACTTCATGTGATGAAATTCTTACTGTTGTTCTGCACCTTGGTTGCTACACTTGTCATGTTGTCCTCTGCTGCAGCTTGCTTTGCCTTTCTTCCCTATAAATTCTGGTCCTTTGCAGCCCTTGACAACACATGATCTAGCTTTTTCTTGCCTTCTAGGAGCTCGATATTGAATCTGGTGTATCTCTGTTATTTCAGATCCCCAATATCTAATTTTCAGTCCTGTAATAGTCCTCTGAGTCATCTTTCCAATGCCACAGGTTTGACCCAATTTGGATTCTTCAAGAGAGTTATGCCCAATCTCTCACAATGCCCTAATTATGGACTGTTTCAGTAGAGCGAACTTGTACGGTGTGCCACATGTCACTTTTTATTTATTTGACTCTGAAATTTATAGAGAGAAAACTACAATCCATGAAATATCTGCCACTTTTTATGGAACCCCTATCGGATACTCAGAGAGAGAGTTATGACGTTTTTCCCAAGGTCACTTCTTTGAGATGAATTTCAGGAGCCTGCAAAAACACTAACTTCCACAGATCATATCTCCGAAAATATTGTGTACCTTGAGCTGAAATTTCTATAGGAGCTTCCTCAAGATTTTGGCTTCACCTCATAAAAATTTCAGCTTTTGAATATTTGTATAAAAAAATTTAGAGCGAAAATTCCATGATGACATGTTTCAGATGGCGAAATCCCTTACATGAGGAGGATATGAGGATCACAATTTATATAAATGCTTAGGTTCAGAGGGGCTTCAACAAGTGAACGTGGGAGGGATTTTAGGAGCTTAAAAAATATTAATTATGACTTTTCAATGACCCATGCCACAACCCCATGGGGTTTTAGCCCACTAACTGGGGGTACAAACTTCAAACATGAATATCTCTCAAACTGTGAAGAATTACATGGTGTGCCATATATCAACGGAAACATCTAGACAAGTAGAAACCATCTAAAGCATTCTTGACCCAAAATTTTGTAGAATTTGGTAGGTCAAAATTCCAATGCAATATTGGGGTAGCCCCTGGTGATGCTTGGGTTGGCATTAATGACAACCGCTGATCAACAATCTCCCCCTTTGGCATTGATGGCAACACAATTACTCCCCCTGCGATCATGACACCTCTTCCTACAACATTATCTCCCCCTTTGACATCAATGGAAAAGGGTAACTCCCCCTGACACACAACCATCTTGCGGACTTGTACACACTTCCACTCCCCCTTACATACAACCATCCTGTGGACCTGTACACACTTCCACTCCCCCTTTATATTATGAATAAGGAAAATATAATGAGAACTTGGGAGAATCCCACGATTCTGGTGAAGATATTCCAATTCTTCACGAGTACTCTCACGATCATCAACACTTCCTGCCCAATCTGCATCTGTAAAGGAATGAATAATGAGATTGTTACCCTTGGGATACCACAAGCCATATTATGTTGTTCCCTTTAGATATCTAAGAATTCTTTTGATGGCAATAATATGTGATTCTTTTGGTGCTGCTTGGAATCTTGCTACTTGTCCAACTGCTTGCATAACATCTGGCCAAGAGGCTGTTACATATAGAAGACTACCAATCATAGATTTGTACAAACTTTGATCCACATCCTTAGATGAGTCTTCTATGCTCAATTTGCAACCTGTTACCATTAGAGTAAGGATGGGTTTGCAATCTTCCATTTTAAATTTCTTGAGCATTTCCTTGATGTACTTGGCCTGACATATAAATATTCCTTTCTCTTGCTGAGATATTTGAAGCCCTAAGAAGTATGTCAGCTCACCAAGTAAAGACATCTAGAAATCACTTTTCATATTTGTAGCAAACTTCTTAATTAGTCGATCATCATTGCTACCAAATATTATATCATCCTCTTTAGCTATTAGACATGCTTTAATTACTTCATCCAGAACATATATATCGTTTGGAGCTTGACTTGCTGTAGCCACAATTTCACCATACTTGCCTTTCCTGATTTCACATTTTGTGGAGTTGAATAGTATTGTGTGTCCTTGATCACATGTTTGTCCAACACTGAGCAGACTGTGATTCATGTTTTCAACCAATAGAACATTCTTGGCTACAGCATCTTTTCTTTCGAGAGTGACAATACTTGATCCTATAAAATTTGAAGATCCATCATTTCCAAAGGACGTGATTCCATCCTTCTTCTCTTTCAGATATACAAATTTATGTCTCTCTCCAGTCATATGCGTTGAGCAACCACTATCGACATACCACACATCTTTGTTGTTTTGAGCCTTGAGAGTGAGAGCACAATTATCAGTCTTCTTCTTCTTCCATGTCCGTTCGTTCTGTAGCTTCGAAGATTCTTCTGGAGGATTTTCAAGTCTGCAGTCTCTCGCTATGTGTCCAAAGTTTCGACATTTGTAACATTCAATATTATTTCTTAAATTTTCAAGTCTATTGATGTTTCGCTGAGCCCTGGGAGGTTCATATTTGACAGATCTCCTGGAATTTTATTCGTTCCTAGGGTACGTGCGACATTCTACAGCTTTATGACCAAATTTTCCACATGAATAACAGTAGCCATAAAAAATATGTTGGTACTTGGATGGAAATCTTCATCGAGGAATTGTCTTCCAAGGCTGTTCTTGTGAATCTTGTCCAATGAAGTCTACATGCATGTCAAATCTCATATACTAATTGTATTTTGTGTAGAAGGTCCTTCTTCTTCTTCTTTGTAACCGATGCTAGTTCTGTCATTGGTAAGATCATTGATTGTTGATGAGTTCTTCCAATGCCCTTGAGCTGTTGGCATAGTTTTGGATATTTTTTCCTTTCTTCACTTCCTTACGCAGCGAGACTACTTCGGCTTCTAATTCTTCCTTTTCTTGGTTTCTTTCTTCCAACTTCTTTTGAAGTGACTCTTCAATGCATTTTTGTTCTTCAACTTCAATTTTGAGACCCTGAACTTGTTCTTCAAGAGTATTGGAATGGATCTTCTCTGCCTTGAGCTCTTTTATAAGTTTGATTGCTTCCTTAGAAAATTCTTTTATGGTCAATCCTTCTTCTTCATTGTTTGATACCTCTTGTTTATTGTGCTTGGCCATAAACAATACTATCTCATTGGCTTCTTCTTTGCTGTCATTGTCTTCATCGGATGATGAGCTATCTTCTTTAGAGAGAAAGTTCCTTTTGGATCCTTGCTTGTTGAATTTATAAAAGCCTTTCTTTCCTTTTGAGTTTCCATCATTTATGTTCAGACATTTTGATGCGAAATTCCCAACCTCACCACAGCTGAAACATATCAATGGAAGTTTACCTTTGAATTTTCCCTTACCAATTTTTAGTTTTCTCGTAAAGTAAGCATATTCTTCATCTGAAAGACCTTCTTCATCATCTCCCTTTTCTTCACACTTGCAGGTGCATGTCTTTTGAATTGAATGTTGTTTGTCCTTATTGGTTTTCTTAGATGCAACGAACGCAGTTTCTAGATGCGAAGTACCCTCTTCTTCATCAAGTCTCATTTCATATGCTATGAGAACTCCATGTAATTCCTCTTTGCTGAGTTTGTCCATATTTTCACTGTATTCTAAGACCGATACCTTTAGGTTGAATCTCCCTGGTAACGTTCTAAGAATATTTCGTATAATAGTCTTCTCATCAACTGGCTCTCCCCATCCTTCCAGAGTATTGGTTATTTCATCAACGTATTGGAAGTATGCAGCAATGTTGCAATCTTCTTTCATTCTGAGTTGCTCAAATTTTTCTCTATAGATTTGAAGCTTTGCTTCTTTGACATTTGAGTCACCTGCATATATATTCTCAAGCTTGTCCCATACATTTTTGGTGGTTTTACAACGCAACACCTTATGATAAGAAGATTCAATAAGTCCACTGATAATAATATTCTTTACTTTTGCATCATTTACCAAATTCTTCTTACCTTGTTCATCTGCGGTTGATGTAAATCCATTTTGAACAGTGTCCCATACTTCGTAACCTTGCGCCAAGAGATAGACCTCCATTCTTCCTTTCCAGAGTGCATAATTATTTTCATTGAATAGAGGTACACCATTCTTGGTATGCTCCATGACCTCCTTCCAGCTGTTAACTGCTATTGAAGGAACCAAGCTCCGATACCAATTGTTGGAAATACTGAGAGGGGGGGTGAATCAGTATTCCTTTCAATTAGAGCATTAGTTAATCTTAAATTATATCAGTGTTTGTACAATGATAGCAGCAAACAAAAGGAACACAAATGCACACATTTTTTAACGTGGAAACCCACTCCGGGACAAAAACCACCTAATGCTTTTCTAATAATTCTTTAATATTCAACTCCAATTCAAAATAAGGCTCCAACTTCCTATAATCTAGAAAAGCATTCTTCTCCAACTCCCACTGGATGGATGCTCCAACGCCCAAGATTCTTCAGTATTCAACTAAACGGATGCCCCAACACCCAATGAGCTACAACTCACCCTACCACCACCCTACCACCCTATAGAAGAATAAAAGAAGAATGGACTCTCGTACTAGGGAAAATGGTCCACTTTACAATGATATAGAATGAAGTAGAAGACAAAGACACACTAGACCATAACCCCAACTATGAAAAAACCACCTAATGATGATCATAGACCTCCCGACACTGCCTCTTCAACTCTTGGTAGATAGACACTAGAACAATTTTTACAATAATGTATTTATAATGACTTAGTACAATGATACCTTTGCAGTGATTGTATGCAGTGCTGCCCACTTGAGACGTCATGTGATGAACTTCTTGTTGCTATTCTGCACCTTGGTCACTGCTCTTTTCATGCTACCCTCTGTTGCACCTTTCATTGCTTTGCTGCCCTAGAAAGTTTGGTCCTTTGCAGCCCTTTGACAACGCATGATATAGATTTTTCTTGCCTTCTATAAGCTCGATATTGAATCTAGTGTATCTTTGTTATTTCAGATCCCCAATATTTGATTTTCGGTCCTATAGTAGTCCTCTGAGTCTTCTTTCCAATGCCATAGGTCTTACCCAATTTGGATTCTTCAAGGGAGAGTTATTCCCAATCTCTCACAATGCCCTAATTATGGATTGTTTCAGTAGAGCGAACTTGTACGGCATGCCACGTGTCACTATTTCTTTATTCGGCTCTGAAATTTATAGAGCGAAAACTATAGTTCGTGTATTATCTTCTACTTTTTACATAATTCCAATCGAATACTCAGAGAGAGAGCTATGACATTTTTCCCAAGGTCACTTCTTTGATATGAATTTCAGGAGCCTGCAAAAACACTAACTTCCACAAATCATATCTCCGAAAATATTGCGCACCTTGATCTGAAATTTCTACAGGAGCTTCCTCAGGAATTTTTTATTTGCCTCATAAAAATTTCAGCTTCTGAACCTTTGTATAAAAAAATTTAGAGCGAAAATTCCACAATGACCTGTTTCAGATGGTGAAATCCCTTGCATGAAAAGGATATGAGGATCACAATTTATATAAATGCTTAGGTTGAGAGGGGCTTCAACAAGTGAACGTGGGATGGATTTTAGGAGCTTAAAAAATATTAATTATGACTTTTCAATGACCCATGCCACAACCCCATGGGGTTTTAGCCCACTAACTGGGGTACAAAATTCAAACATGAATATCTCTCAAACCGTGAAGAATTATATGGCGTGCCATATATCAACGAAAACATCTCGACAAGTAAAAACCATCAAAATCATTCTTGACTCAGAATGTTGTAGAATTTGGTAGGTCAAAATTACCATGCAAAATTGAGGTAGCCCCTGGTGCTGCTTGGGTTGACATCAATGACAACCGCTGATCAAAACATGAAATCCACAAACTGTTTGCAGTAATTGTCAATATCTTGATCTTCTGGAAGGGTTTCCTTCTCTTCTTGCTCCCCTTGCAGGATGAGTTCACCCTCCTCATCATCAGAGTAAGTGAGGAATTGATTCTCTTGGTTTTCTGTGACCTCTTCGGCCCGTTCCTCCAACTCTCCTTCCCAATATAGAGGAGGTTGAATGTGGTCTTGTTGTTCCTTCTCATCCCATTGCAACAATTGCATAGGGGGCTTCCGATACTAAGGATTAAACCACCTGTTAGGAATCATTTGGTTGGGATGAGGAGGGGAATTTTGGGCCTCCAATTCAAGCTTAATCAACTTGTTTTAAAGGTTCTTAATTAACTTATTAATTTCTTCAATTCTACACTCTTGTGATTCCCTTCCCTGATTTGAAGTAGAAGCCTCCTCCCTGTATTTTCTTTTGGCTTCATGCTCAGTATTCCCCTTGAATTTACCAGTAGAAGAAAAGTTTTCTTCTACCTCCAATGCATCGGTCTAGATCTGATCCAGAGATGTGGATTTTCTTTCTCTTAGGGTGAACCCAAACTCCGGTTTGAAATCTCCTGCGAAGACCACCTTAGCGATTGCTTGGGGAGGCTTTATTTTAGCAGGAAGATTATTATAGAGCTTATTGAACCTCTTTATGAATCATGTTACATTCTCATTGTGTCTCTTCTTGAGAGCATTGAACTCTGTGAGAACGTATCCATGGTCCCTCTTTTCTCCCTATTTCAATGTGAAGAAATTTCCCATTCTTCCCAAGTGTGGACTGTGTTGTTGGCTAGAGACTTGAACCATTTATGGGCTTATTCCTTCAAGGATTGGATGAAAAGCCTTAATACCACATCTAATTTCTCTACATTCACATTCTTAGCGAAGGCACAAAAGTTTTCAATATGTCTCTGTGCAGAAGTATTATCTTCCCCGGTGAACTAAGGCAACCGCTCTAAATATTATTGCAGCATATTATTTAGATGTTGAGGGAGGGCCAAGGGGGCATACTTGTTCAAAAGGAAACTCGGCATAGCCATTTGATTTAGAGGTGGGTGTAGATGGTGGATCTAAATCTAGTGTGAGGCCTAGTGAAAGCCAGGATTACTTCTGATTGGGACTATTTTACAGTGGAGTCGCCAAGGTGAGGAATACGCAACTCTCAACCCTTCGTGCTCACCTGTATGAAGGGTGTTATTTATGTCATCTCCCAGGGAAAATATTTATTCATTCATATCCCCATCAACGGCACCAAAAATATGTCGTAGCCCCTAGAGACGGCCTTGAGTTGCAAAAGACCAGTGCCTAGGAAATCTTATAATCAGAGGTTAAAAGTAGACAACTATAAGAATGCCTCTGACAGAATATGGAATAACAGAATAATGGTTTTGGTGGTTCAAGAATGGAGAATACCTTTGAGTCTGATTCCTGGGAATTACCCTATGTTGCAAGAGGGCTCAAGAGGCTAAATGGTTGGATGGCTTTCAAATGGGCCAAGTATGAAACAATGAGCAGAGGCTTTAAAATTATGTAGAGGTGTTGAAGAAGAACAGAGGAGGAATCCGCAAAAGACAGGCTTAATATCCTTAAGAATTTGTCCCCCCGTGAACTCATAGGAAATGGATGTAAGTGGAAAATGACTAACAATAGAGATTTTTGGAGCACGAATCAAGGAAGTGCATCAAGTTTGATACATGAGCGTTATACATAAATGAATTCATGAATAAAAATACATACTGCCGGCAGCTACATTACACAAATCATCAAAGCAGAAGAACATTGAAAGATGATTACACATAAATAGGAGATTACTGATAAAAAAAGAGAAACAGATACATACTACTCATTGCCCCATCTGGAATCCAAATAAAAAACACTATATCATATTAAGTTCAAAAAAGCTCTCCCAAATATGTATCTTAGAGCACAGGGAGCACAATTATATAGAACTACAGCAAAATTCTCCAAAATTCAAAACCCTTCATACATCTCTCAACTTCCTACATATAGAGCTCCTATTGAGTGTTCACGATTGAATAATCCTTCATGATCGACCCACATGTGCGAAAATCAAAATATCCCAACAAAATAGCAAAGTGTGCATCAAGAAATCACTCCTGTAACATAAAATCAAAATAGAATCAGGTGGAATCAGGATTTCACTAGCAAAACATCACTATCTAACAATAAAAAGAAACAAATTATAGGCCGCATAGGCCAAATCCTGGAATCTTCCATGGGAACAGTGAGGAGTGGTCGTGAACAGGTGGCCAGTCTGGTTTCCACCACTTGATTTCATCTAATGTGGAAGGCCTCCACTCTCTAATTCTCATGAGTTCCACTTACCGTCGCGGAAAGGACAGTTCTGTTGCACGTGCCTCACTCTCTAGCAGGTATTTCCTGGACCAACTGAATAACAATAGCTGTGTTGTTCCACCAAAAACTCATGATGTGCTTTAACTTGCAAAAACCAGAGATCTGATCTCGGAGGGGGGTATGGATGGTTTTTGGTATTGGATGGAAGGGTGCAAAATCACTGTGGGCCATTGGATGTGTGATATGGAATGGAGATGAGGGGAGGATGGCGGAAGTGATAGTGGAGTTAGTGGGGCTCATTGACACTGAAAAGAGCGGAACAAAAGTTGTGGAAGGGCTACTGATGATGTGGCAAGGAGGTGGGACCCAAGCTTATATTGCATACCGCAGATTGGAGGTTTTACATATGAGCAGCGAAGGCAAAACATTAAGAATTATGATGTGTAGAGTGCGATGGGCAAAGGCGTGACATGGCAGGATGGAGGTGGGGCCGCCTACACATCGCAAATTGCAAGGTTTATATGTGAGCGGTAGAGGGTAAATGTTATAATTTGTGGTGTGTGAAGTGCGATGGGCGGAAGAGTGACGTGGGTGGACGGAGGTGGGGCCGCTCGCACATCGTAGATCGCAATCAAAAGAGTTTATTTATGAGGAGTGGGAGGTAAGTGTTATGATCTGCGGGGAGCGGGGAATGGAAGGTGACGTGGCGGATGGATGGTGGTCCCACTTTATATCGCATTTCCAGGTTCGGGAGCGATCAAATATATGATATGAAAATGGAAATTGCGTAATGCCAATGTGATATAGGTAAGGAGTCAAGTGCGGTAAGTGATATTACATATATTATATGTGATATATAATACATGTAACGATTTGTGGGATGTGGCAATTAACACACTTTGGATCATAATTCCTTCGCCACAACACTTTTCTCTTTTGACTACAGGACTTTCTGCCCAACCTGCGCTTGAATAGCTTGGCCTTACCCTTAAACATTCACGCCTATGCCCTGTGATTTCCTTATAGGGACCACTTCTCCATGTTATGTGCGGTCACAGGCCAAAAACTCTCATAACATATCAAAGAATTTAAATCATACATTGTAATATGTTAGTTGAGGCACATCAAGCATTCATTTATGACCATGTAAATAGTTTTCTAGCTTATGAGAATAACAACAACATTAAGAGCTAGAGGTTCCTCATAACCATGAAAACATATAAATGAATCATTCATCATAAGTCAACATGAATATCATATTTCTCCATTAGTTATTTTGGTATATATATACATTGTCATATCACATACTAGACATTGTTCATCATACTAGATGCAAACATATATACAGGTAAATACACTTATCAGATTAACTCAAATGGCTAACAACTGAAGACGGGACTTCAAATCTCCACCAAACCACAAGCCAACTACACTGCAATATTTCTTACATATGACCACCCCTAAGTTGTATTCAAAGTATGAGTTATTTTCTCGAGGGAATTTCACACCGCTGACATATCAACCAGACCAAAGAGGGAGTACACTATCTAGGTGGTTCATCAACTGCCTCACGCAGTAACCACCACAGTGACTCTTTTTCCTCTCTAAAATAGATTACAATGATTCACCCAAAGCTTAGTGAAGTTCTGCTCAGTCTAAGAGTGTGATCTTATCCCAGGGGTGGTTTATCAACTAAATTTCCAAGGCAAGCACTGTAGGAGTCCAAATTCCACTATCCAAGTGGTTTATTAGCCCATTCAACAAGCTCTAAGTAGTTTATTAGCCTTCCAACAAACAACCCCATGGTTTATCAACCCATTCAACAAGCTCCAAGTGGTTTATCAACCCCAAGGCAAGCACTCAGAGGTTTATCAACCAAGACAATGAGCATAAGTGAGTCAATATCTCCACTGAGTCTTCACTAGCCCATCACAAACCAATAAACAACACTGGCTACATAAGAAATCATAGGGAACAACATACCATCTTCTCTTCCCTTCTACTCCTCTAGAGCACTCACTTGTTTTCACATTCCTTCTTGTTTTGCATACTTTTCATTCTTGGCTTCCCCTTTCACTTTTTTTCTTGCATCTTCATTCTCCACTTTCATTCTATGTAGTCTACACTCTCCCCGCTACCAACCCCATTGTCCCTTCTCTTCCATGTTGACTTTCCCAACACATCCCACCAGAACATGGACAATATGGGGCTTGTAGTCCACTCAGGCAACCCATCCACAACTTCAATGCTTGCACTAGTGGACCATTATTTCATCAGGGAGATAGGTGATATAACTAAATCAAGTGGTTTGGATTTTGGTTTAAACACATCACAAGCACATCCTCCTCCTCATACCTCTCAATCTATGTCCACTCATATAGATTAGCCATATTTACATTTTCACATTTATTTACATAAGTAAATACACATGGTGACTTTTACATGGGGGGGCAACAAAAAGGGTTGTTACACTCCATGAACTCAAACTTTCTAAAAAAAATTTCAAAATTTATGCCATGTCTTATTTATAAATTTCCTTTAATTTATTTTCATTGTGTTGTGCCCTCAACAACTCCCGTGAGTTTGAAGCAAAACTTGGTCCCCCTTCTATATTCTTCTTTTTCTATTTATATTGATCTTATATCCGTGTTACTTTGTACGTATGTTTCTTTCACTTATTTTTTAATGAATAAGTCAAAGGATCCTCCATGCTTCACTCTCTTGAGCATCACTCAATTTCATTCTTATTGACTTGAGTTGATTATTTTCTTAAATAGATTCAACTTACTTCCCTTTTGAATTTTGGTCTGATCCTTAAATTAGACCCATTTCTTCCATTTAGTTTTCCATAATTCAAATCATGCCCCTTAAATTTTTTTTTCATTTGGTTTCATGTTTATTTCCTTTTTTTTCCCTTAAGTTCAATTTCTCTTTCAGTTTTATTGAAATTTATTTTCCTTTTAATCCTTTTGTTTGAACTCTTTGAATGATCTTTTCCTTATTTTGACCTTACCTCCCCACAATTTTTTATGTGGACCCAACTTCAAGATTATTCCATAACCTTACCTCCCTTTATTGAACCTTGCATGAATTGGATATATATCCTAATCTCAAAATTGAGCAATCCTTTTTTTTCTTACAAAAACAGTTTTGATTTGGTATTAAAATTCTCGGCATGAATGCCCATTTACATGCTTTCAAGATCTTCGGGACATCTCCCGATTTTCCCCCAAGACTAGAATCAATCCGTCTCTAAATCTAACATATTGAAGCTTCTTAAATTTAGTAATCCACATTAACGTAGAGATTTCCCCTAGCTTAAAGGCACATACAAACTGTTGAAGTAATAGACAATAAAACATTAAAAAAACTACTACGGAATTGGATCCCAATTTCCTCCACATCGCATAACAGAGTGCCCGTAGGAAGAAGAGTAGCTCTATTAGCTTCCATATTAGCCTCTTTGTTGTTGTTTCTCAAAACATGGAAGAAGCTTAAATTTTGAAAGGAGCTAGCAAGCTTTTTTATTCTCTCCATCAATCTGGCTAACCGAAGATCCTTCGGAATTGTATTTTCACTATCATTTTTATGAGATTCTGAGAATATCCAATGACCTTTTCTTCCTTGAGACCCACCTTTTGCATTACCTTGAGACCTTGCAGCAGCGCCAACACTTATGCTTGAGTATTGGTGTCTTGGCCTATACCCCAAGCGTACCTGTGCTCAGTTTGGCCCTCCATATTCTTAATGACTCCACGGCCAGCACCTACATTCCCCGGATTAACTTTTGCCTCCTCGTCAAAGAACAAGGAGTAGAAAGCCATTTCCTTATTCCAATTGCAGAAGTTCTCTTCAGTCAATCCAATCTGCCAGTCTTTTTTCTTTTCCTCCTGAAAATATTTGTTGAAGAGTTGTAATCCCAGCAAACCACCCCACTCCACCTCATGAGGGAAGAGGTTTTTATTGGTGAGACTCCTCGCTTGCTCACTCAGAAACTATTTAAGGGTACTTTTTATCTTAGTCATGATTAATTTTGTGTTATGCACCTTACTTTGGAAAATTATACTATTCCGCTCCAACCAAATTTGCTAGCAAACTAGCTTTGGAAAAACCAGCCAACCAGCTTTAAACCAACTGTTATTTGGGAGCTTTCCAGGGTAGCGGTCTAGCCATGTTGCATACAAATCGAAAATGGAGGAAGGGGACGTAATTTTCACAGCCCAGTGGCTCAACGCTTCTTCCCAGACTTCTATGGAAATGCTGCACTCTAGCATAATATGTTGGGCACTTTCTTCGTTTTCCAGACACAGCGAGCATCTGGAAGGGCCATGGAAGCCTTTCCTCTTTAGGTTGTCTTCCGTAAGAGCCCGGTTTTTGCGTAAAATCTAGTTGAACATATCAATTTTTAGAATGCATTTTTGTTTCCAAAACCCTTTCCAAAACGCTGGGCAAGGAGGAACATAAGGAATTTCTCTCAACATTGCATAACCTTGTGCTACTATGTAAACTCCATATTTCGAACCCCAACCTCTTTGATCATGCTTCTTTTCATGAATGGGAGCCCTCCCTTTAAGTCTAGTTTGAAGCTCCATCCATGCATTTTCAAGGTCTCTCGGCATATTCGACTTCTTCCACTCCGTCCAGACTTTGTCTTTCCAATTCGAAATGTCCCACAGAGTGACAATTCCTGCACTCTTCATTCAGCATCGTAACTTTTATAGATCATGTGTATCAGCAAAGGGGGCATCATTCATTATGTGATCCTCCCATAGATTAATTTTTTTTCCATTCCCCGAGATCCAATACATATGGTCTTGGATGAGCACCTGGGCCTGCACACATAGCTTATGGATTTGAGATTCATTGATGGATGGAATAGACTTGTCCAGGCAGCATTTTCTTTGCCCTATGAAATACTTCTTCCAGAGAACATGTTGAGCCCAACCAGCCTTAGGGGAAACTTGTCTCCAAAGAATTTTGATCCCCAACGCTATGTTTTGTAGTCTCATATCTTTGAAGTTCAGACCTCCCTCTAAATTTAGCTTGGTGACTTTGTCCTAATTGACAAGCGGCAACCTTCTGTTGTTTTTTTTTCCACCTTTCCAGAAAAATCTCCTTATTAAGCCTTCCAATTTTCTGAGGATACCAAGCGGAGCTAGCATTAGTGAAGCTTGATAGATTGGGAGACTATTCAGGACCGACTTAATGAGCATTGTCTTCCCTGCTAGATTCAGCCATGAAAACCCCCAAGCCTGCAACTTACTTTTAAATTTATCAAGGAGTGGAATCCAATCCTTACCTGAAGGATTTTTCTGAAATATAGGCAACCCCAAATACTTGAAATACGTCCATCGATTGGAACCGGAAAAGCCCCAGCATCTGGCTATAGCATTTAGTTCACTTGGAGAAACATTTCAGCCATAAAAATGACACTTCCTGGCATTCAATCTACTACCCGAGGTAGCGCAAAAATCATCCAAAACCAATTTAAACTGTTTGGTGGAGTGAAAAGAAGCTGCCCCAAGGAGCAGGGAATCATCTGCAAACAAGGCTTGATTAATTTCTTTTACTCCTCTCACAATTTGAAGGCCCAGAATATCCTGATATGATCTTCTTTTCTCCAAAATAAATCTTAAGACAGAGGCTTGGATGACAAACAGTGGGCATCCCTGCCGAAGCCCTCTCGAGGCTTTAAAAAAATCCGTTGCTCAACCATTCACCAACGGAGCAATCCATGGCTCGGATATGCAGGCTCTGATCCAACAAATGAAGATAGACCCAAAACCAAACTTATGCATAAATTCGAACAGAAATGTGTGCCTTACCCTATCAAACACATTTACAAGATCAAGCTTAACAATCATGCCTTTTTCTTTTCTCTTCAGGCTTGAGTGTATCGCCTCTTGGACTAAGATTATATTATCCGCAATTTTCCTTCCTTGCACAAATCCCCCTTGGTTCTTCGGGATAAGGCCTGAGAGAATCCCTTTCAATCTGTTGGCAATCACCTTGGTAATGATCCTGTATCCTATGTTGCACAGGGATATGGGCCAGAACCTGTTGAAGGAGTTAGCTCCCTTTTCTTTTGGAATGAGGGCTAGAAAGGCAGAGTTCATGCTACCCCCAATTTTCTTATAGTCTTGGGATTTTAGAATCATTTTATGGAGATATTTTTTCACAATCTGCCAACAAAATAGGATAAATTTTTCTGTGAAACCATCCGGACCTGGGGCTTTGTCCAAGCTCATGGCAAACAAGGCAGCCTTTATTTCTTTCCTAGTAACCTGAGCCTCCAACTTCTGGTTCATTCTAGCCGTGATCTTAGAGGGAACCTCATCTAAAAGCTTAGCATTGCATCCCTACACCTCTTCTTCATTGAATATACTTTTAAAATGATTGAAGGCAGCCTTTTTAAGGCTTGAAAAATCATCGTAAGTTTGGGATTCATCCTTGATTTCTGAAATGGAATTGAAACCTCTCCTTACTTGGGCTTGCTTGTGGAAAAAGGAGGTGTTCATGTCTCCTGCTTGCAACCAAAGATTTCCGGATTTTTTCCTCCAGTACTCTCCTCCTATCGCCAAGCATTCTGAAATTTTTGTTGTAACTCTTCCTCCCTTTTTAGAGTTTCACTCGATATTTCTGCCTCTTCCATTTGGCCTTGGTGCTTCTCAAGAACTGAATGGACTTTGTTTCTTTCTTCCATAGGGCTAGGGATGTTTTTAGCCCATATTTTCAAAGCTATTTTCACTCTTCTCAACTTCTCCTCCCAAACAAATATGTTGGCAATATGATGCAGAGTGTTGTCCTTGATGGCAACCCACTTGATGAAGATGATGGCAACCTACTTGATGAAGTTGTTCTTGAAAGAATCTGACTTGTTGAGTTGCAACCTATGTGTCAAATATGTACAGATGATGTATCTACAGATCATCTAAGGAGTACAAAAGAAATAAACTTCAGAAAGGGCCAGAGCAATGATGAATAAGACATGTCACTATGCATACGTGGGTTTGTTTAGGCGAAGTGGCGTATGTAGGCGGAAAAGTACGTGCTAAGTCGTGTATGCCTAATTGCGCTCTAAATGTGTAAAACCAGGGGTTACTACCATGGTATTGACCCATTGTATTGAGCGCTTGATTATCTATTTGGTCCCGTCCAGGAATACCATCGGAAGTGGTGTGGTTTTGACTCATGGTATTGATAAAGGCTAAACCTATATAAGGAGAATAAGATCATTGTGCAAAGGGGGCAAGTGTCTGGGCTTTAATGAATACTTCACTCTGAAGTTTATCTGTATGGTTGAAATGCAGGCTATTAATCGATGAATCTGAATCTATGATGCACCTATGAATATGATGAAGGTTCAAAATCTCTAGATCTGGAAATGATGAATCTCTAGGATGATCTGAAAAGAAGTATTGAAGACCTGCCGCAAATCTGTTGAAGAAATTGAAGAAATCTGGTATCTTTCCCAACAATTGGTATCAGAGCAGGTCCTTCTGAAAAATCTTAGCCGCTAGAAGGAAGATCAAGCAAGATGAGCAATCAAGAGGGATTAGCATCTATCAGGCCTCCGCTCTTTAACGGAAACAAATTAATCTTCTAGAAAACAAGGATGAGATCTTATCTTCAGTCTCTGGGAGCAGATGTATGGGCCATTGTTGAAGGAGGATATCAATATCTAGCTGCAGTACCAACAGATTCAATGGAAAAGAAGAATTATGAAACAAATGCAAAGGAAATCAATGCTCTATTGGGAAGTCTAATTGAATCCGAATTTTTCAAAGTCATGCAGCTGAATACAGCAAAGGAAATATGGGACAAAATCATTCTAAGTTATGAAGGTGATGCAAAGGTAAAAGGTGCAAAACTCCAAACTCTCAGAATTGAATATGAAAATTTAAAGATGCATAGTAATGAGAGTATTTCCAGTTTCTTTTTACGTCTTGATGATGTTGTAAATCGTATGAGAAATCTGGGAGAAACGATAGTCGAATCTACTTTGGTTGAGAAAATTTTAAGATCACTAACGGCAAAATTTGAATCAAAAGTTTCTACTCTTGAAGAAAAACAGGATCTTCAAAATCTTACTGTGGTGCAACTTCATGGCATATTGACTGCTTATGAAATGAGAAGAGGAGGACCATCTGAAGTCAAAGAAGTCTTCTTTAGAGCTTCTACAAAAGGAAAAGAAGTACAAGAAGCAGAAGGATCAGGATATATCTCAGAAGAAGATGAGGTTAATTTTGTAAAGAAACTTCAACTTGGCACAGGACGGTTCAGAGGTAAGCTTCCTTTCAAATGTTTTGATTGTGGAAGAGTTGGTCATTATGCTGCTAAGTGTCCTTATAAAGAAACATCTGCAAAAGGGAAGGAAGTAGCAAGAAGGAATAAGAACCGATCTAGCACTAGAAAAAGTTACTATACTCATGAAGATAGTGATGGGTTCTCTGATAGTGAGGAAGAATGTGAACAAGATCTTAGACTTCTCATGGCATTTGAAAAGGATTTTAGAAAATACAAGGATACTTTTATGGATGCTCTAGATGACAATGATTTTCTTGATGAAAACAATCAACTCAAAATATGTTTGGAAGAAAGTAAAATAATCATAGAAACTCTGAAAAAGCATAATGAAGGAGAGAAGAAACACAATGAGAAATTAGAATGTGAAGTAGTAAGTCTAAGAAAATAACTTGAGAAAGTAAAGACTCTGAATCTTAGATTTGCTAAAGGATCTGAAACCTTAGATGAGATTATCAAGGTTCAACGTTCTCCTCTTATAAAGACAGGTCTTGGATATTCCGGAGAATCTTCTTAGGCTTCAGCACCAAATTATCTAAAAGCCGCTACAGCTGGTTTACAACATTCTGCCACTCAGCAAGGGAATAAAGAATCTTTACAGGTAAATCATGATCATCTCAATTCAAAGAACACTAACAGGAATATCTTTCAAAGAAACACCAATCAACAGGTAAATTCGAGTAGAAGACTTCATGATCGCAGAAATTTCTTTTTTAATGGACAATGTTTCTCATGTCACAATTTTGGTCATAAAGTTGTTCAATGTGTTGCATATAAAACCATCATGACAAGAGAAGCAAGAAAGAAAAGGATTGATATTGAAACAAAGAAGAATACATATAACATCTTTTCTCCTCTTCTAAATGAAGTTGAATGTGCTTATTGCAATAACTTTGGCCATGAAGAATCTGAATGCAGGAGCAAAGTTCAGCCAAAAGAGCATCTTCCTTCAAAATCCAAGGTATGGAAAAAGAAGGAATTACAGGTTGAAAATTGTGGCATAGTGTTATTTGCAGAAGGTGAAAAAAATCAATGGTACATTGATAGTGGATGCTCAAGACACATGACAGGTGACAAAAACAAACTTCGTGCATATAGTGCTCTAGAAAAGGAAAAGAAAGTTACTTTTGGAAATGATACTCCTGCTGTAATTAAAGGAAAAGGGTCTGTGTTTCTAAGATAAAAGGTGAAGGCTAATGATGTCATGTATGTGGATGGACTAAGGCATAACCTGTTAAGTGTAAGTCAAATGTGTGATCAAGGAACTGAAGTTGTCTTTAGTTCAAAAGAATGTGTGGTTCGTGATCTTGATACAGGTAAAACAATTATAAAAGGAAAAAGAACTCCAAGGAACCTGTATGTACTAAAGAACTGCAAAGAACAATGTTACTTGAGTAAATCCTCAGAAAACTGGCTATGGCATAGAAGGTTGGGGCATCTAAGCTTCTCTCAAATCAAAAAATCAAGCAGACTTAATGTTGTTCGTGGTCTTCCCAATATTACTCTACCTGAAAGTATCATATCCAAATCCTGTCAATTCGGTAAGCAAACCAGAGTGCAATTTAATGCCAAGGAAGGATCATCAAGTAAGCCTTTTGAACTCATCCATACTGACATATGTGGACCTATGAGGAAAAATTCACCACGTGGAGAAGAATATTATATCTTATTTATTGATGATTTCTCTAGAATGTGTTGGATTGGGTTGCTTAAACACAAAGATGAAGCGTTTGAGAAATTTCATAAATTCAAAGATCTGGTTGAAAATGAATTAGATCTAAAAATCAAGTGTCTTAGATCTTATCGAGGAGGAGAATATACTTCAGATGAATTCCTTGAATTTTGTGAACAACATGGCATAAAAAGACAGTTTTCTGTAGCTGGGACTCCACAACAAAATGGCGTAGCGGAAAGAATGAATAGAACAATTCAACAAATGGCTAGAGCTATGCTAGATGATTCCGGAACACCTGACACATTTTGGGGAGAAGCAGCACATACAGCAGCAAATATTCTTAACAAGGCACATGTTCGGGTAAACAGTGATAAAACTCCATATGAAATCTGGTATGGTAATCCTCCCATTGTGAAGCATTTTAGAGTTTTTGGAAGCAAATTTTTTATCAAAAATAATGATGAAAAACTTGGCAAGTTTGAACCCAGAGCAGATGAAGGAATATTTCTTGGATACTCCTCTAGGAGTAGAGCTTATAAATGTTACAATAAAAGACTTCCAAAGATTTTTGAATGTATTGATGTTGTTATTGATGAGTCTCCTGCAGCTCCAAAAGAAGAAAAACAAACAACAAATGAAGATGATGATGACATA
Source organism: Pinus albicaulis (assembly GCA_034641835.2). NCBI lineage: Eukaryota > Viridiplantae > Streptophyta > Pinopsida > Pinales > Pinaceae > Pinus > Pinus albicaulis. The sequence goes on from CM076579.1 coordinate 899,475,185, forward strand.
TCTCCTTCTACATCAAATAGCAATGACATAGACTGTGAACCCAATGAAGAACCTGAAGATGATTTATCTGAAAAATCTCCATCCAGATATGTTCAAAAGAATCATCCAGAATCTCAAATTTTGGGAGATAAGGGATCAGGTGTACAAACAAGAAGGACTCTTGTGGGATCTTCTAGCTATCTGGCATTTCTATCCACTATTGAACCACACAATGTCAATCAAACTAGCAAAGATGAATGTTGGATTCAAGCCATGAATGAAGAGCTTGATCAAATTGAAAATAATCACACTTGGGAATTAGTACCAAGACCTCATGACAAAAATGTCATTAGAACTAAATGGATATTCAAAAACAAGTTAAATGAGAATGGGGATGTTATAAGAAATAAAGCTAGACTTGTTTGCAAGGAGTATGCTCAACAAGAAGGTATAGACTTTGAAGAAACTTTTGCTCCTGTAGCCAAACTTGAAGCCATAAGAATGTTTCTTGCTTTTTCAAGCTTCCAACAAATCAAATTTTATCAAATGGATGTTAAATCTGCTTTTCTCAATGGTGATCTAGAAGAAGAAGTTTATATAGAACAACCGGAAGGATTCATTTTGGGAAATGATGAAAATCTTGTTTGTAGACTTAAAAAGGCTCTATATGGTCTCAAACAAGCTCCAAGGGCATGGTATTATCGTCTTGACAAATATCTTCATCAACAAGGATTTTCAAAGGGATCTGCTAATAGCAACTTATACACAAAAATTGAAAATGATAAACTATTGGTTGTGGTTGTATATGTTGATGATATCATTTTTGGAAGTAATGAAGAATCTATGAGTTAGAAATTTGCTTTTGTCATGCAGCAAGAATTTGAAATGTCGTTACTTGGGGAACTAACATTCTTTCTTGGCTTGCAAGTGCATCAAACTACAGATGGTATATTCTTGTCACAAGCAAAATACCTTAAGCAAATTCTGAAGAAGTATGGGATGGAAGAGTGCAAACCTGTAAGTACACCAATGATAACCGGATGTAATCTTAGTTCTCATGATGATTCTCCCACGGTGAATCAACCAGAATACAGATCTATGATAGGAAGCCTTCTGTATCTCTCTGGGACTAGACCGTAAATTATGCATGCAGTTGGGATTGTTGGACGATTCCAAGCTAATCCAAAAGAGACTCACCTTCAGGCTGTCAAAAGAATATTCAAATATCTACAAGGAACTCAAGACTTTGGACTATGGTATCCAAAGAATGTTGATCTTACTCTTCATGCTTACACTGATGCAGATTGGGCTAGAAATGTTGATGATCGGAAAAGCACTAGTGGTGGTGCATTCTATATGGGGCCCCGGCTAGTATCTTGGTTCAGCAAGAAGCAAAACTCTATTGCCTTATCTACAGCAGAAGCAGAATATGTGGCTACAGGATCATGTTGCACTCAACTTCTTTGGATGATGCAAACCTTACAAGATTTTCAAATCAAATGTTCACCTCCTATCTCCATTATGTGTGATAATACAAGCGCCATCAGTATCTCAAAGAATCCTGTTATGCATTCTAAGACCAAGCACATTCCCATCAAGTGTCACTTCTTACGTGAACAAGTGCTTGAACAAAAGGTGAAGTTGGAGTATGTTCCCTCCAAAGAACAAGTTGCTGATATATTTACCAAACCTCTGCCCAGGGAAGCGTTCGAATATCTCAAACAGAAGCTGGGAGTAGTCTCTGCCTTGCAGAAAATCAGAACTGCTTAAATTCAGAAGATTAAATTGGATACGCAGGTTTCCTGAAAGACAGTCGCGTATATACGCAGGTTTATACACTGAAAATCGCGTATGGTTAGTTGCTGACAAATTTTGTTTTGGGTCAGCATTTTTTTTTTTGCACAGCTGCAGTACTGTTTGGTATCTTTGATGTTGTATGGTATCTCTGATGATGTTTCAGCTCTTATATTTATGTTTCATTCTCTGATATTGGGTAAAGATACCTTGATGATTGGTTGTTAAAAGTATTCAGGGGGAGCAATGTATGATGATTCCCATGGTTGGTTTTGGTAATTCTGGTTATGTTTATTTCTGACAGTGCATCTGATGTGACAAAAGAAGACAGGTACGGGTGGTACAGTTTCAGGGGGAGAAGAAGGAATGTGAAATTTTCAGTTTTACACTTTCCATACGTGGGTTTTATGAAGAAAAGTCGCATATACACGCGAGTTCCAATGGAGACAGAAGCGTATGATTTTCTGTTAAAGAAAACAGTGAGATGGCTCAAGAACAAGGGCACAGTTTCAGGCGGAGCATTAGCCTTGCTGAGTGTAATGCATTGTTGGCATTATGATGATTCTGAAATTCGATCTCTTTCTTGAGGTCTTTTTTTGGTAGTGGTCATAAAAATTCATATTTGTAATTTGATGAAAAGGTCATGATGAGACCTATGATGTAAAATTGTAATATTCATACATGTTAAGGACTTGTTCAAATGTGTAAACCCACTTGGTTGGGTACTTGAGTCTCATATGTAAATCTACTTGGTTGGATCTTTGATGTAAGTATGAGTCCTTGGTGATAGGAAGGTCATAGAGTCATGTACTTCATTGAAAAATATGTTTAAACTTTCAGCATGAATTCAGGGGGAGCATGGTAACTTCAGTACACATCAGATCTACAGCACTCTTCTATCTACATGAGGAGAAAACAACCTTGTGTTGGTTTTGATCCGCCCTTTGCCCTTGATGTCAAAGGGGGAGAGTGACATGGTGTCTGAATAAGGGAAGAATATCAGTATGCTTAATGTATCTATCTGTTGTGGTCAAACACCATCGTGGTTGCCATCAAGTCCAAAGGGGGAGATTGTTGGCAATATGATGCAGAGTGTTGTCCTTGATGGCAACCCACTTGATGAAGATGATGGCAACCTACTTGATGAAGTTGTTCTTGATGCTTGATGAAGTTGTTCTTGAAATAATCTGGCTTGTTGAGTTGCAACCTATGTGTCAAATATGTACAGATGATGTATCTACAGATCATCTAAGGAGTACAGAAGAAAGAAACTTCAGAAAGGGCCAGAGCAATGATGAATAAGACATGTCACTATGCATACGCGGGTTTGTTTAGGCGAAGTGGCGTATGTAGGTGGAAAAGTACGTGCTAAGTCGTGTATGCCTAATTGCACTCTAAATGTGTAAAACCAGGGGTTACTACCATGGTATTTACCCATTGTATTGAGCACTTGATTATCTATTTGGTCCCGTCCAGGAATACCATCGGAAGTGGTGTGGTTTTGACTCATGGTATTGATAAAGGCTAAACCTATATAAGGAGAAGAAGATCATTATGCAAAGGGGGCAAGTGTCTGGGCTTTAATGAATACTTCACTCCGAAGTTTATCTGTATGGTTGAACTCTGTTCTTAACCGATAGATCTGAATCTATGATGCACCTATGAATATGATGAAGGTTCAAAATCTCTAGATCTGGAAATGATGAATCTCTAGGATGATCTGAAAAGAAGTATTGAAGACCTGCCGCAAATCTGTTGAAGAAATTGAAGAAATCTGGTATCTTTCCCAACAAAAGAATGGAGAACCCATGACATGCTTCTTCCAAATTTCTTTTACTCGCTCCAAGAAGTCATTTTGATTTATCCAGAGTGGACTAAACCTGGAGGGGATGGGGCCTAAATTCCTTTGGGTGGAGATATACATCTTTATGGGTTTATGATCCGATGTACTACTAGTAAGAATACTCATATTAGCATCAAGGCCAAGAAGGAGGAAGGAACTTTGGATGAGAAATATGTCTAATCTTGCAGCAATATGCCTAGGGCCTACTTGTTTATTTGACCAGGTGTACTTTCCTTGGCAAGGCTTGATGTCGAGAAGATCCTAATCTTGAATGAGATCCTCCACCCACTCTCTAGCCGGATCTCTCACAATACATCCCCCTCGCTTTTTGTCCTGGCATTGGGAAATGTTAAGATCCCATGAAATTAGAATGTTTTCCAGCTCCTCCCCATCCGCCATGTCTCTCAGAGAGTCCCAGCAATTCTCATTTTCCCCTACGTTTACCGGAACAAAGACATTGAAGAGACTAATAACTTCCTTCGATTCTTGATGTTGAAACTTTGTAAACAGCTAATGGACATTGTGATTTTCGGCTACCATATTGAGTTTGGAAGAATTCCAAAGAGTGCCCAAACTTCCCAAGGCCCCTCTAGCCGAGACAGCCTTAGTCCCGCCTTTTTTCCAAAAATAATTGTTGCTTTGGAGGAAATCCTTATCCTCCAATTTTGTCTCCTGAACTAGCATTATGTCTGGATTTACTTTCCTGATTAGACTCCTCATGGCTTCTTCTTTTGTCTTGCTCCCAAAACCTCTGCAGTTCCAGGAGATCACCTTCATTACTTATTTTTGTGCGAGTGAGGGCCTCCCTTGGAGCCCTGTCCCTAGTTTCTTATCGTCTTTGGGGTTTTAGCCAATATCTTTTCCAAAGTTGGCTGGCTTCCTTGCAATTTGTCTTTGTATATTTCTTTCTCTCTCTTCTCCCTGGTTGACATCCTTCCCCTTGCAGATATTTTGACCGTGGTTTGAGAGTCTCCTATCTCTTCTTCCTCTTCGGATTCTTCCGAGCCTTGACTTTCCTCATCACTCACTGTGTTCTTATCTTTGGATCTTTTTGTTCCTCTTTCCCCCTGCCTTGAGTCCTTTGTCATTGCGGCCTTAGTAGTCTCCTTGTCATTTGTCATTTTGATCTCATTCGTCTCCTTCTGAGGTGGATCCACTTCAGGGATTTCTTGTGAAGCTGAGCCAAGGGGCCCAAACATGTTTTCTGAATCTTTTGATGGAGGGTTTTTTTGGGTCGATCTTCTACCTTTGGATTTTTTTCATTTGCCCTTTTCTTGACCTGCTGATTGGAGGCCTTTGGCTTAGCTTTGGACCTCTTGGCTTGATTCCATCCCTCCTCTTTCTCCTTGTCCTCCTCACTCTTTTTTGGGCAATTCCTGGCGAAGTGGTCATATTTGTGACACCCCCGACACTTAAATGGAAGTTTCTCATAATCCAGCTTCTGAATATGAGTCCAACTTCCGAAATTGATTTTGATAGCCTCTGGTAGCCCTACTTCAAGATCCACATCCACACAGATCTGAGCACAGTCGTACTGGTCTTTATTGTTTTCCCTGTCAATGAATTTGCCCAGTGCATTCCCGACGTGTTTCAGAGAGTCCCAGTTCCATCAATGTATTGGGAGATTAGGCAATCTGACCCACACTAGAACCGCTGATGGAACGTCCTCTGCTGGGTCAAAATCTGGAGTCCACTTATTCAAATACAACCCTTGTTGCCCCATAAAGTAAGGGTCGTTCCTAAAGATCAGCTCCTTATCCTCCTTGGAGGTGAATTCAAATAAGAAGTATCCTCTTCCCAGGAAGTAAGAGGTGACATTCTGGTTAATCAAAGGTTTCCAGTTCTTTATAGCCCAGGCTTATGTGGCTTTTGGAGATGGCCACAGGCCTGTAAACTGCCCCACAAGCGCTCGCTCAGACATAGTCAAGGCAACCTGTATAGGTCCATTCGATGGGAGAGACATTTTCAGCATTTCTTCCAACCTTTTGACAAACTTCAAAGATTTTTCCTTCTTCTTCTTTGGTAGGGAGGTGATCAGCAAGCTAAAGGCAGCTGCGTTTGGCGATGGCGGAGGAGGGGGGGAGGAGAGGAGGGCCGAGGTGAGCCCTGCTCCTCCATGGCAGCGGCAACCCGAGCAGCAACAAGCTAGCAGCACACGGGTTACTAGCAAAGCAAGAAAAAATAAATAAATAAATAAATAAAATAAAATAAATCAGCAATAAAACAAAATCGAGCAATCTTATCAACATTCAAATTGCTTAAACTTTTGGTTTTGTTTGATATATTTATCTTTATTTGCATCCTCTTCAAACTTTAGGCCAAACCTATTTTCGAGTTGATTCTTTATTTGGCCTAATTTTTGAATTGGGCCCTCCCACCACCAAGCCTCCTATACTCTTAGCCCAATTTGGTGATCGCACCTTCACTATCAAACATCATCGAGCATTTCATATATGTATATACATATACAAAGATATATATGTATGTATGCGTGTATATCACATCTGCATTAATAGGCTTCGAAAACACATATTGTCTTGGTCTGATGACATCATAACTCAAACCATTACCTTTTACACTTCTAAATAAATGCAAGCTTATCCTTTAGGGTGTTTGAATTAGAAATTTGAATTCGAACACAAAAGTTCACTTTTTTCAATAGAAAATGCATTGAATTGGTGATTGATTTCCCCTCACAATGCTTGAAATTACAAAGGAAATAAAAAACATTACAACCCATAAATAGTCATCTATTTATCAACTTCGCTAATGAGGCACTCAATTCTAAAATGTTATTTTTCGCTTAGTAGGACATACTTTTAAAACAAGCCAGCTAAATTCAGTATCTCTTGTTTTAGCTTGTGGTACTATCCATATTGCATTATTTTGAATCTAGTTAGTGAATGCATGCATCTCAATAGATTGTTTCTTCCCACCCTCAAAATGGATTTGTGCCTATGTGATCCACTTACATGTAGCAATGATTTCCTTTATTTTTCCCATTTAATTGATTTTGAGAAGGCCCAAGTTCAAACTATGAATCTTAACTAAAAATTAAAAGCTATGTAACTACTACAATAACATTCATATTAAGTCAGGTTTCAAAATTTTCATCTATAAATATTAACTTTCATTTCAAATTGCTAGAAGGAACCCATTCATTCACTTGAAACAATTTTAAAGCTAAACCACATGTGCCTTATTTTCTTTGTTACACCAACATGTAGGAATTTCCATATGGCTACCAAAGGATATGAGAGAAGGAAGAAAGGTGAACAAGAGAAATAATTGGCATGCTAACCAAAGGATCTAATTTATATTATAGGGGATCCTTAAGAAACAACGCTAATAGGTAGGTAGTCCTCCATAACAACTGAGTCATCAATAAAATAGGAGAAGAAATATATTAAGGAAAAACAACAAATCATGAAAACCCAAGCAACTGAAGATGTTAAATTATATGTTTATGCAAACATTTATATTGCTCTACTATAATTAATGGGGTCCACACATACAATGAATTATATTATTTGATTGAAGACGGGAAATGGCTCATATATATATTGAGGACTTGAATGACAGAGAAGAAGAAGAACTCATCATGGTACAAAATTTGAAGAAGTTCTTCATACACAATGCAACAACTATATCTCTAGTATTTCCCTATTCAAAAGTTATCAAATATTTGATATAACATGCAAAGGTTAACATCAAGAAGATTCTAAAGGACTAATTCAAGTGTGTTAGGTCATTTACATCAATAAAATTTGAAGCTTATTACAATATGTTAAAGGTTGAAATCTACTTCATGAAGGAGTGGTTGAGATTCTTTACTTGTGACATAACTACTGTGACATCCTTGCTTCCTGGTATGAGAAATGGAGGACTTTCAAAACTCTAAGAAGTAAGCCTTTTCCCACCATACACATCAAGTCAAGCTACACATAGACGAAATCTAGATCTATAGAGAGAAAAATATAATGCATATAGTGATAGGCTAAGTGTTGATTAGGTATGAGATAATTTAGGGAGGATAAATTTTCAACTATGTTGCTATCCTATCCAACACACTAACAGAAGCTACAATAAAGGTTCAAATAGATGCATTCGCATGAACCTCAAAGTTTTATATTCCTTCCTACTTACTGGATATGGTTTGTGCCTCCAGCACATTCACAAGGCTAGGTTGGTCTTTGTTGAGATTGCAACAAGATGATGAGCTTAGTGGAAAGAAGTCACCTTCACTAAGTGGGCCCGCAGGCTATTTTTGGCGCAAAGTCTATTTTTAGACTATGTCTATTTTAGACATATGGATCATATTCTATGAGTTGCAGGATGCTATTTGTGGATGGTTGGTCAAGTCGGAAAAAATAGATGGACTTCTATTTTTAGACATATTAGGCGGAATCTATTTTTAGATTTCCAGTCTAAAAATAGATATGTCGAATATTATTAGCTCTTAATAATATTTGGACTCTAAACATTATCTTATTCTCTTGGAGCACTTCAGTTAAGTGCACAGATGTGGCACAGGAGCTGACAGAAGGAATTACGCTATTCCTGAGGGTTAATTGGAGCTATTGCATGGATACTTCAGTTAGAACTCATGTAAAAGAGTTTGGTGGAGTTGATTGAGGAAGTTAATGGAGTTGTGTTCAGTTTAACTAAGCTAAACATAGTTGAGCTAGTTGTATCTAGTCTAACTGATTGATACACTAGTGAGAGTGGTGTGAATTAATTATTAATTAATTCACTAATTATAAACTAATTAATCAACTAAATAATACATCAGTTAACTTCAGTGCATGGACAGTTTCAGTGGAGACTAGTGAAGAGATAGGTGAAAGAGCAGTGTGACTATCAGTTGTGACTATATTGTTGCATGATTTGCAACAACCAGTGATTGGAGATGCCAATGAGGATTGCGCAGTGCAAGCCAGGTGGTTCGAAGTTATTTATGAGCCATTCTTCAGCATTGATTGCGCAGTAGAGGCAGGCTATCAGGTGGCAGAGATTGGAGCATGTGTTTTGCTAGATCTAGCTTGATTAGTGTGTAGCAATTCGAGATTGTACTGAGAGCTTGTGAAGAGCTTTGTATGATGATTGTTACATGATCTCTATGACATATAATATACATATATTTGGGGGTTTTCAGCCTTAAGCTTTCCCATGAAATATTGTGTTCATATGTGTGATTGTTTATGGTTTTAATGTGCGCATGCGATTGTTTTTATTTCCGCAATTAATGATCAATGGTAGAAGAGATTATGTATTGTGCATGAAGTTAAAATAGTGTGTGATCAGGAGAATATCGGTGGATAACATATCATTTATTCAAATTTCTACAGTCTTGGTCCCTAGAGAAACCCCCTATTCGTGTCTATTTCAAGGATTTTTGGAATAACATGTACCATTATTTGTGATGGGTTTTTGGTGTCATTTTTTAAGCTCGTCTTTTGTAAACCTTACCCAAGGTTATCTATAAATGTTACTGAAGTATTGAAAGACATTGGAGATATATACATGGATGAATACTACACCTATAATAAGATATATGGTGATATGTGAGAACCTAATATTCTTCCAACTTATGTGCCAAACATGTTGCTCCCTATGGAAATTGGATACCATAATGCTTTACTTGCCTTAGCATATGTATCGTAAAATTTAGAAATAATTTTTGCCCAACTTACACACTATATATAGGCTTAAATGGACTATTAGGTTCTACTTGGGTTAGTGGGGAACGAAAAATACTAATAAAAATAATTTTAAACTAGAAAGGACTAAAATACATGCTCCCCTATGCATTATTGAAAAACATAGAGTTGAGATTAGGATTTCCATCCCCAACTAACATGAAGATAATGAAGCTAGAAAACCTCACAAATAAGCATTAGCTTATGGTTCTAAATAATCTGCAACTTTTACTAAGAAAAAAAGAAAAAAGAACGAAAGGGGAAGTTTAATGAACTACTGCTAAGATACAATCCCCTTTTGGAAAGAGGATTGTTTTGGCCTATAAGGGTGAGTGGATAATGGGGGCCCATATAGGAAATCCTTTAGCCAGGTAGACTGCCTAAAATGGGGGTTTTTTGGGCCGATAAAGGTGAGTAGCTGATGGAAGCTCGTCGACAGATGACTACTTTGGTGGTAGATGATATGCCCATGCTCACTTGGAGGTGACCAAGAGGAGGGGCTATGTCTTAGTGGAAAATGATATTGGAGGTGTGATGATATTCCTATCGAAAAAAGACTACCTTGATGGTAGATGACCATACTCATTGGGAGGTGAGCGAGAGGGGGAGGGGGCTTGCTGGGAGTTGTACGAAAAGACTTCATGGAGCAATATTTTTGCCATTGAATGCTTCCTTTGGTGGTGAAACCACTTAGCGAGTTTGACTTGAGGATGGAACTATATGAAAATATTGCGTGGAGCAATATATATGTCATGGAGTGCTTCCCTTGGTTGTGAAACTTCTCAATGGGTTGGACATGAGCATGAAGTTGTATGAAAATACTACATGGATTAGTGTAACCACCACCAAGTGCTTTCTTGGACTAAGAAACCACTCAATGAGTTGTATTTAAAGATAAAGTTGTCTAAACACTATGTGGAGGTATGAAACATCAAGTATTTGATTTGTCTATGAAATCACTAAATGCTTGTGAGACAGAGGAAGCAAAAGAGTAACCATAGAGATAAGTATCAGTTTCTGGTTTCAAGAATTTCTCTGTTGAAATCATGATTTGAATTGATTTAAAATTTATGGTTAACCTCATAGAGAATCTGATTTTGAAAGTGTGGTTTAATTTTTTTTTTTTTATGATTAATCTAATAAGCCTCACGTGATTTTGATGTAGGTGAACTACTGATGTCCAACATAAATATATGAGGTTGAATAAAAAGCAAACAATATCAACTTAATAATATCAGAGTGCACTATAGTAGCATAGTGGAGCTAAATACTTTAGGAACTAGGCCATTGTGGTGACATTAGAGCCTTGTGATATGCATTGATCACCATGAGGTATGGCATGACTAAAATGTTGTGTTATTAAATCAATGTAAATTTATGCCTTAGTTGTGAAGAGTCTTTCGATGTGGGGAAATCTTGCAAGGGATGGATCGCTTGAGGGACTAAGGAAGCAAAGAAGGGGATGTTTGAACTTGGAAGGTGTGTGCCTCCATGAAATAGAAAATAGATCCCTGGAGGGACTCATGAAGTAAAGAAGGGGATCCCTTATCTTAGAACATGTGTGGTTTTCTAATAATCATGAGCACACTCATAGGGATCAAAGATGCATTGTCTATGTTTGAGGAAGAAATGAGTTGAATTTGTTCCTTGTAGGGGCCCTGAGCATAGTGAATGGCATCGTTGGACACGATAATTCAAGACATGGGAAAATTTTGTTGAGATAAAGAGTTATAAATATAGAACTTGATTTTTGTTGGCATCCTCTACTTTTCAACACACCGAGGACAATTTTCCTTTAAGGGGGTTGGGTTTGTAACATCCCCCTGTTCTACCCTTGCTTATTGTAATGATGATTGTGATTGTAATGCAGTGTGAAATGAACCATGACTGGTTATAACTCTGATTAAACATATCATAATTATAATTAATTAATTAACATAACCAAAGGTTGGATAGCCTTATAAATCCTTGGCTTGAGAAAAACTTTCTTGCTCACCTACTCTACCTGAAGTCGCTTTAATGCTCCAAGCTTGCTTGCCCACTTGTCTTACTTAAAAATCCATGACCCATACGAGTTGAATAGACATCGAGGTTGCTTTTATACTAATTGAATTAGCTATCTGAAATGTGTTATTCGATGTGGTTGAGTCTGAACTGAAGCTAGAAAACTCATTGATGAGCATCTCAAAACAAAGAAGTGGAAATGACGCCCTCACCTGAAGAGTGAGGAGGTGGTGTAACAAACCGAACCACCTCCCAACAAATAAAGGGACGTGACTGGAATGGGTGGTAAAAAGGGGCAGGTAGTGTATGTTACCACTCAAACCAGCAGAGGACCTAAAAGGGGTTCCTAAGAGGGAAACTGTTAGGCTAAGGGAAACGGTTGAGGCTTAGCCCATTGTCACCATGACTAAGACTCCCTACTCTTTACTGACTTATACTAATGGGAGGAGTCCCGATGTTTTTGGGAAACCACTTATAAATGATATGTCAATGGATAAGTATGAAGTGCTCTCAATAACCCTATCCCAAAGAGGAGTTGAAGAAATGGTGATCGCTTTCTCTTTAAGTAAGGGACTTGCCTTCCAAGGGAGAGGGGGTGAGGATAATGGAGAGGGGTCCAACTTGAAGAGGTACCTCCCAATCCCTAAAATCCTATATTAACTTGGTTTCACAAATGGGCCTTGATGACTGGTCTTTGATAAGAAACGGGACCACACGGGACCAAGTGGCCCAGCCCAGGTTCGGGGATGAAATATAGCAACCAATGATGTTCCCATCTTGGACAAGGTGAGGGGAAGGATCACACAAGAAATTTTGCTTCAAAAGGTCAAATTGATCCTACTAGGTTCTAGCCTTGGGGATGCCTAGTCAAAACTTAGTCCTAGAGTTAGGGCTTGGGATTCCCGGAGATTCCATCATTTGAATTTCCTCAAATTTGGAGAGGGAGGGGACCCACCAGTGCAGTAGCCTCTAAGAGATCGAAGTTTTCCTATGGGTGAATTCCCGGGAAATTGATACCCTAGGTGACCTATCAAGGCTAGACCTGGGGAAAAGGGGAAAAAGGTAAGAAAGAAGGGGAAAATGACCACCCTTTTGAGGGACCAGTGCTTATTTCCCTTGGGGATATGGATTCAAGGATGATTATGAATGAGAATTCGGTTTCTTGATCTAGGAGGCTCGAAAATTCAACTTCGTCTAATGTTAAGGGAAAAAGAAGAGAAGTGACTTTCAAGCATTTATACTTCATACAAGTAGTGCAAGCTTATCGATATAAGGAAATCACTAAAACATTTCATTCATATAACAATGGCCCATACATTAAACGAGATAAATAGGCACTTAATTCCACATTCTAATGATGCAGCAACTAGCCCTAATTATAGCGAAGTTCAACAGTATGCAAAAACAAGAATATATCATTAAAATTCACTTATAGTGTTAGAGAGTATATCCAACCAGCATCAGATTTGAAAAAAAACGAAGCTCCAAGATAAAAATGGCCCAAATCCATACATCAAAATTCATCCATTTATCCAAAATAATCCTTCAAGAAGAAATGTGAAATTCTCTAAAGATAGAGAGATCCCAAGTGAAGTGATGATACAAATGAATGTAGCTAACATCAATATATACCCCTTTTACGAGTTTGAATTAGCATGTGGGCCTACATTGGCCCCTAATGATAAAATAATGTGCAAATAAAACCCCTATTGGTGACAAGCCCTCCAAACTAGCTCATAAATGCAAAAAATAAGCCTCACAAGGGGCCAAATAATAATATATGCATGTCGTGGGGCCCTCCAAAGGCCTAATAATATCCATAAGTGCCATAATGATGAATAAACTTTTCAAGATATGATGGAAAAGAGGGTGGCCCCTTGTTCTCCAAGTAGTATACCTGTGGTGCTCATAGTAGATGTGGGGGCACATAAACGGCCCCATAGGTCTTGTTAGTATGAATTCTTAACCCAAGTGTACGAAAAGAGATCACTTTAGCTACACATTAAAAAAAACCCTAACAACAAAGATGGTTTTTGAACTTCTTAGATCTGCAATAGATGGTCGAAACAAATGCAAAATAAACCCAGATCTATGCAAATAAAGCAATTAAACAACAAAATGAAATAACAATTTCTCCAAAATATCCAATTGCCAAGACAAGAATTATAAAGAATTTTTTATATTATGTAACACCTGGGAAGAGAACTAATACAGTCCCCCTCAATGGAATGGGTTCTTGGTTATTCTCAAATGCTTCAGCTTCAAAGTTTCTCTCTATGTGATGTAGAATACCCAAGACGTGTAGAACTCAAAGGGAGCTCAATAAACAAAAAGAAAATAAAAATAATCAAAGATAGACAATGATAAGAGGATCAAAGTCTGACCATGATAAAAGGATCAAATGTAAGGATTGAATGGAAAAGCCTCCTATTTATAACAAAATATTGAGTTATCCTTGATAATGGTGCATAATAAAATATTATTAACCATGATCTAGATCTAAGTGCTTGGAATATTTTATTATATTTTTTTTGGGGGGGAAAGGAATTTAAATTGGTTAAATCCTTTTATTTAGAAACAATAAACAAATAAAATATTTATTTATCATTTCAAGGATGCGATCAAGGAATAATTTAACAAATAATGATTTGTTTTATTAGTCCTAAATGATTTAGTCAAATTTAATAAGGAAAATTAATTAAATAATGATTTAATTAATTATTCCTAAAGAATAATAAGATAAATAATGATTTATCTAATTATTTCTCATTAATTGGGTTAAATATGACCAGGAATATTATTAAACAGAGGTTTAATTAATTATTCCTAGAGGAAAATCAAATAAATAAGGATTTATTTAATTATTCCTCATGGGGTTTCCTATTTGGACTAGAAATAACTTAATAAAATATGGTTTATTAAATTATTTCTTATAGTGAAAGCAATTTTACTATGGCAAAATTTGTCTTACATGGTGTATTTCAATCCATCTAATTATATATGGTTAAATTACCAAAAATTGGTGTGACAAATTCCCCCCCAACGTACGATCGCTAGGAGCTAATCGTATGACCGAAGTACGTTGTAAGAACACAATCACTAGACACCGAAGGGAAATCATAGAGAGGGAGATATGTAGGCGAAGCGAAGTGAGAGAGGATAATAACCCTGAGGGGGAGAGATTGATAACCGTAATTCCTTTAAAGGTTGGGTACCTGTACACAGTGAGGTGAGGGAGGCATACGTATGCCCGTCGAGATGACAAAGTACAAATGATAATGGTTCGCCCAGTAAAATCAGACTGAGCTATAAAGTACATGATATGCTAGCATAAACATGGGCCATACAAAAATATAATGGATCCTGCATACATACTGCGCCTGAGACAACAGCCATCACTGAATACAATAATATATGAGTACATGAGATATAATAACAACCAGAGAAGCCTTGATGAACAAGAAAGGGCTCTGAAAATATAAATGGATCATCTAAGTGATACATGCATGTTATAAGCGTTGCAAGCGCCTGGGGCCAAACCCATCAAATTTTTGGAGCTGCATCTGAGGTTGTAGGAGAGAATGAGGTCATCCGGGCATGTGGGGGGCTACCTGAAGGGCCACCCCCTCATGAGTTCTGAAACATCTCACACACGCCCGGTAATCATTGTATCAATCTACTGGATCACCGAACTATCGAGTATAAAAATCTTGATCATGTTGAAGTGGAGCGGATGAGAAAAAATCAAGTCAAAGGGAAATAAGGAGTCCCTTTGCCCAATCAAAGGCATCAAACAATGATGGAAGTTGGAACCAAGATACACCACCCTCTAGACCTGTCTTCTGGAATTAATGTGTTGATGTCGACAGAAGGAGGTCCACCATAGGTGAGGTAATGAGGGTCCTCAACTAAGGTACGAGGGAACATAGTAGAGCAACTAATAGACTGACATCAGGGATGATGATGGAATGGGGGATATTGAGTAGCAAACAGACAACTTCCCTTATCAGAGCATAAAAATTATGGATGACCTGGCAACGACTAACTCGACTCCGGAGGGCATGGGGGACAGTGAGAGTGGAGGCCAAAATGGGCTACACGAGAGAGGAACAAGGAATGAATGGATGGAATATCGTAATAGGAGGCAAAAGGGACTCGGGACAGACTCCATGAATGCAATGATGACTCAACTCGGATTCTCTGATCAAGGGCGACTTGATGATGCTGCTACACAAAATAGGCCTAGTGGGGACCATAAAAGCATGAGAAAACGATGGTAATTCATGACGAAAATTGACACACGCATCAACAAGTATGAAGGCTAAGTGGTGCCCCAAGTACAAGTGGCGCAGGTGCAAAGATTTGATTTTGAGAGGCGACGAAGTGACCCTTCTTGGAAGAAAGGCTTTCGAATGAAGTATCAAATCACCAAAAACAAAGGGGCACCCAAACTTATCGCTTTCACTCAGTCGAGCATGGGGACCAGATGGGAAGTGACAAGTTGTTATATTTTATGGTGCATTTAGAGTTTTAGAATGATGTATATGGTATTGATTCGTTACTTTTGGTATGCAGATATAGCACCAGTGAGACCGTCTGGGTATATGGGGTGACTCGCAGCGCTAGGGGATGCAGGGTCTAGTACAGCTAGAGGAGATAACTAATCATATTCAAATGCACTATTGGAGGATTTTCATTGCAGATGCGAGTTGTTGATGACCGGGGTATCAGAGTGCATATGGCAAGATCTAGATGACCGCTACATTGAGGCATGTGTTGGTCTACCCTCGAAGTGGTGAGGGGTCATGCGGCGCATGGCGATGGTTGGACAGGGTATGCGGGATCTGCGGGCTACAAGAGCTGAGCGATTGGCTCATAATCCTCTAGATAGTGACTAGATGCAGGGGCATGAGGTGCCCCCATTTTTGGTTTTGTAACATGCTATGGCCATGTCGGATGTATTAGAGTAGAGGACTCCAAAACATTTTATGGTTTTGTGGACACATATTATGGATATGCATATTTTATATGTGACGAGCATGTGGCTCGCCTTCTGTTTAATGCTATTGTCTTGTGTTAAATGCATGTGTTAAGTGCCAATCTAGAATATTATTTGCAATACTATCTACATAGTGTTTTGGGGCTCTAGGTACATGACTGAAAGTAATGATTTCAAATTTACGAATTAAGAGTTTCACTCGTAAATATCTTCTAAAAAGGACATGGTTATGCACACGATAAACGCCATTTAATTATCTGACAAGAAGCAGGGAATCTAAATGAACATGAAGATGAAGGATGCGATGGCCATGGCGTCGACTAACAAACCTATCATTACATCATATTCAGCCTGATTATTGGTGGAAAATCCAATACATACGTTGTTGGAAAGGACTAACGAATATATGGGGGTAAAAATGGCCCAGGCTACCGAGGCTAGATTCTGTGAGTAGTGATTTGCACCGTCGGCATAGCCGATGTATGGTGTAGACGAAGGATCCATCTGAAAGGCGTCACAAGACAACAAAGGAGAAGATGATGGAAAATGCAAGAAACATGAATGCGTGGTAGATTTAAAACACACATGGGGGATGTTATGGGTAAAATTTCTATGCCCCTTACACTTGTTAAAGATATGGTCAATACATGGTGTAAGGAAGCTGTCGTGGGGACAAGCTTTATTCAAGTCACGAAAGTCCATACAGACACGAATGGTGCCTATTTTTTTGAAAACGGGATAGGAACAATCATCCTACTTGAGCTTATCGATTGCGGTTTTGAGAGCCTCTTGTCGAGAAATGTGTCTCAACTTTCGACGAACAGTGTAGGTATCGAGCAAAGTGTCGATATGGTGGTCGACATTGGAAGGATCATGTCTGGGCCCATATGAATAGGACCTGGAAGAAACATTACGAAATTCTTTGAGTAGCTTGGAGTAAGCCTCAATTTCTTTCGGGGCGCTATGTGCCCCCAAGGCAATGTTTTCTTCGTCGAAAGCATCAGGTGCAAGAATGGAATTTCTAAACCGATCGACCTCATCTGAGATGAAGTCTTTAGACTCCACATCATATTGGTCAGGGAACTGCTGTGGAGGGAAGTATGGATGGTGGTGCATATCATCCCAAGGAAAGTCAAGCATGGTCATTACTTCTATAATGTCTTCATCAGAATGAAAGATGGGGGGACTGGCAGAAGAAATACCACATGACGCAGCGGGGCTACCTGACGCATCATCACGAGAGAAATGGTTCACATATGCATTGTTACGAAGGGTAGATTAAGAGCTAGTAGATGAAACATCTACCGATGTTGAGGCGAAGGTGATCGCTGAAGGAGGTTCAGTCAAAACAGAAGGGAATGCCCCGAAGGGGTTTTCTACCAGGGATCTCATGGATGATGACATATAGAGGATGGTGGTCGAAGGTTCCATCATCTCAACATAAAAAGGAGGTATGACAATGTCCTCTTGTTCAGGCTGAGCCAAACGCATGAGTAGAGGAGTAGTAGGTGAGCTACGTTCGGCCTCGATTCAGCGGACAACTTTAAGGGTTTCATGAAAATCTTCGAGACAAGGACAAAGGTGAGAATAGTGGCCATAAAGATCACACAAAGCATAAGGGTGATTCGTGCACAATTTTTGGAGTTTCTTAGCTGGATCAGGTAAGGTAGCATGAACCTCCGGGATATCAATTCAGGAAACGCATCATTGACCACAGGTTTGAGAAGAGGAAGTTGAAGACAATTTTGGGTGGCATGCCCAACAACATCACACAAAGCGCATGGTGGTGACTTATTTGGAGGCTTAGGAAGAGCAGGAGTTGTTTGGGCAACCTTATCCTTAGGTTCCTTCTTTCTGGCTTTACCCCTCTGACCAGATGCTTTTGCAACGGGAGTAAAATCTTGTTGAGGTGGCTGAGACATTGAAGAAAAGGTAGGAGTCATGGCAATCGGTTGGACCGAGGTCAAAGAAATATAAGGCTTGAGCTGACCAGGTGGGGTTTCGGCTGGGGGTTCGATGTACCAGACTGGGATCCCTAGGGTCAAATTGGGAAGGCTCAACGTAGCCATAACAGGCACTAAAAAGATTCCAAATGGGGGAGCTAGAAACGGTATCTGATTGGAGGGGTAATGGCTAGGAGGAATGGCTTCCAACTGGTTAAGGCTAGGGGGAACAATCCTGGTTGAAAAGGAGTAGAAGAGACACCAGCAAAAGAGGAGGGTCCTTGAAAGGAAGGCCCCGCAGGCTCCGTCGAGTGACCACCAGCAGGTTGCGAAGGCGTAGGATGTTGGGCGATTGAACTGGACCACTTGTGGATAGTCTGAGATGATTACATCATGCAAACATTCAACGAGCTGGGATCTGCTACAAGAAGGGGGGAACCAGGGAAATCACCTAGCAAGCTAGAATCTTTATAGACTCCAGGTGAAACACTGGTAAGTGGTGTGATTTATTGCTTATCGGCCACCGAATATATGATAGACTCTGGGGAGATCTAAGACTTTGGTTCAAAATATGTTAACTGTACAATGGTAACGATCTTTCCATTGTGAGGAAAGAACATTTTACGGTGAACCGCAAATGTTACAACAGACATCGCATAGGTGTAGCTACGACCCAACAGGATGTTGTAATCTAAGGGGGTATCAATGACTTCAATGTTAATACAAACAGTCTTTCCCGTAAGAGTGACAGAACAATTGCGGTACATGCCAAGGGGTTGAGAAGAGTGATCGTCCCAAGCACGCAAAGTGACGGTGGATCGGGCTAACTCAGGTGATCCAATTTTATTCCAAACATAGGCAGACATCACACAGGAAGATGCGCCCTCGTCAAAGATACAATGCGAAACATGGGAATTTTGGATCTTGACTAGTATTTGGAAGGCGATGGATGAAGGTAAGGGGGGATGTTTTGACTTTTCAACATCAAATACAATCAAACAATCATCTAAAGGATCCACAACGCCAAGAGCAAATAATAGAGCCTTACGTTGCGAAGGGCACGACTGGAGGACTTCCAGCATTGACATAACAGCAGGAGATTGTTCTAAGTCATCTATTATGCTCTAATTATGGGTGGCTTTGGCAGAAGATTTAGTTCGGCGTAATGGCTCTTTGGGAATCTTGGGAAGGACCTTTGCTCATGGTTGAGGGATTTGTAAAGGGGAATGAGGTGTCAAACTGGACTCTATGGAAACTTTGGTTTGAGACTCAGTTGCAGGCGACGCAAGTGCCTTGCCATATTGGTGACTGAGTTTGAAGGTTGACATCAGTGGTATTAACCACTTCAGAAATCATCATGATAATATAGTAATCAGAGGCACCAGATTGAGAGGCTTGAGAGGCAGCTTGACTTTGAGGGGGTTGGGCAGCCACATATCCTTGCTGAAGTAAAAATAGTCAGTTGAATAGGTGCAGTATTTGGAGGACCCAAAACCATGGCTTTTTGTCCTCTAGATGCTGCTCGGGCTTCCCACAACTGACGCATTTGGGGTAAAAAGGGACAATCGTGAGTATAATGGTCGTGCACACCACAACAAGAACAAGGCTTGTTCGTACAAATAGGCCTGTCCTACTTGGGCTGAGTGCCCTGTTGTTGGTTGTTAGTGTTTGGAGGGTTCCCTTTGTGCCCTTGATTACCTTGGGTGGGTTGATTTTGGCTTCCTTTCCTCTTTTTCTTAGAGTTTGGAGGATCAGTCGCGCTTTGCTGCGCATGCACCTGATTTAGAGGAGGAGATGGTTGTTATGGAAGAGGTTGAGATGGAATAGGAGGTTGGGGTGCTAATTCCCGAGGGGTTGGAGCACCAGGCTATTGATAAGGATAAAAAGGAGTTTGAGCAACATTGGGGTAAAAAATTTGAGCAACCACAGGCCCTGGCATCGGGTGATGCAATGGGGAAAATGTGCTTTGTTCCGGATACATGTTGCTGGGAGAAGGATAAGTGCTATAGGAGCTCGCCCCTTCCCAAGGGAAGCCATAACACATGGGAGGATGAGTATACATATGTGAAAGAGATCCAATGATACCATTGGCGCCGTGAGATGCCCCTGGTGCATTGGGACCACCAGGTCTACAAAGATCCAGTAAGACAGTATAAACATAACCAGACTAGGCGTAGATGAGGTCATATTTCCGCGTGATTTGGAGAGCTTCTTCCTCTTTCTAAGGAAAGTGATATGCGACATATTTACCAATAGAGGGAAAAAGTGTTCTAATAAACCAATCCATATAGACACGGTCATCGAATGTGGGAGCTCAACATAAGCTCCTTCTACGCCATTCTTAGACATCGTCAGAAAGGTGGGTGGCAGAAGTTTGATGAAATGCGATCAACAACTCAGTATCAGTATCAAATCGAAGAGCTAACTAGAAGTATGACAGAAACTCTTTAGCAAGAGTCGCAAAAGTGGAATGAAAGGCAGTGGCCTGGTCGACATACCACTTTGCAGTGTCTCTAGTGAGTGTATGTTGGAATAACCAAAGACGGATAGAGTCATTAGTGATAGAATTGGACAAACACCACATGTGGAAGGAGCGGACGTTATTATTAAGGTCCTCTCTAGCGTTTCCTTCGAACTTAGGGATGTCAAAATGAAGCTTAGTTGGCATAACAGGCCAACCTAGATCATGGTGTATATGGTCATTAATTAACTGGTTGAAATCGGGGAGGCTCAAACTTGCCATAAAAGGTAGCAAGGGAGTAGCCGGGATGGTTCCAGTATTGGTTCCACTACTAGCACCTCCAGAATTAGGGTCGGGGCTACCACCAGCGTGAGGACCAGTACCTGCATTGGCACCTCACATGGTCGGAGAATGAGGTAGAGGGGAACTGTGTTCAGAATTAGAATGAGGACTCGATGGACTAGAATCAGAGTCGGTATAGGGACATGGCGTAGGACTAACTCGGCGTCTACGAGGTGGAGTAAGTATTCCTAACGGAAACTGAGGATGAAGGCCTAGGAGTCTCTAGGATAAATGCCTTGGGGGCACAATGATCGCAAGACATAAGTAACCCAATAATGAAGAGAGATAAACAAAGGCACAAAGGGACAGATAAATTAATTACGATGTTTGTGTCTTGGCTTGGCAGTGTAAACCAAGCGCTCTTTGATTTAGGTGTGTGTGTGTGTGTGTGTGTGATCTACGTGTTAATTTTAATTAAGCCCGGGTGGTTGTGTATAAAGAAAAAGAAAAAATTATGTATAACTATAAATAAAACTGAAACGACAGTAAAATAAACAGCCAAAGATGCATAAATTCTACCAAAAAAGAAGGGCTCCCAAGGAACCATTCTAAGAGGTGGAAGAAATTGACTCAAAACACACAAAAAGGTCGAAATATCTAATGACTCGTATATGCTTAAAAGAGGTGCATAAAACAACAAGAAACCAGAGGGAAAATTGCTGCAAAATGAGAGGCATCAGGTTAAAACCCTAAGGGAAACAAGAGGGACCCTAAGGAAGAGGTCAAACAAGACTCAAGGGGGAGTTTAAGATGAGATAATAACATATCTGAATGGATCTCAAAGAAAGATGGATCATACCCTGAAAAATGGCTGAAAGCGCTGCAAAATCTCAGACTACCTACTCAGCTAAACCCTTCCTAAAAAGGTGGAAGCGTACTGAAGCCCTATGAGGCTTGTTCCCACTTCAAAAAGAAAAACTGAGCATATCTAGGAATAAGATGGGTGGAGACAGAGGTCAAACAACCTTGAACAGTGCTTGCAGCAAACCCTGAAAATTACAGAAAAAACCCCACAAAAAACTACAGCTCACAGGTACTGACCTTCTAGCTGGTGAAATCGCAATTTTTGGCCTAAAAACTGCTATCTGAGCCCTGAACTTGCAGGTTTGGGGCTGAAAAGTGCAAGCTGCACTTCCAGAAGTCTCGGCAGAAGGTTACGGAAAAAATTTGTCATCTGTGGTGCAGTTGATACCTATTACCTGCGGAAAACACCCAGAAACATGTGAAAGTTAGATTTTTTACTGTTTTCAGGGCATAAAAGGTAAAAATAACATTAAGAGGCTAAAAAATAGTTGAATAAAAACCCTAGGTACTGAAGCAGATGGTCACATAGGAAATTTGAATAAAACCCTGTGGAGTTGCCAATTGTTAGTATGAATTCTTAATGCAAGTGTACGAAAAGATATCACTTTAGTTGCACATAACAAACAACCCTAATAACAAAGATGGCTATCTAACTTCTTAGATCTACAATAGACAGTCGAAACAAATGCAAAATAAACCTAGATTATGCAAATAAAGCATCTTAACAACAAAATGAAATGAGAGTTTCTCCAAAATATCTAATGGACAAAACAAGAATTATAAAGAATTTTTTGTATTATATAACACCTGGGAAGAGAACTAATATAGTCCCCCTCAACGGGATGGGTTCTTACCTGTCCTCAAACGCTTCAGCTTCAGAGTTTCTCTCTCAATGGTGTAGAATACCCAAGACATGTATAACTCAAAGGGAGCTCAATAAGCAAAAATAAAATAAAAATAAGCAAAGATAGACAATGATAAGAGGATCAAAGTTTGACCATGATAGAAGGATCAAAGGTAAGAAGTGAATGGAAAACCCTCCTATTTAGAACAAATATTGAGTTATCATTGATAATGGTGCATAATAAAATATTATTAACCAAGATCTAGATCTAACTACTTGAATATTTTGTTATATTTTGTTGGAGGGAAAATGAATTTAAATTGGTTAAATCCTTTTATTTAGAAACAATAAACAAATAAAATATTTATTTATCATTTTAAGGATGGGATTAAGGAATAATTTAACAAATAATGATTTATTTTATTATTCCTAAATTATTTAGTCAAACTTAACAAGGAATATTAATTAAATAATGATTTAATCAATTATTCCAAGAGAATAATAAGAAAATTAATGATTTATCTAGTTATTTCTCATTAATTGGGTTAAATATGACAAGGAATATTATTAAACAAAGGTCTAATTAATTATTCCTAGAGGAAAATCAAATAAATAAGGATTTATTTAATTACTCTTGGTGTAGTTTTCTATTTGGACCAAAATAACTTAATAAACTATGGTTTATTAAATTATTTCTTATAGTGAAAGCAATTTAACTATGGTAAGATTGGTCTTACATGGTGTATTTCAATCCATCTAATTATATATGGTTAGATGACCAAAAATTGGTGTAATATGTCTCAATATGAGTTGAAGATGCTTGTAGGTCCTTTTCAAGGGCTCGAGTGATGGAATGAGTGCTGCCATGACATCGTACAAATCTTGGGACACCTGCTAAGAGTGTGGGGCTTCCGTGGGGCCTGTTGGGAATTGTTGTGTAGGCAGTCCTTTCTGTGGATAGAAACAATCTTTCTATTCTTGTGGGAGGATCTAGTAATAAACGAGACAAATATATGCAACGTTTCCTAACTTATACTTAGAAAACACGAAGGAGGATAGACTTCCTACCTCTTTCTGATGCTAGTTCCTTTGCTATCATCCTTGATTCTTTCACTTCCATGCTCACGATCATGATCTCCTCTCTGTTGGCGTAGGTGAGCACCTGCAAGAAAAGCCAAGTGGAGAAAACAAACACATACAAAGCATAATAGTTTCTAGTACACGTTTTGCAACACGTCAAGGAACACTGTAATAAATAGACAATAATTGACATATTTATGGAAAGGAAACACATAATCTATTATTAATAGAATGACATAGGGAGCAATACAACCAAAAGCCTTAATGTTGGACGCCTCCTTCAGGAGAGACTCCAAGTCCTAGCCTTTGCCTTCAAACAACTCCCTCCTTTGAAAATGGCCAGCAATTGGTCATGATTCATCTCATAGGATGGAAACCAAACATTAGTGGATGGTAGTGATTTCATTTATAGGGAAAGAGAGGGAGTTGAGGATCCATAAAAGGTGGGAGGAGTTCAACATCTTAAGGGAAATATCCATGGAAAGAGGATCCATGGCCATGAATGGGAGGTCTCACTCCTATCATCAACTACCTGAAACCATGTCGTCATTCTCGAGCATTCTAATAAGGGAAGCTTCTCCTCCATTTTGGGAAGAATTGCCTGAAGAGGGCCAGCACGGATTTTCCTGAGAAAAGTTGTGTTTCTAGCGCTATGAATAAGTAGTGAAGAAGGTGACAAGCACGAGTCATCAACTATGCAGAACACATTGGGCTTGTAAAACAAGGTTCTTGACAAGCTTTTCAGAATATTTTCAAGTCAAGTCTTCTTCCACTTCTTCTGGGATGTTTTATACATGTTTCATGGAGAACATATTTTGCGACACCAATGATATGACAACACAAATTGGAGTGTGACAAAATACTGTATAACAAATTCCCCCTAAAGCATGAAGTCAGAAAGGGGAGTGATGGCTGAAGTGATTTACAAGCAAAGGAAAGGACTTGGAGAACCACCGTTAGGAGATCTGCAAACCAAACATAATAAAATGTATCTAAATTCTATGATGTAAGTCTGCCTAACAATACATCTTTGATCATCCATCTAACAATACATGGATCCATAGCATGGACGCAAATATCTGACTAGAAAGGATCATGTTTATAATCATGAATACTTGTATCCACAACATGGGCGCAGCCATCCGACTGGAAAGGATCTTGTGTAAAATCATGAATACTAAATAACTCCACGTGTCATGGATTTATCAAATGAAACCTAGGGTCTTCACCTTTGTCTCGATCCAACCAAAGTGCGAATCTGACCATGTGAATAGATGTGTTGAGGTCAAACATGGTAGAAACCACCTGATTACTGGTCAATGATGCAAATAGTTAACAAGCACGAGAGAAACTCCCAATGATGACGATGGCTCTCATGGTACAACAACACAATCCACAAGTGTGAACAATGAAGTTGAACTCGAGCACTCACAGAATCATTTGATCGAAGGCCAATGATGTGAACCTGTCGTCGAATGCGAAGAACCTGCCATTGAGACATGCAAGCTCCAAGGTACTTAAAGGGGATTTCTAGATCATCTTCTCGGATAATGAGCTAGAGTCGACAATAAGTAATCTATCAAAGGAGGGCCATAATGTTTCCCATGTCATCAACATGAAACATAGGATTTTTCAAAGTTGGTAAGAGTGATTCAAGATTAATGCAGAGAAAATCAAAGAGGGTATAAGTGGTTTGAATTTGTAGATAGGACTTCCCTTGAACATATCAATGACACGAATATGGAATTTGGAATCATTTGACTCAAAATATGATCAGAGGTCATGATGACAATAAGATATAATCGAATGAGAGGCAAATGGATTTCCCAAACCCAGGAAGGCAAGTGACGAAGTGAGGATATTCCAAACCCGACACTAGATACAGATAAGTGTCATGTTCAAGAGCGACATGCTTCCTTCCACACAAAATATAGGATATATGGTTCCTTCCATTTCCCCCCGCTATTTCTAGTGAGTGCTTCTTTTTTTATCTCAAGCTTGAAGTGGATACCATATGCTTATCGTCTGAGTTGATCCTTCGAATGAATCCATCCTAATATTTTTAACGAGCCCTAGGAAGGAGTATCTCAGTTTTGTTATGGTGACAAGTCCTTCATCATTTTTGTTTTATGAGTCCAACGAAAGGGGTAACTCAACATATTTTTCATGTTTAGGGAGTTTGAAAAAGAGGCGGAAAATACAACTCAAGATGTTCCTTTTCGTAAATAATCTCCTGAATCCAAAAAGGTAGAAAACAATATCCAAGAGAACCTCTTAGCCATGTTTGACTAAGGTATTCCATTTTCATAATTATTTTATCTCAGTCCAGAAAAGGGTTAAACTTATAATGAGTAGACGTTGATTCATTTACTTTTATGAGCTCGAAAGGACAAGTGCCCGACAATCTTTCCATATTTTGAGAGTCTCAAAAGAGCTAAAAGAGGACTCTTCCTAGAGGAACGAGTGGTATAAAATCTAGCAACTAGTTCGGGTGATGATGGAACTACTCGAAACACATAAAGTTCAAGAGGTGGGCTAATATGACCACTCATTGCAATGGTTCCCTAGGAAAGGGTAAAACAACCAAGTGAGAGTGTATGATTAGAAAAAATGATGGTGACGTGATCCGGATTTATGCAGGAACGCAACAGAATAAACACATAACCATAAATACAGAGATGCAGCGGAAATAACACTTCATTTCATTAATATCAAAGAACTGAAATTTGCTTACAGATAATGGAAATAAAACTAGCTAGGGTACTGGTAGCTATCTCTGAGAAGAGATGTGGTGGCTACAGACCTCTGAACTGCTTTACAATGAGGCGCGAGGGCCTATTTATTATTGAGAAACAATGGAGAACCCTAAACATCCCAAAAACCTAACCCTAGGAGATGAAGCGCCAAAACTATGGGCCCCGTTTGGGTAAATTGGTGTTTCAACTTCCCAGGGATGTAACTTTAGCATACTATCTCCGTTTGACGCACATGATACATCATTAGAAAGCTCTATCCGAGGACTAAAATTCAGACATTTCTGATGTTGATGATCAAAATCGTAACAAATTTAATACCCAAAAAACGTCGTTTAGGGCCTCAAAACGGCTCCGGAAGTTCAGGACCCGAAAAACTGCTAAAAATAGTAAGTTATGCCAAAACTGAAAAACTGAAAGAGACAATGGTGGGGGCCCAAGTGGAATAGGTGGGTGGCCACCAATATCCACCTGGATCATGACGATGGAATGACAAAACCAAGGTTCATCTGCAGAAGAGGCTAATAAAAAGGAAATCATGAGAGGTAGGATCATAATAGTTTCATTTTTACACAATATTGAAACATGGGAAACTATGTTTGATAACCCTTGAAGATGGTATCATTTTTGCACAAGCTTGAAACAAAGACAAACTATGTTTGAGATAATTTTGCATGCCCCAAGCATAATGACTCAATCTGAGGTACATACCCCCCAAGCTTCATTTCATTCACCTAATTAGACTAATGGTTATTTATAGGTGGATGGAATGAAGGTTCTTTTATGAGATCAAGTGAAAGACTCGACTGGGAATTTACAAGATCAAGTGAAAGACTCAACTGGGAATTTACGAAATCAAGTGAAAGAGTTGATTGGGAATTTGCGAGATCTAATCAAGAACTCGAATTAGAAGGGAATTTGTTTAATTTTTTAATGAGCTTGACACATTAAAAGAACTATGCTCATAAGGACATGTTTCATTTTTTTAACTAGGTTGACACAATAAAATAACTATCCTCATAAGGACATGTTTCATTTTTTTACGAGGTTGACACAGTAAAAGAATTATCCTCATAACACCTTGTTTCATTTTTTAACAATCTTGGCACAAGAAAAGGAAATTTTCTTCGACACTAGGTTTCATGTTTTAACGAGCTTGACAGGAGACAAGGAAAGGTGCTCCTGCACCTTGATCATGGCCCATAGGAGGTCATGGCTTCCAAGAGGTTCTCATCATATGGGATAACAACACTCTAGAAAGGGCACGTAAGAAGGAAGACGATATCTTGCCAGTTGACTCCAATCAAAATAAGTGGCCATACTACTTGGAGGGGGTGTCGTGGGAACGAGAGAACTACCCCCTTGTGTTATGGGAACGAGATAATCGCCCCCTGTACCTTGGGAATGCGAGGATTTCCATCTAGTTCATTTGAATCTGAAGAAAGAAGAAGAACATGAGCGGTATGGGGTTCAATATCTATGCGAAAGGTACGATCAACTAAAGGTGGAATCGAGTCAACCGTCTTCTCAAAAATGGTTGGTCAGGAATAGGATCATGGGATTTGCTTTCAAAGAGATAGGGATTGACTAGAGATGAATACTGGTCAATCACTTCATCAACTAGTGGAGGATCAGGGGAAATATTTTGGTAACCAATGGGAAGTCATGATTGAGAAGTTGTAAGGTTTTCCAACACTTTTTAGGCTTCATCCATATTAGGAAAAATGTGAATAGGATGATTCCCATCACATAACCTACATGGAAATTTGACTTTACCCTTTTTCCCATGGACCTTATTGTCGCTAGTCGAGGATTTATCACCAACATGATCTCCAAAGGCTGATGACAAAGGTTGATTTGAGCCTGTGGACCACACTTCTAATATCTTGGGAATACCGAGACAATCTCAAAGAAGGTGATCACCCTTACATAACAAGCAAGGGAACTTGACTTTGCAGGGTTGATTGGAAGGTTTGCCCACATTATTTATATCTGTAGTAATGGTTGCTTGGTTGGCCCTTTTCTTATTTTTCTTATTCTTCTTTGACCTTCTCTTCTTCTTCTTAGCTTCTTGGTTACTAGAATCAAGATTTTCACTAGGCGAAGAGGAAGAAAGGGAGGAAGAAACAACAAGTGAATAAAGAAAAGGGTCAAATTTAGGATCATCATGAGGTTGATGTTGTTCAGGTGGATGCAAACTTAGTTGAGAATAAGTTTGGACATTCGGAACCAAAGGGGTCGAAAATAACCAAACTGGAAAACAAATGGTAAATCTAGGAAAGGACAACGTTGCCATATAAGGAGCACCAATATTTCCAAAAGCAGGAAAAGGACCAGGATTCCCATCAGAGGGGGTTCCTTGATTGGTAGACTTAGGAATAGTTATCATTAGTATTAACCTAAGATCTACTGAGGAGGTGTTCCATGAAGAGGATGTTATTCTGTGGTCAATTAATTAACTTTATAAATCAACAACAACAAAAAAACAAAAAAGGAATAACTAGGCATAAAGTTTTACCAAGCAACCATGAACTGGAATATACACCTTGGCGAACCAAGGACTTAACATACGAAAACCAATCTCCCCGAATGTTGTGTTTGATGTATCATGGTATACAAAGCAGCATACTCGATTACCTATGGATGGATAACAACCTATAGGGGACTCCCAAAATATACTCGACAATACGTGGGAGTTCAGTCCGTAGTAGTCTTGTCTAATGCATAATCGTTCGATAAGAGCTTTCTAATATACTTTTCATGCGTGGATTGTCATCTGATATACCTGAAGGTACATGTAATGATATTTCACCCTCGCGATGCAACACTGGGAAACAACAACAACTCCTACGTTTAACTATGCCATAACACGTCTCTAGCCTAAACCTCTAAATGTTTTCTTTAATGTTCCAAATGCTCCTTAGGTTAGTTGAGATAAATTTTAAATGTTATCTTGATTTATGTTTCAATTTAAAGGCTCAAAATCAATGTCACCTGAACATACCTATAATGCAACTAATATGAGGAAAATACTCTCTTCATTTTCGATGAAAGCTATCTAATGTAGGGAATAAGTGCAAACAGGATGCATCAATCAAATATGCACCAAACAAGAGATTCCTAACTAGATCTTTCAATTTTAGAATTCCAATGCATCAACCCAAAAGGAAATGAATTTTAATTCACTAAAATTCACCAACGCATTTTTTTTTCTTTTTTTGAATGAGGATGCACTTATCAACTTTCAACACTAAACAATGTAATATATGCTCAATGAAAATCTCAAAAAATGATTTCCCAATGCAGTGCAATCTAATGAAATTTTCATAAGAAATGATCAATTTTGAGATGAAGGCTTAACAATTGCAAAATGTGATTTCTTTCGAGTTTCCAAAAGAACTAAAAATGCTCATCAAACAACAAAATTGTAATGCATGCAAGCAGCAAAACAATAGATTAAATTACCCAAAGAACCAAAGATTCAACTCAAACTCGTCTTCACTACTTGAACATGGAACAAACTTTTTCAAACCACAAAGAATCTAACAACAATAAATCAAAAAGTCACACAACGCAGGAAGAAGACTCTAGAGATCAAGACATCCCAAACTTCTGAAAAAATAAATAAATAAATAAAATAAAATAAAAATAAAAATAAATAAATAAATAATAATAATAATAATAATAAAATTAAAATTAAATTAAATTAAAATTAAAAATTAAAAAAAATTCTCAATCATTTGGACCAACGCTACTTTACTGAGCATAATCTATGTTGGCACACCCTTTTTGTCATAAAAAAATGTGATGGTTGGACAAGAAACTCGACAAACGAGCATACAGTGGAAGACAGGGTTTTAAGCGTGAATATACTCAGTAATATTCGCGTTGACAACGCTCTATTTCTCAGAGATGCTGACAACACTATGTTTCTCTGAGAAAACGCATTGGGTGAGAAAAATTTAGGAAAATACAATCAAAATCGGAAAGAAATTCAGACCTGAAACTCTAAAGAGCATACCACTCAGAATGCACACTTATAAGCAATCAAAATGTCGGATTATAAGGCAGTTAGCCAAACTAATAATTAAAAACCAAAACAAAAGGAGGTTTGAAGGGTTATTGGCTCCTCAGCAGAGTTGCCATTTTGTTGTGTAGGAAATCCTTTCTGCGGACATAAATGATGTGTCTAGTCCTTTGGGAGGATCTAGCAACAAACGAGACAAATATATGCAACCTTTCCTAACTTATACTTAGAAAACATGAAGGAGGATAGAATTCCTACCTCAGCCTTGATTCTTTCGCTTCCACGCTCACGATCACGATCTCCTCTCCATTGGCGTAGATGAGCGCCTGCAAGGAAATGCAAGTGGAGACAATAAACGTATACAAAGCATAATAGTTTATAGTACAATTTATGTAGTAGATCGACGAACACTACAATAAATAGACAATAATTGACATGTTTATGAAAAGGAAACACATAATGTATTATTAATAGAATGAAAAATGGAGAAATACAACCAGAAGCCTTGATGTTGGATGCCTGCTTTAGGTGAGACTCCAAGTCCTAGCCTTCACCTTCAAACAACTTCCTCGTTTGCAAATGGGCAACAATTGGGCATGATTCAGCTGATAGGATGGCAACCAAACATTAGTGGATGGTAGGGGTTTCATTTGTAGGTAAAGAGAGGGAGTTGAGGATCCATAAAAGGTGGGAGGAGTTCCACATATTAAGGGAAAGATCCATGACCATGAATGGGAGGTCTCGCTCCTATCATTAACTACCTGAAACCACATCATCCTTCTCGAGCCTTCTAGTAAGGGAAGCTTCTCCTACATTTTGGGAAGAATTGCCAGAAGAGGTTCAACACGGATTTCCTAAAAAAATTCATGCTTCCAGCGTGATCTGTATGAGATCTTAATGAAAATGTGCTTTAGAGCTTGTAAATTGGATTTGTTAAAACTGAATTTTTGTGGGTTTTTATGTTAATTTTTATACACATAAAGCATGAATTAAAACTCTGAAATAACAGAAACAACAGACAAATACACCATAAAAATAACCACAACACAGTAAATGATGAAGGAATTCACCCATCATGGGCAAAGTCTCCGTGGTCTAGCTTCCAATGGCTTGGCCCTCTTTCATTATGCTCAAAATGGTGATTACATACATTTACAGTGCTCAAATGGCATCAAAAACCTGTTCCATCAGCTCTATAACAACCAAAAATGCCTTTCGAGCCTCTTTCTGATCCAGAATTGGTCAAAAAATGAAGAAGCTATGAGCTTACCTAGTTTTGTTGCTAACCGCACCACAAATTCCCCAAAATCTGGAACCATCCTATCAATTCGCCATGATTTCAGCTAATCGAGCAAATAATTTCAAAAATTATGGGTGAAATTGTCAGATCATTAATATGCATAATAACACCTACAATCTAAAATTTGCACCATATTACATAGTTCGAATTAAATTTCTTTTAATTATAAAACTCGGTGGCTCCGTCGCGCCCCCCATCCTGAGCCTTTGGTTATATGGTGTAATATGGGGGGGTCAAGGCTAAGCCCTGGCCCCTTACCCCAAACCTCCGCCAACGTAATGTTTATATAGTATTTTGGCTATATGTTTTAACAAGCAACAATGAAGCACATGCAGTTAGGGTGTGGCATTGATTGAAGCGAGGTTCAAAGTTCGATTCCGCGGAGGTGCAGTTTGGCATACAAACAATTTTGGTGGCCCTCGTGCTGCCACGTGGTGGACTCCGGTTGGTCCATGTGGCAGCATGTGGTTGGCCACCATCCCAACCAATAAAACTCACCCACAACACTCCAATCAAGGCCTGCCATGTGTGAAGTTGTGGTAGGCTCAAAAATTTTCGAATTTTTCAGCCAATAAAGAGAGGCCACATAGCAGCCTGTCACTGGCCCAAACTACATAGTCAGCTGTTATTTTTTGAAAAAAAAAATTGTTTGGGAAAACAAACATAACACATCTATGGGAGCATACAATGTCGATTTTCTGCGAAATGAGTTGCGTCAAATTCAGAATCACGAGATCTACATGGTCATTCAGGTTCCACACCATTTCGACACCTTTCATTTTTTAGCATAATTTTAAGCACCTAATCACTCCTCCCCACTGGAAGCTTTTGGACCCCAAAAGATTTTTTATTACTGAACATTTGGATGATGGTACAACCACCTCACCCTTCTAGTCTCAATCCACTGGAATTTTCCTGAATTCAACAATTTGAGCTTTTCATGAAAACTGATCTTTTTCCTTGTTTCTGGAGACCCTGTCTTGTTGTTGTAGATACCATCTCTCTGAAATTTCCTAGAATTTGCAACAACAACAAAATTGTCCTTGACGAAACAAACATTTTCCCTCCTTGGTCGCCATTCAAAGGAAACTTAAACAACTTGAAATTCTTCTCACCTCGAACATTGTCGGCATGACGATGTTTAGCATGTCTCGCCTTGTGCTTGCCTCGAATCTTGACCAAATGTGATCGCCATCACCATAAAACATCTCATTTAAAATAAAATACATTGTGAAACCCAAAAGAAGAACTTTTGAACCCAATGCCCTCTTTGTCAATTTGCTTTGGAGCTTGCTCTTTGACCTTTGCACTCTCTTGCATCGACATCTTGTTCACATCACTGCTCAACAATGATGCATGTTGCTGCAATTTTACTGCATCTTGTTTACCTATTTTTGGAGGCAACATGTTATACTCCTGCAAAATCTTATCATAACCATTATCAACCTCGAGGAATACAAAATTTTAATTTTATGCATCACCTTTAAAAGCGTCATTCAAAACATCGTGATCCTTGAACATTAACAAAGCAAAATTTTGACTAGCATTCACAATTCTCTTCATTTTTCGAGCATGCATAAGAGGAAACTCACCTTCTTACTATTCGCTCTAACAATGTACTCAATCCCATTCTTGAACAAGTGATACTTATTCTCATGGAGATGAAAGATTTCTCTCATATCGTAAAGATACGGGCTACCCAAAACAATACCAAAAATATCAAGCGGAACAACATCAAGTTCAACTTCATCAAGAAAGTTTGCAGTGATTTCAAATCTAAGTATGCACTTCCTCGTCACCTGAAAATTTTCATTTTTACATATCCAACCTAAAGGACAAGGTCCTGGATGGGGAATGGTTTCTAAATTCAACTTCTAGACTAAGTCTTTAGAAATAAGGTTTGCTTGTGAACCACTATCAAATACGGTGTTAATCTTGGTATGCATTGAAATAACTCTAACATGGAAAATCTCAATTCTTGTTTCATCATCTTGAGTACTATCTTGACAACTTGAAGAATTAGTACTTGCAATGTCCTTACCTTTCAAACCCATTGCGGTGATCTTTGTTTCATCTTCAGAATTAGAACCTAAATCATGTGTTATTGTTGCAGTTGTCTTCTCCTTCTCCTTGTTTTTAAGCTTTTTGGGTCTCATCTCAAGATGAAGTTTCCAGCAATGATATTCATCGTGTCCATCTTTGAAACAATGTTTGCATGTGAGTTTTTCTTTATCCATCTTGATGGAACCATTCTTCTTACTTTTACCCTTGAACTTACCCTTTCCTTTCTCTTCAGACTCAAAGGCATCCTCACTTGTCTCCTTTGAAACATGTTTCCCTCTTCCCTCTAGATGTGTGGCTTGTACACATACTTCATCTAACTTTGAAGGATTAAACACGAGAATAGTATGTCTTAGGTAACTATGCAAACCTATAATGTACTTTAACAAAGTTTCTTGAGATGTCAAATCTACACCCAAAATAAGTGCTCTTCTCCTATTTTAGGACCCTATAATATAGGTATATGTTCTCCAGTTATCAATTTGAGGATTATTCTGACCATGGTTGAAAATTTTTCATTATAAGGTGCTTAGCAGCAACGGTTTAACGGATCACCAAATACTTCAATTCAAATAGTCATTTATTTGATGTGTGGTGTGAAGGTCAGAACAAGTTAGAAATGTCTTTATCAAACTTTTTCCCAAGAAGAATTTACTTTATTTAAAAATATAGAATTAAGTTGATTCTATGTTTTTTATATTGTGTTATACCGTGAATGTTCCACTTATGGATGATGAGAATTGATTAAGATCGACGGTTTAAATTAATTTTCGGACCCCTTCAGCACTTCAAAGTTTAATGGATAAGGGGGGTCCAAAAAGCGCAGTTTTCAAATCCAAGCCTATACCACGTGGCAAGCTGTGGGATTTCACACCCCCTTCATTCGAAACTGCTTACCACTTACGTGGCCCTCTGAAATGTTGTGTCAAGGCTTGAATGTGAAGACAGTGATCCAGGAAGTTCTTCACACCATTTCCAGCCGACAAAATACAATGGTATATCCTATGCTTCGAAACATACCATCACATGGTAGGGTGGAAATGTTTTCACATGATTTTTGAAGGTTTAAAGTGGCCAAGTTAATGTTTTTTTATAAATTTGGCTATGTTTTAATTTAAGCAGAAAGTCTAACTTTCGGTAGCTTAAGAGTCAATTTTTATAACCGTTAGCTACCGAAAGTTAAAGCTTTCGATAGCTTAAAGCGCTCACCTGCACCTATTGCTAGCTGTCGTAATTACCTAAAAATCCTAGGGTTTGTACAGTCATGTCATTTCCATGTCATAGATGGTACGCAGGTCATCATAGCTCCCAAAACCTCGCCAATACATCATTTCATATTATTTTCCCAAAGATCATCACTCATCCATATTCCCATATCTCGCAATTATGACCTCAGTCATGTCCATTCATTTCATTTAAATCCCGAAAACGGTCATGATGCCTCCCTCACGTTTTAAATTGGTTGGTAGTCATTCGGTTGGTTTGAAATATAACTCACAGAAGCCCGAAATATTCGAGTCTTCATTATTTCCTTTCACTTCCGTGTTCTCGAATTTTTCTGTTCTACCCTCGTTTCACATTTAGTTGGTCTCACCACCCACCACCCCATACCACAACCACCCTGCAAACCCACATAGCTTGTTTGAAAACGTTTTCAGGTGCTGGAAAAGGAGACGTCGACTAGAGGAGTGTTTTTTAGGACAGAGTTACAAGATACAACTTATTTTGAGGCACACCCACAAGCATGTGAATTCTTTAAGTAGGTGGGTTGTTACAGTTTTTGCCAAATTTTCTAGGGATACCATCAGGGTATCACTTAATCCTTTTCAAATAATTTCGATGGATGTAAAATGAAATTGGGACCCATGACTATGCAGATGGATAAAGCAAGTGTGGCAGCAACCACATAAATGCCAGGTGAAGGAGAGAGGTGGTTTAAGACCACTCCCACCAAAGAAGTAGATTTTAGGTTCTTTCTTAAAGAGGAACATTAGAACATGAAATGGATGAAAGACTTTCCCATGAGCTATTTGCAAGAGAAGTGGCAAGAGTTGTTGAAGATGATTCAGTTTTATATTACTTGTGAAGGGAGGTATGGGAAGACAATGTTATATCATTTCAGGTTGCTTCTCCACTTCATAGGTAAGCAACCACTTAACATGCCTTTTCATATTCTTAAAAGCCTCACTAAAATCACTTCTAAGGTCCAAGGTAAACCCCAGATAACTAACAACAGCTTATTCCACCATGGATTAATCAAGTTGATAGTGCTAAAAGAGCTTAATAGGAGAAATAAAACATGGAATTATTTACTATTTTGGGGAGAGTTTAAAGAAGAAGTCCAGCCAAAGAAGAAAGGAACTCCCTCACAGGAGTTGTCTTCTCCAAAAACCAAGAAGAGGACAAGGAGGGCACTATCTCCTATGAAATCAGTCACAAAAGCTTCTCCCTCGACATCCAGGAAATCAAAGAAAAAGCTAGAATTTGAGAAAGAGACAGAGGTTCAAGGTGAAACTATAGGGGCAGATGTTTAAGCGAAAGCTACGGAAAAAAATATTCTCAATCTTCCATACTCATATTCAGAATCTGAGACTTTAGCTGCAGAAAAGGAGGCAGAACACTTAGTTGCAGCAACAGAACTAGAATCTTTAGTTGCTGAAATAGGGGGAGGGCCATCAATTGAAGAAACAAAAACCCATGGAGAAACTGCAACATCCTCACAGAAGAAGGTCAACGGAAAATCTAAGACACATAAGTTGCAGCAAGAAAATAATGAGCTAAAAGTTTTGGAAATACTCCTAAAGACAGAGAATGAAACCCTTAAGCAATCATTAAGCAAGATCAATTCAGCATTTGATCAAATGGCTATTAAATATGAAACAATCAAACATAAGAAAAAAAGGTTGTTCCAGAATAATGTCAAGTTGAAAAATAGGAACAAGGTTTTAGGGTAAAAATAATTCACAAGAAGTTGAAACCCCAGGCTCATCACACTCTTGATGCCTTATCTTAAGCTACCCTAGAGTTAAGTGAAAGTGGTGATAAGTAATGCATCAGGGTTGAAGGACAACTCACCAAATTTTGGCTAATTTCAAGAGAATTTACACTTTTTCCAGCTAAAGGCCGTTAAGAATCCTGAGCTAGTTGCCTAAAATCATGCCCAGATAATTGACAGCTAAGCGCGCCCTGTTTTGCCTTCCTTAGCTGCCGAAAGCTCTGTTATAGACAAAAGACAACCAATCTCCTCAAATCAAGGTAAATCGACTTCTACATGATCTCCAAAGTCTCCAAAGGATTTTTTTAATTACAACTCATCTTCAACATGTTGTTGACACCTCAGAGAAGATCAGATTGGGCCTTAAAGAATATCAAACCAAATCTAGTTTTGTTGGCAATTTGTCATATTTTTCATATTCGAAGGTTGTAATGATCAGTAGTTTTGGTTGTTTTTTTTTTTTTTTCAGCATTGGAGATCAGATATTTTGTAATATATTAGGAGATAGGTCCATAATTGTAAAAGAGATCAAAATCTCTATTTTGGGTAGAAAACAAATAGACACATTCCTATAATATATGAAATATTTAAAGCAGAGATTTGAATCATCCTAATTAGTAGGATCTGAAATGTAATGGGAGAATGTTATAAAAGATAGAAT
Organism: Pinus albicaulis; assembly: GCA_034641835.2. Lineage (NCBI taxonomy): Eukaryota > Viridiplantae > Streptophyta > Pinopsida > Pinales > Pinaceae > Pinus > Pinus albicaulis. The sequence goes on from CM076579.1 coordinate 899,512,774, forward strand.
GTAATAGGGGAAAAGGTTGTTAGACCTTAAGGGAGAAAACTATTGTAAATATGGTCAGCTGGATGTAAGCAACTTTTTGAATAAATGAAAGGACCTTTTTGTTTCCCAAATTCTTGTGTCATGTTTTAATGGTGAAGTTTTTCTTGATGCAGTCTACTTTTCTTTTATTTCGGCATTTCTTTATCTCTTTATTGTTTATAAGAAATTTTTGTTCAGAATTTTTCATTGGACACCCTGCTCAGGCTTTAAACAATATTTTTCTCCCGAAGTTTAAATGTAGAATTTAGATAAAGTATGCTCTACATTCAGATGGAATACTAATTTTTCCTTCTCTGCCACTCACAAATTGTTAAGATCCATGACATGACTATCTCGCCTGGTTACGCATGATCTCATTAACTCATTCATTTAAATCTTCCTTGACCTTTTGACTCCATTAGCCCAATGGTCCTCTTTTGTTATCTCAACCACAAATTTCAAACAAACCCCTTTGCCCTAATAACTAGCCTAAAATGCCAAATCAAAAGCTAAAAAAAAACAGAGAGATCCCTCTTTGAGTCTAGGAGGGCTAGATCCTAGGCTCGAAGTGGTTTTGATGTTGCCTTCAGGATTTAGTCCTTCAACCTTGGAATTACTGACCTCTAACATAGTGGCAACCATACTGGGAACTCGGACATAGTTTCAGGTTCATCGGTAACAATTATCAAGTTTAGATCTGGTTGATGATGGTGGACAAACAGCCACACACAAGGAGGTTGAAGTCATCCACCTAGCGACTCCACAATTTTCAGTTGACCTAAAGGCTCCACTGGTAGAAGAATCCAGAATTTTTGTGAACTTATGGTGACTCCATCCTCTAGTTGATTGGTTGTCAAGATGAATTCAAGAATACAGCGCAGGTATGCTCCTTTAGATAGAAAAAAGCTCCCAGGCTTTCCAAACCCTATGCCAAACATTGATTGGTTAAAATATCTTCCAGTGTTCAAAGATTAAAAAAAAAAGGAGATGATGTTGTTGAAGATTTGTTAAGGTTTCATATGCACATTTGTAAGTTTAAAATCCAGTTTCCAGAAGACTGTCTTATGAAAATGTTTGTGGCAAGCTTAGAAGAGAAAGTTAGGCCTTGGTATGAAGATCTACCAGCTACAAGTATACCTTCCTTGAACTTTTTTTATGATGTGTTTTGTGACAAGTATAAAGAAGATTATCCCTCTTTTTCACTAATTCAAGGCTGTTGTGATAATTTTCAAAGTTTTATTGAATATCTGGAGGATTATCATGATGATGATTAGTTCATGAATGATGAAATACTAGAAGCTTTAGAATAAAGACCTTTTCAAAAAGTGGAAGTTCTTATTCCACCATGGATTAATCAAGTTGATAGTGCTAAAGGAGCTTAATAGGAGAAATAAAACATGGAATTATTTACTATTTTGGGGAGAGTTTGAACAATAAGTCCAGCCAAAGAAGAAAGGAACTCCCTCACGGGATTTGTCTTCTCCAAAAACCAGCAAGAGGATAAGGAGGGCACTATCTCTTGTGCAAGCAGTCATAAAAGCTTCTCCCTCGACATCCAGGAAATAAAAAAAAAAGCTAGAATTTGAGAAGGAGACAGAGGTTCAAGGTGAAACTACAGGGGAAAACGTTGAGGAGAAAGCTACAAAAACAAATATTCTCAATCTTCCATATTCAGATTCAGAATCTAAGTCTCTAGTTGTAGAAAAGGAGGTAGAACCCTTAGCTGCAGGAACAAAACTAGAATCTTTAGTTGCAGAAATAAAGGGAGGGCCATCAATTGAAGAAACAGAAACCCATGGAGAAGCTGGAACATCCTCACATAAGAAGGTCAATAGAAAATCTAAGACACAGAAGTTGTAGGAAGAAAATAATGAGCTAAAATTTTTGGAAAGACTCCTAAAGACAAAGAATGAAACCCTTAAGCAATCATCAAGCAAGATCAGTTCAACACTTGATTAAATAGCTATTAAATATGAAACAATCAAACATAAGAACAAAGGTTGTGCCAACATAATGTCAAGTTGAAAAATAGGAACAAGGTTTTAAGGTATGAACTAATTCACAAGAAGCTGAAACCCCAAGCTCATCACACTCTTGATGCCTTAGCTCAAGCTGCCCTAGAGTTAAGTGCAAGTGGCGATAATTAATGCATCGAGGTCGAAGAACAGCTCACCAAATTTTGGTTAAGTTCAAGAGAATTTACACTTTTTCCAGCTAAAGGCCGTTAAGAAACCCGAGTTAGTTGCCGAAAATCATGCCCAGATAATCGGCAGCTAAGCGTGCCCTGTTTTGCCTTCCTTAGCTATCGAAAGCTCTGTTATACACAGAAGAAAACCAATCTCCTCAAATCAAGGTAACTCGACTTCTACATGATCTCTAAAGCCTCTAAAGAAATATTTTAATTACAACTCATCTTCAACATGCTGCTAACACCTCATAGAAGATCATATTGGGCCTTAAAGAATATCAAACCAGATCTAGTTTTGTTGGCAATTTGTCATATTTTCCAAATTCAAAGGTTGTAATCATTAGCAATTTTGGTTGTTTTTGTTTTTTTCAGTATTGGAGATTAGATATTTTGTAATAGATTAGGAGATAGGGCCATAATTGTAAAGGAGATCAAAATCTCTATTTTGGGTAGAAAACAAATAATCATATTCCTATAATATCTGAAATATTTAAAGCAGAGATTTGAATCATCCTGATTAGTAGGATATGAAATGTAATGGGGGAATGTTATAAAAGGTAGAATGTAATATGGGAAAAGATTGTTACACCTGAAGGGAGAAAATATTGTAAAGATGGTCAGTTGGATATAACCAACTTTTTGAATGAATGAAAGGACCTTTTTGTTTCCCAGATTCTTGTGTCATGTTTTAATGGTGAAGTTTTTCTTGATGCAGATTGCTTTTCTTTTATTTCGCCATTGCTTTATCTCTTTATTGTTTACAAGTAAATTTTGTTCAGGATTTTCATTGGACACCTTGCTCAGGCTTTAAACAATATTTTTCTCTCGAAGCTTAAATGTAGAATTCAGATAAAGTCTGCTCTCCATTCAGATGGAATACTAATATTTCCTTCTCTACCACTCACAAATTGTTAAGATCCATGACATGACTATCTCGCCTGGTTACGCATGATCTCATTAACTCATTCATTTAAATCTTCTTTGACCTTTTGACTCCATTAGCCCAATGGTCCTCTTCTGTTGTCTCAACCACAAATTTCAAACAAACCCCTTTTCCCTAATAACTAACCTAAAATTCCAAATCAACAAAGCTAAAACAAACAGAGAGATCCCTCTCTGAGTCTAGGAGGGCTAGATCCTAGGCTCGAATTGGTTTTGATGTTGCCTCTGGGATTCAGTCCTTCAACCTCGGAATTACAGAGCGCTAACATAGTGGCGACCATACTAGGGAACTCGGACATAGTTTCAGGTTCCTCAGTAACAATTATCAAGTTTGTATCTTGTTGATGATGGTGGAAAAACAACCAGACATAAGGAGGTTGAAATCATCCACCTGGCGACTCCACAATTTTCAGTTGACCTAAAGGCTCCACTGGTAGAAGAATCCATAATTGTTGTGAACTTATGGTGACTCCATCCTCTAGTGGATTGGTTGTCAAGATGAATTCAAGAATACAACGCAGGTACGCTCCTTTAGACAGATCAAAGATCCCAGGATTTCCAAACCCTATGCCAAACATTGATTGGTTAAAATATCTTTCGGTGTTGAAAGATTAAAAAATAAATAAAAAAGGAGATGATGTTGTTGAAGATTTGTTAAGGTTTCATATGCACATCTGTAAGTTTAAAATCCAGTTTCCAGAAGACTGTCTTATGAAAATGTTCGTGGCGAGTTTACAAGAGAAAGTTAGGTCTTGGTATGAACATCTACCAGCTGATAGTATACCTTCCTTGAACTGTTTTCATGATGTGTTTTGTGACAAGTATAAAGAAGATTATCCCTCTTTTTCACTAGTTCAAGGTTGTTGTGATAATTTTCAAAGTTTTATTAAATATCTGGAGGATTAATATGATGATGATCAGTTCATGAATCACGAAATATTAGAAGCTTTAGAAGAAAGACCTTTTCAGAAAGTGGAAGTCTTGTTTGAAATGTCTTCTTATCATAGAAAAGAGAAATGATGTATGTTGTCAAGAGGTTCATGAAGATTCACCACAGGAGATAATTATAGCAGCACAAGGAAAAACTAATCACCAAAAGATGAAGGAAGCAACTCGACCTCCTAAACTAGGTCTAGTAGAGGACAATAGTAGAAACCTACAACAATCTAATGATAAAGATGAAAATCCAGCAAAGCTTGATGGCCTAGATTCACAAGAGCACCTTCAGCCAACAGTGTTTTATTCAGAAGTTGAAGACCAATCAAGTTTTCCAAAGGAATACCAATCAGGTTTTCCAAAGGAATACCAGTCAGGTTCACCAAAGGAAGAATAATTAAATCCTCTTTCCGAGTTTGCATATTTTGAAGAAAAACATAAGAGTTCTCTACCATCAATTTCCTCATTAGATGTTAATGAATTTGCACAACACAGTGTTATTTTTCATGATACCTTTCCCGAGATGATTGAAAATTTGAAACTCCCTGGAAAGTTTTTGTATGACAAAGGTAATTATGAAGAGCACACATAACAATTGATTATAATGGACAAAGAGAAAAAACAAGTTTCTTCCTTTCCATTTGAAGATAGTCAGTTCCAACACAGAAACAAAGGAGCAGTTTGGGATGAGGTTTGTTCTTATGTCATAAAGCATCTAGAAAATTTCATGTTGCATGTTTACCTAGATCCTTTTAGCAGTGTTTTACAGTCACCATTGAAGGAAAAATTTACCAGGTTGATCAACAATTATTGAATCTAGTGGAAGAGTTAAGTTGCCATGTTTTGAATCCATTTTTCTTACTACATAGATGGAATTCCAATTTCAGTTAAAAACTCATTTGCTTGATTGGTTACAATGGAAGTCTGATTATTACTTACTGTGGTAATATTTTTATCAGGATAGAGTAGAGATGGTGCTAATAAGCTTGCAAGACAAGCATCTTTTATTTTTCAGACACTATTTCTACATTCAAGATTTCAAGTTGAAGCAGTGTAGTTTCAGTTCATAGTTATAGGATGCAAATAAACTTGATGAACAAGCATATGGTTGCAGTCACTAAATTGCATAACAAGATCGAGAAGCAGGTTGTGGGATCATCCCAATGGATAAGGCACTGTGTTAAGAAACTGGACATCTAGAATTCTTAACACCTCCTTCGAAGCTGCCATCCCCATTTGGAGCCATTATTAGGACCCTATAATATAGGTATCTGTTCTCCAGTTATCAATTTGAGGATTATTCCGATCATGGTTGATTTTTTTTCATTATAAGGTGCTCAGCAGCAAGGGTTTAATGGATCACCAAATGCCTCAATTCAGATAGTCATTTATTTGATGTGTGGTGTGAAGGTCATAACAAGTTAGAAATGGCTTTATCAAACTCTTTCCCAAGAAGAATTTACTTTATTTAAAATATAGAATTAAATCAATTATTTCTTTTTTTTAATATTGTAATATACAATGCATGTTCCGCTTATGGATGATGAGCTTTGATTAAGATCGAAGGTTTAAATTCATTTTCGGACCCCTTCAACGCTTCAAAGTTTAATGGATAAGGGGGGTCCGAAAAGCGCAGTTTTCAAATCCAAGCTTGGACCACATGGCAAGTTGTGGGGAGTTCGCACCCCCCTCATTCAAAATCACTTACCACTTGCAGGGCCCTCCGAAAAGTTGTGTTAAGGCTTTAATGTGAAGACAATGATCAAGGAAGTTCTTCACACCATTGCGAGCCAACAAAATACAGTGGTATATCCTTTGCTTCGAAACAAACCATCACATGGTAGGGTGGAAATGCTTTCACATGAGTTTTGAAGGTTTAAAGTGTTTTTATAAATCTCGCTATGTTTTAATTTAAGCAGAAATTCTAACTTTCGGTAGCTTAAGAGTCGAGTTTTATAATCGTTAGCTACCGAAAATTAAAGCTTTCGATAGCTTAAAGCACTCACCTGCACCTACTGCTAGTTGCCGCAAGTACCTAAAAATCCTAGGGTTTATACAGTCATGTAATTTCCATGTCATAGTTGGTACGCAGGTCATCATAGCTGCCACAACCGCGCCAATACATCATTTCATCTTATTTTCCCAAAGATCATCACTAATCCATATCCCCATATCTCACAATTATGACCTCAGTCGTGTCCATTCATTTTTTTTAAATCCCAAAAACGGTCATGATGCCTCCCTCATGTTTTAAATTGGTTGGTATTCATTCGGTTGGTTTGAAATATAACTCACAGAAGACCGAAATATCTGAGTCTTCATTATTTCCGTTCACTTCCGTGTTCTTGGATTTTGTTGTTCTACCCTAGTTTCATGTTTAGTTGGTCTCACCATCCACCACTGCATACCACAGTCACCCTGCAAACCCGCATAACTTGTTTGAAAATGTTTTCAGGTGCTAGAAAAGTATATGTCAACTAGAGGAACGTTGTTGAGGAAAGAGTTACAAGATACAGCGTATTTGGAGGCACACCCACAAGCATGTGAATTCTTTAAGCAGGTGGATTGTTACAGGTTTTGCCAAAAGTTCTAGGGATACCATCAGGGTATTACTTAAGCCTTTGCAAAGAATTTCGATGGATGCAAACTGCAGTTGGGACACATGACCATGCAGATTGATGAAGCAAGTGGTTTAAGACCACCTCCACTGAAGAAGTAGATTTTAGGTTCTTTCTTAAAGAGGAGCATCAGACCATGAAATGGCATAAAGAATTTCCCAGGAGCTATTTGCAAGAGCAGTGGCAAGAGTTGTTGAAGATGAGCTAAGTTTATATTACTTGTGAAGGGAGGCATGGGAGGACAATGCTATATTATTTTAGGTTGCTCCTCCACTTCACAGGTAAGCAACCACTTAACATTCCTTTTTATCTTCTTAAAAGCCTCACTAAAATGGCTTCCAAGGTCCAAGCTAAACCCCAGACAGTTAACAACAGCTTACTCCACCATGGATTAATCAAGATTATAGTGCTAGAAGAGCTTAATAAGAGAAATAAAACATGGAATTATTTACTATTTTGGGGTTATTTTGAACAATAAGTATAGCCAAAGAAGAAATGAACTCCCTCACAAGAGTTGTCTTCTCCAAAAACCAGCAAGAGGACAACGAGGGCACTATCTCTTATAAAAGCAGTCACCAAAGCTTCTCCCTCGACATCTAGGAAATCAAAGAAAAAGCTAGAATTTGAGAAGGAGACAGAGGTTCAAGGTGAAACTATAGGGGCAGATGTTGAGGAGAAAGCTACAACAACCAATATTCTCAACCTTCCATATTCAAATTCAGAATTTGAGTCTTTAGCTGCAGAAAAGGAGGCAGAAACCTTAGCTGCAGGAACAAAACTAGAATCTTTAACTGCGGAAATAGGGGGACGGCCATCAATTGAAGAAACAAAAACCCATGGAGAAGTTGGAACATCCTCACAGAAGAAGGTCAACAGAAAATCTAAGACACAGAAGTTGCAAGAAGAAAATAATGAGCTAAAAGTTTTGGAAAGACTCCTAAAGACAGAGAATGAAACCCTTAAGCAATTATCAAGAAAGATCAGTTCAACACTTGATCAAATAGCTATTAAATATGAAACAATCAAACATAAGAACAAAACGTTGTGCGAGCATAATGTCAAGTTGAAAAATAGGAACAAGGTTTTAAGGTATAAACTAATTCACAAGAAGCTGAAACCCCAAGCTCATCACACTCTTGATGCCTTAGCTCAATCTGACCTAGAGTTCAGTGAGAATGGCAATAATTAATGCATCAGGTTCAAAGAACAGCTCACCAAATTTTGGTTAAGTTCAAGAGCATTTACACTTTTTCCAACTAAAGGTCGTTAAGAAACCTGAGTTAGTTGTCGAAAATCATGCCTAGAGCTCACCAAATTTCGATTAAGCTCAAGAGCATTTACACTCAGCTAAAGGCCATTAAGAAACCCGACTTAGTTGCCAAAAATCATGCCCAGATAATCGGCAGCTAAGTGCGCCCTTTTTTGCCTTCCTTAGCTGCCAAAAGCTCTGTTATAGACAGAAGACAACCAATCTCCTCAAATCAAGGTAACTCGACTTCTACAAGATCTCCAAAGCCTCCAAAGAAATATTTTAATTACAACTCCTATTCAACATGATGTTGACACCTCAGAGAAGATCATATTGGGCCTTAAAGGATATCAAACCAAATCTAGCTTTGTTGGCAATTTGTCATATTTTCCATATTCGAAGATTGTAATGAGCAATAGTTTTGGCCATTTTTGTTTTTTTTTTCCAGTATTGGAGATCAGATATTTTGTAATAGATTAGGAGATAGGGCCATAATTGTAAAAGAGATCAAAATCTCTATTTTGGGTAGAAAGAAAATAGACATTTTCCTAGAATATCTGAAATATTTAAAGCAGAGATTTGAATCATCCTGATTAGTAGGATATGAAATGTAATGGGGGAATGTTATAAAAGATAGAATGTAATATTGGAAAAGGTTGTTACACTTGAAGGAAGAAAAATATTGTAAATATGGTCAGTTGGTTGTAAGCAACTTTTTGAATGAATGAAAGGACCTTATTGTTTCCCAGATTCTTGTGTCATGTTTTAATGGTGAAGTTCTTCTTGATGAGATCTACCTTTCTTTTATTTCGCCATTACTTTGTCTATTTATTGTTTACAAGAAAATTTTGTTCGGGATTTGTCATTGGACACCCTACTCAGGCTTTAAACAATATTAATGTTTTCTCCCGAAGTTTAAATGTATAATTCAGATAAAGTCTGCTCTGCATTTAGATGGAATACTGATATTTTCTTCTATTCCAATCACAAATTGTTAAGATCCATGACATGACTATCTTGCCTGGTTACACATGATCTCATTAACTAATTCATTTAAATCTTCTTTGACCTTTTTAATTCATTAACCCAATGGTCCTCTTCTGTTGTCTCAACCATTGATTTCAAACAGACCGCTTTACCCTAATAACTAGCCTAAAATGATAAATCAACAAATCTAAAACAAACAGAGAGATCCCTCTATGAGTCTAGGAGGGCTAAATCCTAGGCTCGAAGTGGTTTTAATGTTGCCTTCGAGGTTCATTCCTTCAACCTCGGAATTACGGAGCACTAACATAATGGCGACGATATTGGTGAACTTGGACATAGTTTAAGGTTCCTCAGTAATAATTATCAAGTTCAGATCTGGTTGATGGTGGTGGACAAACAGCTAGACACAAGGAGGTTGAAATCATCCACCTGGAGACTCCACAATTTTCAGTTGACCTAAAGGCTCCACTGGTAGAAGAATCCAGAATTGTTGTGAACTTATGGTGACTCCATCCTCTAGTTGATTGGTTGTCAAGATGAATTCAAGAATAGAGTGCAGGTATGCTCCTTTAGACAGATCAAAGATCCCAAGCTTTCCAAACCCTATGCCAAACATTGATTGGTTAAAATATATTATGGTGTTTAAAGATAAAAAGGAGATGATGATGATGTTGTACATTTGTTAAGGTTTCATATGCACATCCGTAAGTTTAAAATCCAGTTTCCAGAAGATTTCCTTATGAAAATTTTTGTGGCGAGTTTAGAAGAGAAAGCTAGGTCTTGGTATGAAGATCTACCAGCTGCTAGTATACCTTACTTGAACTGTTTTCAAGATGTCTTTTGTGACGAGTATAAAGAAGATTATCCCTCTTTGTCACTGGTTCAAGGCTGTTGTGATAATTTTCAAAGTTTTATTGAATATCTAGAGGATTATTATGATGATGATCAGTTCATGAATGATGAAATACTAGAAGCTTTAGAAGAAATACCTTTTCAAAAAGTGGAAGTATTTTTTGAAATGCCTTCTTATCATGAAAATAGAACTTATGTATGTTGTCTAGAGGTTCATGGAGTGTCACCACAAGAGATAATTCTAGCAGCACAAGGACAAACTAATCACCAAAAGATGAAGGAAGTAACTCAACCTCCTAAACTAGGTCCAGCAGAGGATAGTAGTGAACACCTAAGCAGTCTAATGATAAAGATGAAAAGGCAGCAAAACTTGATGGCCTAGATTCACAAGAGCACCTTCAGCCAACAGTGTTTTATTTAGAAGTTGAAGACCAATCAGGTTTTCCGAAGGAAGACCAATTAAATCCTCTTTCTGAGTTTGTAGATTTTGAAGAAAAATATAAGAGTTCTCTACCATCAAGTTCTTCATTATATGTTAATGAATTTGCACAACATAGTGTTATTATTCATGATACCTTACCTGAGATGATTAAAAATTTGCAACTCCCTGGCAAGTTTCTGTATGAAAAGGTGATTATGAAAAGCACATAGAACAGTTGATTATAATGGACAAAGAGAAAAAAACAAGTGTCTTCCTTGCCATTTGAATATAGTCAGTGCCAGCAAATAAGAAAAGGAGCAATCTAGGATGACATTTGTTCTTATTTCATAAAGCATCTAGAAAATATCATGTTGCATGTTTACCTAGACCCTTTGAGTAGTGTATTACAGTCACCAGTTTACTAGATGAAGAAGTGTAGTTTCAGTTCATAGTTATAGGATGCAAATAAACTTGATGAACAAGCATATGGTTGCAGTCATTGAATTGCAGAAAAAGATCGAGAAGTAGGTTGTGGGATCAACCCAATGGATAAGGCACTATGTTATGAAACTGGACATTTGGAATTCTTAACACCTCCTCCAGAGCTGCCATCCCCATTTGGAGCCACTGTTAGGACCCTATAATATAGATATTTATTCTCCAGTTATCAATTTGAGGATTATTCCGATCATGGTTGAAATTTTTCATTATAAGGTGCTCATCAGAAAGGGTTTAATAGATCACCAAATACCTTAATTCATATAGTCATTTATTTGATGTGTGGTGTGAAGGTCATAATAAGTTAGAAATGCCTTTATCAAACTCTGTCCCAAGAAGAATTTAATTTATTTAAAATAGGGAATTAAATTAATTCTATGTTTTTTTTATCTTGTGTTATACCGTGAATGTTCGGCTTATGGATGATGAGCTTTGATTAAGATCGACGATTTAAATTCATTTTCGGAGTCCTTCAGCACTTCAAAGTTTAATGGATAAGGGGGGTCCGAAAAGTGTAGTTTTCAAATCCAACCCTAGACCATGTAGCAAGCTGTGGAGAGTTCGCACCCCCCTCATTCGAAACCGCTTACCACTTGCAGGGCCCTCCGAAAAGCTATGTCAAGTCTTGAATGTGAAGACAGTGATTGAGGAAGCTCTTCACACCATTGCGAGCCAACAAAATATAGTGGTATATCCTATGCTTTGAAACAGACCATCACATGGTAGGGTGGAAATGTTTTCACATGAGTTTTGAACATTTAAAGTGGCCAAGTTAGTGTTTTTATAAATCTAGCTGTTGTTTTAATTTAAGTAGAAATTCTAACTTTCGGTAGCTTAAGAGTCTAGTTTTATAACCATTAGCTACCAAAAGTCAAAGCTTTCTCTAGCTCAAAGCGCTCACCTGCACCTACTGCTAGCTGCCGCAAGTACCTAAAAATCTTAGGGTTTGTATAGTTGTGTCATTTCCATGTCATAGTTGGTACGCAGGTCATCATAGCTGCCACAATCGTGCCAATACATCATTTCATCTGATTTTCCCAAACATCATCACTCATCCATATCCCCATATCTCGCAATTATGACCTCAGTCATGTCCATTCATTTCATTTAAATCCCAAAAACAGTCATGATGCCTCTCTCACGTTTTAAATTGGTTAGTATTCATTCGATTGGTTTGAATTATAACTCACAGAAGCCCGAAATATCTGAGTCTTCATTATTTCCTTTCACTTTCGTGTTCTCGAATTTTGTTGTTCTGCACTCGTTTCACATTTAGTTGGTCTCACCATCGCATACCACAGTCACCCTGCAAACCCGCATAGCATGTTTGAAAACTTTTTCAGGTGCTGGAGAAGGAGATGTCGACTGGAAGAGCATTGTTGAGGAAAGAGTTCCAAGATACAACCTATTTGGAGGCACACCCACGAGCATGTGAATTCTTTAAGTGGGTGGGTTGGTACAGGTTTTGCCAAAAGTTCCAGGGATACAATCAGGTTATCACTGAAGCCTTTTCAAAGAATTTAAATGGATGCAAAGTGCAGTTGGGACCCATGACCATGCAGATTGATGAAGCAAGTGTGGTAGCAGCCACAGAAATGCCAGGTGAAGGAGAGAGGTGGTTTAAGACCACCTCTACCAAAGAAGTAGATTTTAGGTTCTTTCTTAAAGAGGAGCATCAAACCGTGAAATGGTAGAAAGACATTCCTAGGAGCTATTTGCAAGAGCAGTGGCTAGAGTTGTTGAAGATGATCCAGGTTTATATTACTTGTGAAGGGAGGTATGGGAGGACAATGTTATATCATTTCACGTTGCTCCTCCACTTCACAGGTAAGCAGCCATTTAACGTGCCTTTTTATCTTCTTAAAAGCCTCATTAAAATGGCTTCCAAGGTCCAAGCTAAACCCCAGACAACTAACAACAACTTATTCCACCATGGATTAATCAAGTTGATAGTGCTAAAAGAGCTTAATAGGAGAAATAAAACATGGAATTATTTACTATTTTGGGGAGATTTTGAACAAGAAGTCCGGCCAAAGAAGAAAGGAACTCCCTCACAGGATTTGTCTTCTCCAAAAACCAGCAAGAGGACAAAGAGGGCACTATATCCTGTGCAAGCAGTCACTAAAGCATCTCCCTCAGCATCCAGAAAATCAAAGAAAAAGTTAGAATTTGAGAAGGAGACAGAGGTTCAAGGTGAAACTACAGGAGCAGATGTTCAAGAGAAAGCTGCAACAAACAATATTCTCAACCTTCCATATTCAGATTCAGAATCTGAGTCTTTAGCTATAGAAAAAAAGGCAGAATCCTTAGCTGCAGGAACAAAACTAGAATCTTTGGCTGCAGAAAAAGGGGGAGGGCCATCAATTGAAGAAACAGAAACCCATGGAGAATCTGGAACATCCTCACATAAGAAGGTCAACAGAAAATCTAAGACACAGATGTTGTAGGAAGAAACTAATGAGCTAAAAAATTTGGAAAGACTCCTAAAGACAGAGAATGAAACCCTTAAGCAGTCATCAATCAAGATCATTTCAACACTTGATCAAATGGCTATTAAATAGGAAACAATCAAACATAAGAGCAAATTGTTGCACCAACATAATGTCAAGTTGAAAAAAAGGAACAAGCTTTTAAGGTATAATCTAATTCACAAGAAGCTGAAACCCCAAGCTCATCACAATATTTATGCCTTAGCTCAAGGCGTTGTACAGTTCAGTGAAAGTGGCGATAATTAATGCATCAGGGTCGAAGGACATCTCACCAAATTTTGGTTAAGTTCAAGAGAATTCACACTTTTTCCAGCTAAAGGCCGTTAAGAAACCCGAGTTAGTTGCCAAAAATCATGCCCAGATAATCTGCAGCTAAGCGAACCCTGTTTTGCCTTCCTTAGCTATCGAAAGCTCTGTTATAGACAGAAGACAACCAATCTCCTCAAATCAAGGTAACTCGACTTCTACAGGATCTCCAAAGCCTCCAAAGCAATCTTTTAATTACAACTCATCTTCAACATGCTATTGAAACCTCGGAGAAGATCATATTGGGCCTTAAAGAATATCAAACCAAATCTAGGTTTGTTGGCAATTTGTCATGTTTTCCAGATTCGAAGGTTGTAATCAACAACAGTTTTGGTTATTTTTGTTTTTTTTTCAGTATTGGAGATCATATATTTTGTAATAGATTAGGAGATATCAATTGTAAAAGATATCAAAATCTCTATTTTGGTAGAAAACAAATAGACATTTTCCTAGAATATCTGAAATATTTAAAGTAGAGATTTGAATCATCTTGATTAGTAGGATCTGAAATGTAATGGGGGAATGTTATAAAATATAGAATGTAATATGGGAAAGGTTGTTAGACCTTAAGGGAGAAAACTATTGGAAAGATGTTCAGCTGTCTGTAGGCAACTTTTTGAATGAATGAAAGGAACTTTTGTTTCCCAGATCCTTGTGTCATGTTTTAATGGTGAAGTTCTTATTGATGAAATCTGCTTTTCTTTTATTTCTCCATTTCTTCATCTCTTTATTATTTATAGGAAAATTTTGTTCGGGATTTGTCATTGGACACCCTGCTCAGACTTTAAACAATATTTATGTTTTCTTCTGAAGTTTAAATGTAGAATTCGGATAAAGTCTGCTCTATATTCAGATGGAATACTAATCTTTTCTTCTCTGCCACTCACAAATTGTTAAGATCCATGACATGACTATCTTGCCTGATTATGTATGATCTCATTAACTCATTCATTTAAATCTGCTTCAATGGTCCTCTTCTGTTTTCTCAACCACAAATTTCAAACAAACCCCTTTTCCCTAACAAGTGGCTTAAAATTCCAAATCAATAAAGCTAAAACAAACAGAGAGATCCCTCTCTGAGTCTAGGAGGGCTAGATCCTAGGCTCAAAGTGGTTTTGATGTTGCCTCTGAGATTCAGTCCTTCAACCTTGGAATTATGGAGTGCAAACATCCTAAACTCTTGAGTATAGCTTTGCACACTTTGTCCTTTACCTCGCCTAAAGTTTTGCCAGTCCATTGTAGCCTTTTTCATGTATGCTAATGGATAAAATTAACTCCTTAAGGCAGAAACAAAATCAATCCAATAGGTTAATACCTTAGCATGTTTCTTCATGTCCTCTTGAGTTTTTGCTTCCCACCAAAGAAGAGCTCCACTTTCCAATCTTAGTGAAGTAAGTTGAATCTTGGTGTCATCATCCTCGATTCTTTGTATCTTTCAACACACTTTAAGCTAACGTACCCAATTGTCTAATATTTTAGCATCTACCTCTGCATCATACATAGGCAAATCAAACTTAATGTCAAGCTTCAAAAATGGAGTTTTACCATGACATTTTGGAGAATGTGGAGGTGTTTGTGAAGGGCTTGTTGTGGAAGAAGATGATGGTGAAGATGGTGGTGAGGATGGTGGTGACGAGAATGGTGGTGTCAAAGGTGGTTTTTCACCATTCCCATTACCTTTTGGGGGTTTTTCTCCATCTCCTTCTCCTCCTTTTGAAGACTTATCTCCCTTTGGAATATTGGAGCTCTCACCTTGCACCCTTGTGCTTCTCTCTTCATATAGAACTTTCACCATTCTTGTCATATCAAAGAATGATTTCCTGAAGGCTTTTTCATCCTCTGATATATTGTCAAGATCTCTTTCATGTGATTGTTGAAGCTTCAACTGCAATTTGAGGAAAAATTTGTGGCGGAGATTGTGGAAAACTTGCTCTCCTTGTCCTTGACCTAACTTGAGGACTTGCAACCATAAGATTTCCTTCTCCTCTCTTGAGCTTCAACCTTGTAAGCATAAAAAATACTTTCAAACAATTAAATCCTCGCAGCAACAAAGAAAACCTTGATTTGTATGAGATTTTAATGAAAATGTGCTTGAGGGTTTGTAAATTGTAAGTGTTAAAACTGAGTTTTTGTGGGCTTTTATGTTAATTTGTATTCACAAACCATGAATTAAAACTCTGAAATAATAGAAACAACAGACAAATACACCATCAAAATAACCACAACATAGAAAATGATGAAGGAGTTCACCCCTCCTGGGCTACGTCTCCTTGGTCTAGCTTCCAATGGCTTGACCCTCTTTAATTATGCTCAAAACGATGATTACATACATTTACAGTGCTCATATGGCTTCAAAAACCTGTTCCATCAGCTCCAGGACAGTAAAAAATGCCTATCTAGCCTCTTTCTCCTCTAGAATTGGTAAAGAAATGAAGAAGTTATGAGCCTCCCTAGTTTTTCTGCTAACCACACCACAAATTCCCCAAAATCCAGAACCGTCCTAGAAATTCGCCCTGATTTCAGCTAACCAAGCAACAAATTTCTAGAATTCTGAGTGAAATTGTTGAATAATTAAAATGCATAATAACGCCTAAAATTCAAAATTTGCACCATATTACATAGTTCGAATAAAAAAATAATAATAATAATTAAAAAACTCGATGGGCTCTGTCGCACCCCCAGTCCTGAGCCATTGGTTATATGGTGTAATATGGGGAGGGGGGTGGGTCGGGGCTAAGCCCTAGCCCCTTACCCCAAACCTCCGCTAACGTAATGTTTATATAATGTTTTGGCCATATGTTTTAACAAGAAATAACGTAGCCCATGCAGTTAGGACATGGCATTGTTTGATGTGAGGTTCGAAGTTCGATTCCGTGGAGGTGCAGTTTGGCATACAAACAAATTTCGGTGGCCCCCATGCTACCACGTGGCGGCCTCTGGTTAGGCCACGTGGCAACATGTGGTTTGCCACTATCCCAACCAATTAAACTCACCCACAATAGTGAAATCAGGGCTTTCCACGTGTCAAGTTGTGGTAGGCCCTTTTTTTTCAGCCAATCCGGAGATGCCACGTGGCAGCCTGCCACTGGCCCAAAATACACAACCTACTGTCATTTTTTGAAAAAAATTCATGTCTGGGAAAACGAACAGAATGTGTTTCCAAGAGCATACAGTGTCAATTTTCCACAAAACAAGTTGCATCGAATTCAAAACGATGAGATCTATGCGGTCATTCAGGTTCCACACCATTCCGAAAAAATTCGTTTTTTAGCATAATTTTGAGCACCTGATCACAATGTTAGGAATAAGTAGTGCAAAAGGTGACAAGCACAAGTCATTAGCTATGAAGAACACATTGGGCTTGTAAAACAAGGTTCTTGACAAGACTTTTGGAATATTTTCAAGTCGAGCTTCTTCCACTTCTTCATGGATGTTTTAGACATGTTTCATAGAGAACATATTTTGCGAATATAGTGGTACGAGGGCACAAAGTGGAGTGTGAAAAAAATATTGTATAAGAGGCATATTGTACCAAGCACATCATCACCATCCCAAAATTGGGTCATTGGTAATCTTTGAACATGTGGATCCATGGAGGGTTGTCTATTGTTGTGGAGGCCCATGGCTCTCTGAGCACACCCTATATGTGCCAACATCGCCCTCTAGGGGTTAGGACCCCATATAGGGAGACAAAACCCAAATGGAAACCACCTACAATCATGAATAAGATACAATGTGTCCCATAGGATTCCAGTACAACTAGTCATTATAATAATCGTGTAAAAGAGTTTACAAACCATGGATAAAAAAATGGGCACTTCATAATGGCATGCCCTTCCATACTGGGCTTTCGCATGTGCTAGTGTATCCAAGCTCCAAAGGGGGCTAACCAAACACCTTATTAGGTGGTTTCAATCCTTAAAGGGGATAATATGTCCAAGGTACATCCCTCTAATGGGAATGGCCAGTGATAAATAGGTGAGATGGAGTAGGGAATGAGAGGGGCAATCTTGGGCCACATATCAGAGCATAGGGGTAGATAGAAAAGGGAAGCCCATACCTGAGTATATGATGTGTAGGAGGGAGAAATCGTGGTACATGAGGTTCCCTGAACTTTATTTTTCCACCCTTCTTTATATGCCTTTTGTATTTATTAATTTTATTAAATTAATTGCTCGAGGCTGAAAGGACAAGATCATGATGTGTAAGATATAGCAGTGATTACCCCCTTTAAGGTGGGGTGGTTCATTGCTCTCCAGGGGTTGGTGCAATCATGAGTTCCTGAATCATAAGGAGGCTCATCTAGGGCTTATGGAACCAAGGTGATGACCAAGGATGGGGTAGAGCTCATGTGTTGGCTTTTGCCCATGTGCTAATTATTTTTGTCCTGACCATCTTTTGCATTTTGTGGAACAAATTCTTGTTAAGTGGGGCCAATTATGCCTTTTCTTTTTCTTTTAGCTTCTTCAACCTCTGGGGCATCATTATAAGCCTGACCCAAGGTGGGGCCAAGGGGATAGGGAGGCTGCCCCCATGTGGACCAAGAGAGACAATGTGGACCCACGTGGGAGAAATGATGAATGGGGGTGTAATGAATTGAAAGGGAGTAATATATGCAGATAAAGGAGCGGGACCACACTCCCAAAGTCTAGGTTTCCCAAGTAGTACCACCCTATAACCAAATGGTCAATAAAGGAGGTTCCATGGGAGTAAGATCCAGGGTAACATCCAAAAGAGATAAAGGGGACAAGAGCACAAGATAAGTCCACTCTTTCCGCCAAATCCCCCCTTCAATCTATGCCCATAAGTATCCATGATAAGTAAAATACTCAATTACCAAGTGACAAGACATACCTTTAGATTCAGGAGGCCTACCTTCAAACATACAATCAATACAGATGGGTGAGGGGTCACATGGCCAACTCAGGTGGCGGAGAAATGGCACAATGAGCTAGATGAAGGCTATAAGGGGTTGCTTCCTGCTGACTAAGATCCATCATGGAGAAAAATGTATCCTAAGGATATCACCCACAAAGTGGTGGGTAACATCTTGCTCCAACTAGGATGTGATCTCTCGAAGAAGTGGGTAAGGCTACTCGAATGGGAGGTCATGAGAACTCCAACAATCTCTTGGTCATCGTAGACCTGTTATCTTCACATGTCAATGATCAAAGCCACGAGGCAACATGTGTTTTCACGGTGTCCTATGATCACCCATGCTTAATGTCAGGTCATAAAATCAACACGTAATAAAATATGAAATTTTATTATAAATGCATCTAGTCTATCATGATAAATATCACAAGACATTATTTCTAATGCAAAAACATCATCATGCAATGCATCCTACTCTAGCATGCATAATATATAATATCAAGTGCTAGGTATAATCATAGATCCAATGAAACCAACATATCAATTGATCAATACGAGAATGCATGTTGCCATGATTATCTTTGCCACAAAACAAAAAAATACAAACGGGAATAATGATATGATGGGTTATGAGGGCAGGAGATGGGAAAACAAGAGAGCCATATGCCATAGAAAGGAACCCTGGAAGAAGGAAAAGACACCAACCGAGAGGATTGAATTTGGTCCTCTAACCACGAGATATAAATGTCATTGATCAGGTACATGAATATTTGATGAGGAACTATCATAGGCTTATCATCCTCTGGGCAAGAAGGAGTAAATGACTCAAAAATATTTAGGATGATATTATTTTGGTCATTGGGAAAACAAGAAGTGGACTCATCGTTGTATTTGGGAAAAAACCATGACTCTTGTTTCTCCGAAGGGGAAACCAATTCTTCATCAAAACTAGGGGAGAAAAATTCATCACAAAAATCCATTTCTGGGGCAGCGACACGACAAGGGGAGGAATCCTCAAACATGAAGAAAAACCCTTTATCGGTGGCCTTTCTAAAGGGGGCCCCTTATTCAATTTCCTTTACATTAGAGTCATCAAAATTACCCACCATTTTGGGAGGCTCTTCTTTGATTGAATCATCATGGAACATAAAGAAGAGACCCTTCCAATCATCAACAAGGGCTTCATAAGGGCCAATATTGTTATTCATAAGGGGCGAAGTATCTTCTTATTTATTGGGCTCATTCTTATGGATGTGAGAGACCATGGGGTTTTCACCTTTGTAGTCATACCAAATTCCCTAATCAACAACCCAAAAGTCACTCATACACTCTTCATTTATCTGACTATCATGATCCTCCTCAGCATCCTCCCATTATTCATTGTACACTTCGTGCTGGCTAGGATGCCATTCATTCTCTTTTCTGGATAATGAGGACTTTTCCTCCTTCAATCGTTTTCAAAGTATGATGTCCAAGGTATTTACTAAATGATTTTTACAGAATGCTTGAAGCAGAAGGTCATCGGTAGGACTCTTTTTATATTCATACTTCATATTATGGAGCTTTTCCGATTTTTCATGATAGTATGAGAAAATATCTTTTGAGTTATATGTAGCCATCAACTTCCTGTAAGACTCTTCATACTCCATTATCCATTCTTCCAACACCTGAGGTCTCTCGGGGTCGAGATCTACTTCATTATCCTTAGGGGATATGCTTTCCAATTCACGTGTCCCTTTTCCAGTACTATCCTCAAGGTATACATCAATCACTTGATCTTGATGATTTGGAGAAGGGTCAAGACACTCTTTCTCAAGCCCAAAAACATATTCAATGAATTCTTACTCTTGAAGGGCCACATCAAACATTTGGCATATGTATTCATGAGATTGGAAACTCGGTCCTTCATGCAACAAGAATTGCATTGTCAACATTGGAAGAGAAGGAATTATTTTAGGCTTACATAACTCAAGCCAATCGGTGTGGGGGGCAATGGATAGGACAAACCATTCCATTGTTCACAAGTTTGAGTTATATTTTGCTTTGAAAGATACCTCATGAACTTTACCACGTGATTAACTACGGAATGTGGGTCCCCATCGAACGTTGGCATATTCTTCAAGGATTTCAATGAGGGATATCTGAGGATCCCTGTCATATATATGGCGAAAAAATATGCGGTCAACTTTGTTGTTGGGTCCTTTATGACATGGGAGTTGCCAGGGTGAATGAAATTGCCTTGAAAAATTATTGCTTCACCCTACAAGCATCGACCTTAGAGATAAATGACGAACTAGGGCTTCATTCTTCCAATGGAGTCACCAAGAATGATATATCAATATTTTCGTATGGAGAACAAGACACATGTCTCGTCCCCGAAAACAACACCAAAAATGTTACCACTCAAACCAGCAGGGGACCTAAAATGGGTTCCTAAGAGGGAAATCGTTATGCCAAGGGAAACAGTGGAGGCTAAGCCCACTGTCACCACGGATAAGACTCCTTGCTCTTTATGGGATTTCACCGATGGGAGGATTCCCGATGTTTTTGGGAAGCCACTTATAAACGATATGTCAATGAATAAGTAAGAAGTGATCCCAGTAACCCTATCCCAAGGAGGAGGTGAAGAAATGGTGCTTGCTTGTTCTTTAAGAAAGGGAGTTGCCTTCCAAGGGAGAGGAGGAGAGGATAAGGGAGTGGCGTCCAACTCAAATAGGTACCTCCCGATCCCTAAAATCATATATGAACTTGGTTTCCCAAATGACCCTTGATGATTGGTCTTTGATAGGAAACGAGACCAAGTGGACCTAGTCTATGTTTGGGGATGGAATATAGAAACCAATGATGTTCCTATCCTAGACAAGGCGAGGGGAAAGGATCAGACAATAAATTTTGCTTCAAAAAGGTCAAATTTATACTACTAGGTTCTAGCCTTGGGGATGCCTAGAAAAACTTGATCCTAGAGCTATGGTTCGAGATTATGAGAGATTCAATTGTTGGAATTGCCTCAAATTTGGAGAAGAGGGAGGGGACCCAACAATGCAGTAGCCTCTAAGAGATTGAAATTTTCCTGTGGGTGAATTACTAGGAAATTGATGCCCTAGGTGACCTATCAAGGCTAGACCTGGGGGAAAAGGGGGAAAGGTAATAAAGAAGGGGAAAATGACCACCCTTTTGAGGGACCATTGCTTATTTCCCTTCGGGATATGGATTCAAGGATGATTATGATTGAGAATTCGGTTTCTTGATCAAGAAGGCTCATAAAGTCAACCTTGTCCAATGTTAAGGGAAAAATAAGAAAAGTGACATTCAAGCATTTATACTTCATACAAATAGTGAAAGCTTATCGAGATAAGGCAATATATAGGACATTTCATTCATCTAAAAATGACCCATACATTAAAGGAGCTAAATATACACTTTATCCCACAATCCAATGATGCAACAACTAGACCTAATTATAGTGAAGTTCAACAGTATGCAACAACAAGAATATATTATTAAAATTCACTTACAGTGTTAGAGATTATATCCAACCAGCATCATATTTCCAAAAAACGAAGCTCCAAGATAAAAATGGCCCAAATCCATACATCAAAATTCATCCATTTATCTAAAATTACCCTCCAAGAAGAAATGTGAAATTCTCTAAAGATAGAGAAATCCCAAGTGAAGTGATGATACAAGTGAATGTAGCTAACATCAATATATACCCCTTTTAGGAGTTTGAATTAACCTGTGGACTACATTAGCCCCTAATGATAAAATAATGTGCAAATAAAACCCCTATTGGTGACGAGCCCACCAAACTAGCTCGTAAATGGAAAAAATAAGCCTCACGGGAGGCCAAATAATAATATGTGCATGTCGTGGGTCCCTCCAAAGGCCTAATAATGTCCAGAAGTTCCATAATGATGAATAAAATCCACGATATATGATGGACAAGGAGGAGTCCCCTTGTTATCCAAGTAGTAGACTTGTGGTGCTCCCAGTGGATGTGGGGGCACATAAATGACCCCAAGGGTCTCCATATGAGTCGAAGATGCCTGTAGATCCTCTACAAGGACTCAAGTGATGGAATAAACACTGTCATGACATTGTGAAAGTCCCGGGACACCTGCCAAGAGTGTGGGGCTCCTGTGGAGCCTACTGGGCACAATGTACCAAGCACATCATCGTCATCCCAAAAGTGGATCGCTGGTAATCTTTGAACATCGGTGGGGATCCATGGAGGGTTGGCTGCTACTGTGGAGGCCCATGGCTCTCTACGCACATCCTATATGTGCCAATGTAGCCCTCTGGGGGTTAGGACCCCATATAAGGAGACCAAACCCAAATGGAAACCACTTGCAATCCTATATAAGATGCAATGTGTCCCCTAGGCTTCCAGTACAACCAATCATTAGAATAATCATGTAAAAGAGTTTACAAACCATGGATAAAAAAATGGGCACTTCACAATTCCATGCCCTTCCATAGCGGGCTTTGGCATGTGCTAATGTCTCCAAGCTCCAAAGGGGGTTAATCAAACACCTTATTATGTGGTTTCAACCCTTAAAGGGGATAATATGTCCAAGGTACATCCCTCTAATGGGGGTGGAAAGTGATAAATAGGTGAGATGGAGTAGGGAATGAGAGGGGAAATCCTGGGTCACATATCAGGGCATAGGGGTAGCTAGATAGGGGAAGCCCATACTTGGGTGTATGATGTGTAGAAGGTTGTTGGCTGAGGTCCATAATGGAGAAAAAATTATCCTAAGGGTATTGGTGAGCCCTGGTAATATTGCACCAAGAGTGCTGCAACTCCCAGGGGTTGCCCTACTTTACTTTATTAACCTGGGGTTCATACAAACTTTGAGGTGACAGTGCTATATATCCAACAGATGCATTATGTTCATGTCATCCTCTTTTGCTTTACGAAAGGGTGCTACTTCTAGGGGTTCTTAGTGAAGTCTGTCACACTTCAATGAAACTAAACTATATTGCAGAAAGGAAATGACAGAAATGGAACTAATTTAATGTGCAGGAAGGAAATGATTGTAAGAAACTAAATTAAAAGAAATGACAGGAAGGAAACTAATTTAATTTGTAGAAAACAAATAGCAGAAAAGAAACTAATCCTAAACCATACTTAACTTGGCCAAGCGGCTAAATGCACTCTACTTATCCTATGATCTATCTACCATGCTTCTATCCATGCAACTAGGCTATCCATGACTTAATTATAATTAAAAAGAGTTAATTTGTAGCTTGGAGGGAAGAAAAGGGCTAAAAGAGGCTAATGGGAGGTTTAACACGTGAAACGAGGCTTGGAAGCAAAAATAGGGGGTTAAACTCTTATAAAACTTTATGATAGCGTGAGAAATGACTTTGGAGCAGACATAATTCAAAAATGTGATGGTGGAGTGCGATGGAGGACAAAAGTTGCGATGTGCAATGTCGTAATCACAACTTTGCAAGTTTAAAGGGATAGCGGTAAGGATTAACAAGAATGAACTAAGTTGTGTGAATTGCGATGTGCAACGAGTTATGTGGCAGGTCGTAAATCACAATATTGCAAGTTTAAAGGAATAGCGGGAAGGATTAACAAGAATGAACTAAAATGTGCGAAGTGCGATTAGTGACGCGATAAAAGTTGTGGGCTGCAATCTGCGATGTGGTAAGTTCTGCGAAGTGCGAAGTGCGACGAGTGACATGGCGGAGTTATCGCATTGGTAGAATGAGCGGTAAGCATTATGCGAAAAGTTAAATAGTGCGATTTGCGATTTCGCAATATTGCAATTGCAAGAACAAGCGGTAAGTGTTAAGGGTAAACGCTAAAGGATGTGAAGTGCGATGGCGACATGGTGATGGGACCGATAGCGGGGCGCGATTTCGCAATATCGCAATCGCAGAAACCAACGGTAAGTGTTAAGGGAGAAAAGGTAAATGGTGCGGAGTGCGATTTCGCAATATCGCAATCGCAAAGAACGAGCGATAAGTGTTAAAGGTAAAAGGTAAATGGTGCGAAGTGCGATTTGTGATTTGTGATTTCGTAATATCGCAATTGCAAAGAATGAGCGGTAAGTGTTAAAGGTAAAAGCCAAATGTTGTGATTTGTGAAGTGCGACGTACGGTGGTGGGAGACTCGAGGAGCAAAGGCGGAGGTCGGTTTTTTTGTGGTTGTGAATGGCTTTTCATGTGTGTTGCATAAAAAAGGTAAGGCAGCCGTGAACAGAGAAAAACAAAGAAGTAAGGCTTGAAAGGCTTAAGTGCGTTAGGAAAAAGGGTAAGTGCAGCGTTAAGGTGAGAAGGAAAGGAGGGGAATGGAGGCATAAGAGCAATGCTCAGAAATGAAACACATCTACAGATTATGCACGAGAAACAAACAAAAATGCGTGATAAAACAATGAAAGAAAGGCTTGGAATTTCTTCCCAAAACTCAAACAGAAAGCAATTTTGGCTTGTGGGAAGGTCTACCCTGCTCGAACTCTATTGACAGAGAGGAGAGGGGGGAATTGACCACAATTTTTGGATTTTTTCCTCTATTTACTACGCATAAGCAATTAAAAACTAAAGAAGCACAAAAACTAAACAACAATGAAACTTATCAGAAACATATTTAACTTAAATGGCAGAAGCAAAACTAGCTAAATGACAGAAAGGAAAAGATAGTAACAACAGAGAAGTTGAGGCACATGGATTGGGCCCTAACCCACGAGCCTAGCCCTCTGAAACTTAAATCATTCGATTGAAATCAGTCTGCTCATTTCATAAAAGAATAACTTCATACATCTCTGAGAGTTTGATCACTGAATAAAACAAAAAGCTCAATAGCTCACAACAATAGTTCTGAATGGAATCGAGACTATAATAGACTAACTCTTCCTAGCTCTAGCTCTGCTCTATTTATTCTACAGGGCAGCTACCAACAACTCCCTAGAAAATGGTGATTGAGTCCACTTGACTCTCAGTGAACAAGGATTGGGCGTACTCCTCTTTGAGTTGCTTGGCTGCCTCTGGAATTCGAATTGCTGGAGAGAACCTTTGGGATCCTTCGACTGCCTTCGAGGGTGGAAAATCCTCCTATAATTATTCTTTGTTGTCTCCTCCGAGTCTTTATGATAAAATCCTTATAAAAATGATTAATAATTCATGATTTTCTGCACTCAACCTTATATTAGGCACTCACGGTATGTTAGCCTTAATCACCACCTATACTAGCATCATAAAACCAAATAATAATAGAAATGCAAGAAAAAAAGATCTAAGAAGACAAAAAGGTGACTATTAACCCCTCCAAATACGTCTAATGATGGAGCTCATCATCACCCCCATACTGAATGTTTGCTCATCCTCTAGGCAACTAATCCTCCTCTTGTATTTCATTTAAGGCTCTGAAAGCCCCCCCTGATTTCGTGAGGAAGAAGTATGGGAGTTTCCCCAAGGGGGTAAAAACCATTATTCTTTTTTTCACTCTCCCATTCTCTATCTTGTGCATTTGTGTTAGTCAGCCCCAGCAACAAAGGTGGGTTGATCTTTAGTCCCAACCATTGGATCTTTTTGGACTACATAGCCCTCTTGTATAATGGTGCCCTTTCCAATGCACCCCTCAGTCTTTCTAGAGTATGGTACTCCTTATTCTTGAGGGTACGAGGGAGGTTATTCCATCTCCTCTGGCTGGCCATAATGCACTCCTCCTCTATCTGCCTTGAAACATCATCAAAGTGGCCTATCACTTGGTTTTGAGTCTGAAGGTAGCTTTCCACCAGCGCAGGGCCCCTTTCAATCTCTCGATGGTTAAGAATGACTCCTCTTGGGCTGAACAATTCTGGTCTGATATATAAGGGTTCTCTATTTCTTCTTCCCATGACCTTCCATGTCTCTTTTGCTCTAGTGTCCTTATTCACCATCCAAGATGCTAGAGCCATTAACTGCATATCCCCCATTGTAGGATTGGGGTCCCAAATATCCAGATTTGTCAGCACAAAGTTATGCACATAAAACTCTGCCATCTTTGCCTAATCAACCATGTTAGCTTGCTTATAGAAATTCATGAATTTCCTACAATATTGGAAAGGTAGTGATCCATGGGAGGCTAGAGTTTTGATTTGAAATAGAAGCCATTGTTCTTTGACATACACAACATATGAGTCAGAGGGGAATCTGTGTTGAAGGGCTTCTATGCATAAGTCCGCCATGGTGGCTACTTGCTCCTCTTTTTACTGCAATTGCTCCTTTAGAGCTACATTCTTTGTCTATGCCTTCTGCAGTTGCTCCTTCAAAATTATCTCTCCGATTCTTTGCTCCCCCCTTGGTGATTCTTCAATGATAATCGAGCTTGTGGGAGAAGTTCTTGGCTCTCTTTGATTCTTGTCAGCTCTGGAATACCTAGAGGTCTGCCTTTTTCTCTTTGCGCCCAGAGAAGCTATGGTGGCAACTATATTTTTGTATTGAGGGGATGTGGTGTTGTGTTGTTAGTCTGTTTCTCGCCCACTTTCTACTATCTCTATGACTTCTATGGCCATCTCTTCTGTTTTTCTTTGGCCCTTTTGTCTCTTCCTCTTCTTCTTCTGGTTCTTCTAGTTTCTGCTGGTTCTTCCTCTTCTTCTTTAAGCACTGCGTGCTTCTGCCGGTCTCTCTCCCTTTAAAAATTTTCAATTTACTGGTTTGGATGAGACGTCATCTCCTTTTATTAGATAACGTAGCTAATTTTGGAGTGCATATGTAACTCGGCTCAACTCCAGTTCTGTTGTAGACAATTGTTTCCTCCTCCCTGTTAATTCGTGACAGACTGCGTGTTTCCCCTCGTTCTCCTCTATTCCACTTGATTTAAATTATCATCTTTTGCATGCCCAAGTGGTGTGTACTTCCATTTTTTTCAGTCATACTTCACAGTAGTGGCCGAGTTAACTGGTCACTTTTTTTCCCCTTAAACTCTAAGTCTGCAAATTAATTATTTCTGGCTATTATGGATGCGTAGCAAGGGGTGAGAAGCTATACCTGAGTTTACCTGTTGTGTTCAAGGCATTTACAGGAGCTGGAGATTAGAGACAAGCCTTTTATATGTTGTGTTCTTCACCATATTCCTATACTATGAATGAGCAGCTTGTTGAATAAGCAACTTCCTGAGTGAGCTGCTAATCTTTGCTTGTTGTTTCTATCTGTTGTGGATGTCACGTGGGGTGCTTGAGATGCCATGGGTGGCATTCTCATTCTCTTGGATTCTGTCATGCAACTTTCCTTGTTATTCTTGGCAGTCCATGAACAACTTTGTTTTTGAAGGAAATCATTGATGTTTGTAGCAGTCTGTGTGTTGCTTCTCTTGCTACATTGGGCTCAGGAATGTGGTGTATGGAGGTGATGGAGGAAGCTATGAAGATGAATGGAGTGAATGATGGGATGGATGGTAAAATAGAAGAAATAAGATGAATGCCTTCCTGTGTTTTCAGAAACCATTAATAACCTGAAAAAAACAAAAAACACATAAATGCAAATGCATTTTTTTTCTCTTTTTTTTTTTTCTTTTTTTGAAAGAAAGTGGGTTGCCTTCATGGAGGTTTTCAACCCACAGACTTGCCTTAGGCGCCTCAGAGAGGTTTTCACCCATGGATCTTTATTCTCTTTTCCTTTTTCCTTTTTTTTTTTAGCAGATGAACTGCCTCCATCGAGGTTTTCAACCCCACAAGCTTATTCTTTTCTTCCTTTTCCAAAGGCTTCTTGTAAATTTTAAGTTTGTGACCATTGACAAGCAAGGGGATTCCTTCCTCATATGTGGTTCTGATTTTAACTCCACCATTACCAAAACATTTTTCCACTATGTAAGGTCCTAACCATCTTGTCATCATCTTGCCTTTTAAATATTTAAACCTCGAATCATAGAACAACGCCAAATCTCCTTCTTCGAAGGTCTTTTCTCTGATGTTATTGTCATGCCATAACTTCCTTTGCAGTTGAACTACCTCTGTGTTAAGAAGTGCTTATATTCTGAACTCATCAAATCCATTTAGTTGCAACAACCTCTCTTTTTGGGCATTTGATAGATCTATATTTAATTCGACTTCCATTCGTAAAGTATTGAATTCAAACTCAACTGAAAGTAGAGCTTTCTTACCATAGACTAGTTCATAAGGAGTGAATCATGTTGTTGTCTTCTAAGTAGTGTTGTAGGCCCAAGTAGATTCTACCAATTTGTCTGCCCAATATTTTATGTTGCTGCTCATAACCTTGGTGAGGATGTTCTCTAAAGCTTTGTCAGTTACTTCTACTTGGCCATTCACCTGAGGGTGATAGGCAGTAGAAGTTCTATGCTTAATCTTGTGCTTCCTCAAAATATTCTCTATGAGGTGAGAGGTAAATTGTGCTCCCTGATCAGTGACTATTTCTCCGGGGTATCTAAATTTGTAAAACACATTCTCCCTCATAAATTCTGCTACTTTCTCCTCGGTTGCTACCTTCACTGCTTTTGCTTCAGCCCACTTTGTTAGGTAATCAGTGCAGATTATGATATACTTCTTTTCTCTGGATGGTTGATCGATAGGTCCAACAAAGTCCATGCCCCACTTGTCAAATGGCTCAAGAGCCACCTGAGGGTGTAAAGGAATTTCATCGCTTTGTGTGGGTTTCCCCATCCTCTGACGTTGGTCACACCTGCTAGTGTATCTTCTGGAATCTTGATGAAGTGTAGGCCAATAGTATCCTGCCTACAAAACTTTGTAAGAAGTTTTTGTTGCAGCAAAGTGGCCTCCACATGGGTTTTCATGACATGCAGAGAGGATATCAAAAACGTCTTCCTCCCTCACACATCTTCTTAGGATTTGATCAGGGCCTAGCTTGAAAAGGTTCCCCCCAATCCATATGAAAGGGGCACTTTTTTTTATGATTCTACTCCTCTCCCTGAATGAGAGATTAGGAGGGAGTCTTCTAGCAACCAAGTAGCTGGCTATATCAACAAACCATGGTGAGAGTGTTGATATGGAAAAGATATTTTCATCGAGCGACTGGTCATCCACCATTCCTTCTTCACCTACAGGGAGAGCTAACCTGGACAAAAAATGTGCAACAACGTTCTCCTTTCCAGGTTTATCAACAACAGTCAAATCAAATTGCTGCAAAAGTAACAACCATCTAATTATCCTATCATTTACATCTGGTTTGTTCATTAAGTACTCGATGGTTGCATGGTCAGTGTGGACAAAGGTCTGATATCCAGTTACATAATTCCTAAATTTGTTCAATGCATGGACAATGGCTAACATCTCCTTCTCAGTAACGGTATAATTTGGCTCGACCTTTGACAAATTCTCGCTGATGAAATAAATGGCATAAGGGATTTTGTCCTCTAATTGTCCTAAGTCTGCTCCTACAGCTTTGTTGGATGCGTTAGTGTGGATGTGGAAAGGCAGAGTCCAATTTGGACCTTGGAGGATGGGGGCAGTAGTCAATTGTTTCTTAATGAGCTCGAAATCCTCTTGACAAGGACCAGACCAAATAAACTCAGAAACCTTGGCCAATAACCCAAATAATGGAGAAGCCATCTTGTTGAAATCTTTAATGAACCTTCTATAGTAACCATCTAGGCCTAAGAAACTCCTGACATCTTTTTGCTTTTGAGGAGCATGTACCGTTTTGATGATAGTGATTTTGTTCGGGTCTACCTGTATTCCTGCTTGGGATATGGAGTGTCCTAATACAACCCCTACTTTCTTCAGGAATTCACACTTTTCTAGGCTCAAGGAGAGATGCATCTCAATGCACCTCCTTAGTACTTTACCCAAATTGGAGAGAGCTTCTTGGAAGTCATCCCCATATGGTGTGAAATCATCCATGTAAATTTCAACAGAGTCATGGACTAACTCATAAAGGATGCTCAGGACAGCTCTTTGGAAGGTAGTTGGGGCATTACACAACCCAAAGGGTAGGAATCTATAAGCAAAGGTACCCCAAGGGTAGGTAAAAGTAGTCTTATCCTGGTCTTCAGGGCTGATTTGAATCTGATTGTACCCACTAAACCCATCTAAGAAGGAAAATAACTTCTTCCCCGCAAGGCCATCCAGGACTTCGTCTATAAAGGGCAAAGGGAAATGATCTTTCTTGGTGGATTTGTTAAGTTCTCAATAGTCAACACAAATCCTTCAATTCCCATTCTTCTTTGGGACTAGGACAAGAGGGGATACCCCCTCACTGTCGGATATAGGATATGTGAACCCTACATCCAATAGTTTCTACAAATCTTCTTTGATTATGTCCTTCAGAGCCAGGTTCATCCTTCTTTGGTTGTCTCACGGGCTTGCATCCTTCTTTGATGTAAATATGATGTCTGCATACCGAAGGATGCACTTCTTTCATGTCCTTGTAATCCCAAGCAAGTGCTTAGAGATTTTCTTTCAAAAGTTGGCATAACTACTTCTCTTCTTCGTTCGAGAGGGTTGGGTTGATTTTCAGAGATCTGGATGGGCCAAGCTCAATAGCCTTGGTGGTTTCAAAGGTTGTCTCAACTGAGTGAACTTCCATCCAAGGTTGGCTTTTAGAATCTTTGACTAGGGTTTTGAGAGGAGTGTTAGTGGAGGAATGGTTTTGAATGGCATGGTCGATGAGTTCATCTTCATCTAGCTACCCCCCTTTAAGAATAACATCTATGGTACACATAGGGGAAGTGATATATAACTCATATTCTTCATCCTCCAACCATATAGGGAGATCATGATCAATGGAAGGTTGGGATGGAGGATATAACACTAGCTCTTTAGACAAAGGCCCATTTTTTATAGTCATGTTTCTAGCCTGACAACTAATATAAGCATTTGTAGTGGCTAACCAAGGTCTCCCTAAGATGAGAGGATAACCATTAAACTTGGTTTTTGGTTGCAGGACCAGGAAATCTGTAGGATACTCCCAAGAGTCAATGGTAACCATAAAATCCTCAACAATTCCTTCCGGAGTTACTGTGGACCGATCTGCAAGTTGCAGAACTGTTGTGGTTTTCCTCAAAGTCCTTTGGAGATTAAGTTTCAACATAGTTTCCTTGGTCATGATATTGATGGCAGCCCCTAGATCAATCAGAGTGTTGGGGACTATGACACCATATATATGTGCATCAACAAATGGACTACTAGGGTCCAGGTATTTTAGAAATATCACCTTCCCCGGCATCAAGTCAGACAGTTGTCCTACCACATTGATGGTGGGGGTATCTCTCTTCCTTCTCCCTGGATTCTAGAAGCACTTTTCTTTGATGAGCCTATTGTAGTTAGGGACATCCTTAATGGCCTAGAGAAGTGGTATCTTCACACACAAATTTTCCAATTCTCCCAGGAGTTCAGTCTCCTCTGGGGTGTGCTAACTAGGGTGGATCAAGCGCTCGGGAAAAGGAGGTTGTTGGATCTGAGTGTTATCTTCTTCCTTTTCCTCCTCAACCTCTATAGGTGGAGATGGGGGATGGTTGTCTGGGAGTACTCTTCCCGACCTGAGATTAACCTCATGTATCTCCACAGCATAAGCTAGATGGGATGTTTCTCCATTGGGAGCCTGTTGTGCCTGTCTGTTGTTCGGGTTCGGATTGGGCTGTGTAGGTATAGGTAGCCTAGGTGGGGTAGCATGAGTAAGTTGAGGTTGAGGTTGGGGTGGAGGCATTAGATAAGGTACCTGATTTTGCTAAGGCCTCCACCCTTGGGATGGATTATTCCACTAAGGTTGTTGTGGAACATACTACTGAAATGGTTGGTTTACTAGCTCAGGATGGTATAAAGGGTTGGAAGGCCAAGTAGGAGGTGTAGACCAGGATGGAGGAGTGGGGGTGTACCAAGGTTGCATGGGTGCACTCTGATTTTTTTAATAGTAAGAGTAAGGTGCACCTTGCATACCTTGTTGATATGGTCGAGGGCCTTGAGGCCTTCTCTGGTTGTTGAAACATAGTTGCTCTAGCATTGTTTCCCCACCTTGATATACAACTTTAAGTCCGGGTAAGGAGGGACACTTGTCTGTGGCATGATTCTCTTCACAGACTAAGCAAACCTCTATGACATTCAGTGGACATTCATTTCTTGGGTGCTTCCTAGTACATCTAGGATAGAATATGGCTAGGGCTCTCTCTTCTTCCTCTTGCTTCCTTTTGACCTGCATTGTGTCCATTTGCAAAGAAAAGGTGTGCAACATGTCACTCTTGAAATCCTCTAGCATGTTTCCAATCTCATGTTTTATGAAGGTGGAAGAGGAAGGGATATTGGATGTTCTTTGGCTAGCTCTGCCCTTCTTCCTAAATGCCCTAGAATGGTTCCGGAAGACATTTTTTATTGTTTCATAGGGTTGTTGGTAGATATCTCCTCCTGATAAAATATTCAAGGTTTCTATCATCTCTTCACTGATCCCTCGAAGAATTACAAGTTTAAGTGATTCAGGATCAAGAGTACAGTTGGCTCTCTT
This sequence comes from Pinus albicaulis, assembly GCA_034641835.2. Classification (NCBI taxonomy): domain Eukaryota; kingdom Viridiplantae; phylum Streptophyta; class Pinopsida; order Pinales; family Pinaceae; genus Pinus; species Pinus albicaulis. The sequence goes on from CM076579.1 coordinate 899,545,553, forward strand.
ATAGTTCAATTGAAACCTCTCTCCATAATCTTATAGGGATTCATCAGGCCCTATAGTCCTCCTAAATATCTCACCCTTAGTTTCCTTGGTCCTACAGTAGTATTTGTACTTGCTGCTAAAGGTCTCTTCCATCTGTGCCCAAGTAGTGCTGTTATCCCTAGGCAGACCCATGAACCAACACAAGGCCGCATCCTTAAGGGTGGATGGGAATAACTTCAACTTCTGATCATCAGAGGTGTAGTCATAAGTCCTACAAACAACATCAAATTCAAACATCAACGTGTCAAGGTCCTCAAACGAAAGTACATGGAAGTGTGGAAGATTTGAGGGGCTAATGTTTTTCATCTTAGTTTCCCTATCTGCCTCTCTTATGGGAAAGGCTCTCTAGATCCCAACCATGGTTAAGATAGGTGTAGTAGGTCCCTCAGTTGAAACAAGGTCTTCTTCTTTTTCCCCAATAGGATCCTCAAAATATTCAGAAGGCTCTCCTCTAGGGGGTTCAATCTCACTGCCACTTAAGAAGAGTGAAGGGTGGCTAGGAGGTGATGTGGGGGTTTTAGGTAAGATTTGTCTTTGAGTATTCCTAGTCCTACGAGGCATGAAAATCATATATTTTTGTATTTTTTCAATATTTCCGAAATGACATGAAAAGAAAGGAAAGCAGAAAGAAATGCTAAAACAAAATCAAAACATCTACCAGACACCTCCCCAGCAACGATGCCAAAAAGTGGTGACCCCTGGTATTGCACCAAGAGTGCTGCAACTCTCAAGGGTTGCCCTCTTTTACTTTATCAACCCGAGGTTCGTACAAACTTTGAGGTGACGATGCTATATACACAGCAAATGCATTATGTTCATGTCATCCTCCTCTACTTTACGAAAGGGTGCTACTTCTAGGGGTTCTCAGTGAAGTTTGTCACACTTCAATGAAACTAAACTAAATTGCAGAAAGGAAATGACAGAAATGGAACTAATTTAATGTGCAGGAAGGAAACAACTGTAAGAAACTAAATTAAATTGTTGAAAAGAGATGGCATGAAGGAAACTAATTTAATTTGCAGAAAACAAATAGCAGAAAGGACACTAATCCTAAACCATACTTAACTTGGCTAAACGGCTAAATGCACTCTACTTATCCTATGATCTGTCTACCATGCTTCTATCCATGCAACTAGGCTATCCATGACTTAATTATAATTAAAAAGAGTTAATTTGCATCTTGGAGGAAAGAAAAGGGCTAAAAGAGGCTAATGGGGGGTTTAACACATGAAATGTTGAGATTCAACAAGATTATGAGCTTAGTGAAAAGTAAGCATCTTCACTAAGTGGAGCCCACAAGCTATTTTTAGGTGTATGTCTATTTTTAGACATGGTGAGCATATTCTATAAGTTGCAGGATGATATTTGTAGATGGTTGGTCAAATGTCGAAAATAGATGAAATTATATTTTTAGAATATTGGGCGAAGTCTATTTATAGATCATCGATCTAAAAATATGTGCACGTCGATTATTATTAACCCTTAATAATAATCCGACAATAAACATCAACTTATTCTCTTGGAGCACTTTATTTCAATGAACAGATTTGGAAAATCAGTGGGCTGAAGGAATTACGTAGTTCCTAGGGTTTATTGGTGGCTCATGCATGGAGGACTCAGTTAGAACTGAAGTGGCAAAGTTATGACAAAGTTGGAAGAGTAGTTACAGGAGTTGTTATTTAGTTTAACTCAGTTAATGGAGTTAAACTCAGTGGAGCTAGTTGTATCTAGTCTAACTGAAAGATACACTAGTGAGAGTTAAGTGAATTAATTAGTTAATTAATTCACAACTAATAACTCACGAACAACTGAACAAATACAACAGTTAACTATAGTGCATGTCAGTTCCAATGGAGACCCAGTAGAGAGATAGGTGAAAGGGTGAGATGGACTATCTGTTGTGACTATAGTGATGCATTCAATGCATCTGACACACATTAGAGTTTCCAATGAGGATTGTGCATTCAAGGCAAGGCCAATTCGAATTCATTCAGGGATCTTCTTCAGCAGGGATTGCACAGTGGAGGCAGGCTGTCAGGAGGCAAGAAATTGGTGCATAGAGATGCAAATTTCTGCATGACAGTGTGTAATGATTGTTGATTGTACTGAGAGCTTGATGTACTAAGCTCTGTATGAGATTATTACATGATTCCATTGATATACATAATATATGATAGTTGGGGTTTTTAGCTTTAAGCTTTCCCATTAAACAACTGTGTTATGTGCGATTGACTTTATTCACATGTGTTTGCAATTGCATTTTAAATTTCCGCAAGTTTAACAATGGAAGGATTCTCTATTTAGCAAGAAGATAAGTATTGTTAGATCAGAAGAATCTGGTTATACATCAATATTAATAAATTTCTACATGGTATCAGAGCAGTATTGATTACTAGAGATTGCAATTGTGAATAATTGTTGAGTTTTGTGTTGGTGGACAATTCGAATTTGTCGCAAAAATTTCTTGGTGCGACAGTTGAGTATTCATTGAAATGTCTTTCAATGGGTTGCGATTGGAGTATGCCCTTGAGGGAAGCTCGAATTACATAGCCTGGAAGGACAAGATGGAGGCAGTGCTTGAAGATAATGGACTGAAGGAGTTCATCGATAGCGATGTTCCTAGGCCTAATTCTAACGACGCTGCAGTAATTGACACATGGCAAAAGAAGGTACCGAAGACAAGAAGAATTTTGTTGGAAGGTGTGAAGGACCATATTGTGTCAAGCCTTCATGGGAAAGCCACTCCATTTGCAACGTGGAAGGCTTTGACAGATCTTTTCCAAAGCAGCCGCTGTTACACAACATTTTGTCACCGTCCTTGCAATCCCTCGCCCCGCATATTGGAGGGTCTTTCCCATGACCTGTGAGCAATGTCATACTCTAAAAACAACTTCTTTGCATCCTTCTGCATAAGAACATCATTTCTCATGTTGAACATTTCCTCAGAAAGCCCATAAAAACCTATGTTTTGGCATTGGCGCGGGTAGCCAGTTCACCCCTCGCGCTAGTGTGGAGGATGTACACTAGAGGCCGCGCCAGCTGGTGCTCTGTCTCTTTGTTGTGCCTGCGCCAACCTTTTCGGGAATGTTTTTTAACAAATTAGAGGCAGAAGTTTCCTTTAACCACCTCAGGGATGAGTCACAAGAAGTGGTTAAACTTGATGAGCCACGAATCTCCCTTTTTAGGTAGTGGTTCCTCCTCCCATGGAACAGTCCTTGAAGATAGGTCTCCCTTCCATGATTATAGCGATCCTACCCTCTCCCTCTCCCTCTATATAAACAGGCCTTCTCCCTTTACAAAATTTAGCTAAACATATAGCTAAGAAGTTGAACTTAGAGAGGAGATACTATAGTTGAGTAATCGCTATTGAGAAGGTAGAACCAAGGAGAATTCCGTAGAGAGAGCCCCGTCCGAATTCTCAACGAGATTTGTGAGATGCGCTCTGCTGGAACCCTATTGGAGGAGACCGCAACATCGAAGGTTGTTTGTACTCTTCCTTCTTTCCTTTAATATACTCGACTATGGTATTGGTTCCATCTTTGTGTTGTGTTTATTAATGCATTGATTTAGTCTTCTTCGATTAACTGATAGTTATGAATGTGAAATAGTATGGTGTGTATCGTCTTTGTTTCTTATGTATGTGCAGGTATCCAAGCGTGAGAACGAGCGGATCGTGATATGTCAAACTAGGAGCAAGAGGCAGCCACTCTTTCGACGACAAAACAACACAGGATATACGATAAGTTATCTATCGAATCTTCGTCCATTTGTTAACTAGGAATTGATGTCATAGCATGTCTTGTTTGTGGCTAGACCCACTCTAGGGCTAGTGGGATCGTCTATGTCCGCAGAGGGGATTTACCTCACCAAAAAATTGGCTACTCCGTTGGGGACCAGTGTGAGTTTGTCTTTCATCCATTAGGTCTTCTTCTTGGTCTTTGCTTGCTTAGCTTGCCTTTCATGGTTGTTTTGTCGAGTCTAAGACCCCTGTTCAACCCCAGAGGATTAGATATGACCTTTGTTTTTCCAAAATTTTCATTTTTCTAAGGTTGGATTGATTGGCGCGGTTTCCAGTCTTATAGTCGCGCCCACTGGCGCATGTTGCTAGTGCATCACCTGCGCCATCCCCTATCTGGCGCTGATTACAGCCAAACAGTCGTGCCATTTCCTGTAGGTGCTAGGGTTTTCCCTGTTTTGGAGTTTTTTCAGTGCTTGTGTCTTTGGGTGTTTTCTTGACTTTATTTGAGTGCTTGGAGATTGTTTGTGACTGTGAACGGCCTCCTTCCTTCTGTTGTTTGTCCATTTCTTTCAGCATCATGGCCTTAGGGTTTTCTAGTGCTTTGGTATGCTGAGCCTCCTGTGGGAGTTTAGGTATTTTGTTTCGCGGTCACCTTCATTATTTGTTTGATTGCATTCGACTCCCTAGATCCATTTTGAGTGATTACATTTGGTGGAATGAGTCTTGAGTGAGTCTTGCCTCTTTCATTCAGTTTTTCTTCTTGTCACTCCAAGCATAGCTCACATTGCTTGTATGGGTCTATTCCAACATCTTTCTTCGATTTGAGAGATTGTGACATTGGTTTGAGTTTTTATTTTGTTTTCTTGTGAGTTGATTGAATTGTTTCGTTTTGAATCTCGCATTAACACTCTCGAACTAGTGCGAAGATTCATTTTTCATGTCATTTAGTGCACTTTTTGCTCTATTACATTGAAAAATCAAAAAATATTTTGTGCTTGCATTCTTGTTTGCATTTGGAATTGAAAAATATTTCGCATAACTAGCATTGGGCATTCTAGGAAGGATTTCACGTTTTCATTATTTTGCATAAGATTCGTAGTGGATGCTTCTGTGTGTTCTCATTATTTGTTGTCGCTTGAAAACTCCTTAACTTTCTCGTAGATAGTTTTTCATCGAACGAAATGGTATTCCATGGCATGTAGCTTGCATTCGGGGATTTGTGAGATCTGACATTCGGTAGGACCTTAGAACTGAAACATAAATACAAAATTAACTCAAAATTTATTCAATTAACCTGAGGCAACATTGAAACTTAACGAAACATTTAGTGGTCTAAGTTAGAGACGTGTTCTGGCGTCTTTAAACCTAGTAGCTGTTGCTCACCATCTGGCTTCAGATAGCACTAGTACGGACTTGTGCTCCCCGTACCGTCGAGTATATAAAGGGAGACCCCTCTAGGTTGCAATCCTTTTATCCGTAAGAAGCCGAGTCTACCGCCCTATAACCGTGATACACCAAACACAGTATTCGGGGAGACTACCTGCACTACGTCAAGTCCTTGGTTGATTCTTATTTCATTATATAACCAAGGTGTATATGACAGTTCACGGGAACCTGGTACACCCTTTTACCTAGACTACTCGAGCAGTCATTTTCAATCTTTACTGACTCCATAAATTTGAAAAGATCATCAAGCACTTGTCCTTTCGTGCTCGCTTAAAACTAAAAGAGACTAGAGTCATCTTTAACTGTTTCTTGACTCTTAAAACATGAAACAACAAATTTTTGGTTTCAATGTGGTAAAATAAACTACTTACGATTACATGCCCATTAAATTTTGATTACTTGGCATGTCTTTGTTTGCCTTGGTTTTGATCCAAGAGTCTTCATTTTTTATATTTTTCCCTTTTCTGGTGTGCTACAGTCATAGTGACGGAACCATCGGTTTCGTCTACTAGCAGTCCTTTCTCGGACGATTCATCTGAGACTTTTCAGACCTCTAGGTCTGTTGAGCTTCAACGGCCTGTCATCCCGTCAGAGTACCCCTTTGGAGAACCAGTTGAGTTCCATTGGCCTCTTTCAAACGCTTGGTTTGGGTTTGGGGTCGGGGAACATTTTCCCCCTCTTACATCGGGATCACCGTTTTTGGCTGTTATCATATCTCCTAGCCCTCGTAGTATTTTGCAAGATCTCACGGTGGATTTAGACATGGACTCGTCTGGTCCTAATGGCAGTGAGGGTATTCCAGTTTCGGATGAAGAATACTAGCTTTTCCCGGAAGACATCCATTAAGAGCCTGCTCAATCTTCACCATCGGTGTCGCTTCCAGTCGGATATAGGTCTTTGGGTAAGATTATAGCCGATATTGCCTCCATGGCAACATCAAATCCGTCAAGGAGTCCAGTTCTCTCGTCATTAGGGATGTCACCGACGACACCTGTCTCGTCGAGACCTTTTGTTACGTCTGTCCCTACTAGGCCTAGTGTCTGTGTGGCTACTTGATGCAGGAGCATCGGAATTAGCCAGCAATGTGGAGGATTGTCCACATGTTGTGGCTAACCGCAGCGAAACTCATTGACTGTTTGGTCAAATTCGGTTTTACCGAGAAGGATAGACTTCATAAATAGTTTGTTAATGAAATAAATGTGACTGTTTTATTTAAGATATTAGTGATAAGATTTGTTAAAAACAGGTGTAACCAAGAGTGAGAAAATAGGAGATTTTGTTAAGATCTTTAGGGAAATTAGGAGAGTTTGTTAGATATTATTAAGTAATGTGAAAATCGCTACGAGCGAGAGTTAGTGTGTGTGAGGATTTGAGTTTGGAGTGAGATTTCAGATTTGATGAGTGTGACAGTGTGTATTGAATATTTGATTCTGGAATAATTAAGGAAAAGCGAGGTTCTGTTTGTTGTTTCTGTATATTATGAGCGCAATTTTATTCTGCCCAAATCGAATGAGAAATGATGGAACTTGAATATTGATGTCTGCGTAAATGATTTAAGCGGTTTTGTTCTGTGTTTGTATTGGAAATCGTATGAATTCTGTAATTGGTTGTAAATCGGGCGATGTCAAATTTGGTAAGTTAGAAAAGCCTTTATACAAAGAAATAGTCTAAAAAGACTTCGAAGACCTTTTAAAGTGGAGTTGAATTACATTGCAATTTAATGTTGGATTGAATCGGGTTCGAAAGTGGTCTCGCGTTGTGTAAATCGAACAATATTAAATCTGCGATTTCTGATTCCGATTTGAATCGCATCGGAATTCTGAAGAGTGAGTAAGGGAGGTGGTGCAGTTGCGATTTTCGATTTCTGATCGGATCGGATCGGAACATTTGATAATCAATAAACATATGTAAATGTGGCTGGTATTAATCGCTTCGGAGGAACTGGTAAGCGATATATATATGTTGTAATATTGTATCGGGCTGCGATTGCGATTATTATTATCGCATCGGAACAATGGATTTCATTGTGAAAAGTGTTAAAGCGCTCATATAAAGGGGTTCGATATTTATAAGATTGTTAATGGGTTTCTTTTAATTTTATTAAAGGAATTGGGTTCGATAGAAAATTAAAAGAGATATATTGGGTTTAATTATTCCTTTGTGGGTTTCATGAAAAAGTGAAAAGTCCAGCGCTACTGTTGCGTGCATCACTACTTTGGCAACGATTGTCACCGCTCAGTCGTCAAGAGTTTCCACTTCGGTAGAGACTTTGATTACCATGGCGATCCTTGAAGACCTTTCTTTTGAGGAGTATCGGCTAGCTGTTCAGCAATAGAGCTCCCAGACTAATCAGTCCCCTCAGGATCCTAATCATCCTTATTTTTCTCATTATGGAGCGAATGGTACCCCGATTTATTCACTTCTGTTTCAATATGATTAGCACAACAACCCCATCTATTTTCCTGCTCCTGAGGCTTATCAGTTCATTAACGATTTTATACCTACCTTTCCCGTGCAACCTTCTAACCAACGAGGGAAACCATTCCAGGGACAACCTTCGACCCAGCAAGGGTATGTGTATGACCCACAAGGGCAACCCTTATAGGGACAACCTTCGGCCTAGCAGGGATTGTTTTACGGCCCGCAAGGGCAGCCTTACAATCCTCAAGGTCAACCTCTACAAGCTCAACATGTGATCCAACTAGGGAAACCTCAAGGACCAGCTGGGCAACCGGTATATCAACCTAGACCTTCATATAGTCCTAGGGGGCAGATCCATCCATCTCAACCTTTGGTGCAACCTCAACAGCCATATCTTCCAATTGGTCCAAATGTTGCACAACCAGGACCATCTTATGGTCCTACTCTAGGTCAACCTGGTTATCAGGCACAACCTGGCCCACCGCAACCATCAGGCCAACCTGCTCCGCAAGGGCAACCTGGTGGCCCTCATCAGTCAGGTCAACCTGCTCATCCGGGCCAACCTGCACAACCCATTCACCCTGCTCAGCCACCACTTAACTCTATGCTGTAGCCGAATCAACCTCTGCGCCCGACTTATCCAACTCAACAGGGCCCCACTTATCAACAGCCCGTTCGACCCCAAGGCATTTATTACCCTCAAGGTCAATATCGACCGATATACAACCCGTCTTAAGGTCCTGCTTATTACCCTCAACCGCCAGGTTATACTTATACTCTGCAGCAAAATCCTTATGCTACTCAGTCAGGACCCTCGTATACTTAGAATCAATATCCTGGTCTTCAAACCCCGTACCCTGGTCCTTAGCCGCCATATCAACCAAATTATCTGGCTTATACCCCTTATGGTTTGAATCCTCTGAGACAGAACCAATGGGGGTAGAGTTATACTCAACCAGGATGGAGTATGGGTACAAGTCCTTATCAAGGACTTGCTATGCCTTTTAACCCTCAATTACCTTTTCTCGCCACGTTGGAGCTACCGTATGTGTCCAAATTGACAAATGATCCCATTCTTCATAATCCTTTTTGGCCTTGGGTTCCAGCGAAGGTTCCTAGTGATTGTTCCAAGTTTTAGGGCAAGTCTAGAGAAGACCCCCAAGCACACGTCATGACATACCATTTATGGTGTTCTTCCAATTCTTGGGTGGACGACTATGTTCGACTCCATCTCTTCCAGCGCACTCTCACCGGAGTTGCTGCTAAGTGGTATATCGAATTGCCTTGTGGCATCTTTCAAGATTTCAACAGTCTTGCTATGGCATTCCTTACTCATTTCCAGTTGTTTTTTTGTTATGAAGCTGGGACGTATCTCCTAACATCCTTGAAACAGGACCGGGCTACCCATATCTCAGACCACATTCATGAATGGAGACAACGTCGTCACCCGATCAAGTTTGAAATTCCTAATCAGCTTCTTACTCATTGGTTCACTACCTCTTTTGTCAATCAGATTGTGAAAGACATCGCCATGGGGGCATGTGTAACCGAGGAACAAGCCATTGCTCGTGCCTAATACCTTGATTTAGTGTACTCTCAATCGGGCATTTTGTATGACATCTTGACTGAGGCTCCACAACCTGGGACCTCTAAAGCATCGGCTACCCCATCAGTTGACGGCGTTATTGGTTCCATGTCTCAGACTTCACGTAAGTCTTCCAATGGGAAGTAGAAATCAAATTGTTCCAATAATTATGCTCCTCAGGCTACACTGGATTCTGGTAAAACCTCAGAGGTCAATGTTGTTCAGGCCAATCCTACGGACAAGACTTCCAAGGGGAGAAAGAAGGGAAAAGGCAAGGCCAAAGCTGATGCCCCAAAACTAGAATCATCTAAACCTCGTGCTGACGATGGTTCATAGCGAAAGCTGAAGTATCCCTATCTAATTTTTTATGAGGACCACTACACTGAGGATTGTCCTAAACGATCCGAGGTTAGTCAATTGCTCAAAGGCGCTACGGGAACTCTGGCGGTCCTTAAGGAACCTTTCCCATCTCAGCAGACCCAGATGGTCGAGCAACCTCCACCATCTACATCGTTTGGCTCTCAAGTATTCCTGATGAACGGTTCTGCACCTGTTTCCATCGCTACTCAGTTGAAGGATTATGCCGAATCACGGGAAAGAGGTCGTTGATGGTCCTCCTCCCCCACCTGCCTCTGGTCCTCTTGAAATTGAAAGGCCTAGTGCTGAACTTGTTGTACGACCACCTTCCACAGGTGTTCTCCGGAAATCTTCTTATAATCCTAACGCCTGTGCTACTCAACATTACAGTATTGTTGAGGACTTAGCACAGGCGCCTTCCGCGATGTCTATGTTAGAAGTGCTTTAGAGTTGTCTATCCCAACAGAAAGCTTTATTATCTGTGATCGACGGGATTGACCCTGCTAATTCTAGTCTTCTCCCTTTCGACCTAGAGAATTTCGTCCCCCAACTTCTGCACCAGATTGCGCTTGTCATACAAGTCGGCATCAACGGTCTCAACATCCATAGAGTCGTAGTGGAAGAAGTTACATATACCTGTGTCATGTCATTTTCTTGCTGGAAGGCTATTGGCTCTCCAGCCCTGACTTCGTCAACCAATACCCTTGAGGCATTTGATGGAAGGGAATCGAAACCCTTGGGTATTATCGCTAGCTTGTCGATCACATTGCAACGAAAGATGGTCAATGTTGAAGTAGAAGTCGTTGATGTCAAACTCAATTAAAATCTTCTACTCGGTCGTATTTGGACTCATGCTATGTTGTGCGTTCTATCCACCCTATTTCGACTTCTAAAGTTTCCAAACAAGGGAAAAATCATTACTGTCGATCAGTTGTCTTTCTTTACCTCATCTTCTGAGAACAACATGCCATACGTGGATCAGATTCCTTCTCCCCCTGACAGTGTAGGGCTGGGTCTTTTCAAAGATCCCACTCTCATGGGTATCTTTCCCCTTCCACCACCAAATACCGTTCAAGTTAATATGGTCTCTCGGTCAGATGACCCATAGATCATCTTACAGCTACATCTCATTTTCTCTCTTGGTCTTACAGCTACATCTCATTATCTCTCTCATGAAAGTGCTCCTTTGAGCATGTCTCTCGACGTGTATTCTCAATCCCCTTGGCTCGGCAATGCAGATTCGCCTGATCCTTTGGAAGAAGTGTTTCCATCCGACGAGGCTATCATGGAAACCATGTCTCTCGAAGATATACCGTGGAGCGATGGGCATCACCGTTCCTCGTTTATGCCTTTGCCTCGGGGCAATGTCTAACTGTCTTGAGAATTTTGCGTCTCAAGTTCCTTGTCCACCGCTTCAAACAACTATTTTGACTCATGAAGTCTTCGCTGAAGGTAACTTGGGGAACCTTACTCAAACGATGCCTATCGACATTTCCGTGAAACCGAGAATTGTCGAGAACATCCATGTGGGAGTCACTTGTTCTTCCGAGGAAGTCCAAGTGTATACTAGCCTCTTTCGCGAATTTCGTGATGTTTTCACTTGGTATTTCGAAGAGATGCCTTGAATTGACCCCAATATTGTGGTGCACGAGATTCCCACCTACCCAGGTGCGAAGCTTGTTCACCAACGTCTTCATCTCGTGCATCCTCGGAAAGCCGCCGCTATCAAAGTTGAAGTTGAAAAACTTCTCAAAGCGGGTTTCATTTATCCGATTCCTCTGACAAAGTGGGTTTCTAACATTGTTCCTATGGATAAGAAGCAGGGAGCAATTCGTGTCTGTGTTGACTATCGCGATATCAATCGAGATTGTCCTAAGGATAACTATCCCACCCCTTTCATCGATCAGATCAATGACGATTGTGCGAGGAGTGAAATATTTTCCCTTATGGATGGTTTTTCTAGCTATAATCAGATCAACATACTCCGGTCTGATCAACACATGACCTCTTTCATCTGTCCTTGGGGAATGTTCGCGTATAATAAATTCCCTTTCAACTTAAAGAATGCCAGGGCTACGTTCCAACGCGCCATGTCTTATGTCTTTCACGATATTTGTCATATTGTTCAACCATATCTAGATGACCGTCCGGCTCATTCAGCTGCGCGAAAAGACCACCTGGAACATCTCCGCCAGATCTTTCTTCGTTGTAGACGCTACAACATTCAGCTCAATCCACATAAGTGCGTCTTCTGCGTTGATTCCGATAGACTTTTAGGGTTAATCGTATCTAAAGATGGAATTCGCCTTGAACCACTTAAGGTTGAGGCTATTGTTAATTTACCCTCCCTATCCTCGTTACACCAGCTTTAGAGTCTCCAAGGGAAAGCAAATTTCCTACGTCGTTTCATCCCGAACTATGCCGAAGTAGCCAAAGGATTCACATGGATTTTGAAGTAGGACGTCCCTTTCTGTTGGGATGAGATTGCTTAGTAGTCTTTTGATAGGCTTAAGACATTGCTTGTCAACGCTCCTCTATTCCATCCTCCGAATTACCATCGTGATTTCACCCTTTATCTAGCTGCCGCTTTTAGCACGATCGCCATGGTTTTACTTCAAGATGATGATGACGGTAACGAGCATGTCGTTTACAACTTGTCTCAGAACCTTCTCAACCCTGAAACACATTATGCACATGTCGAGAAGTTAGCGTTGACTGCGGTCCAAGCCGTCCAGCATTTGTCATTATATCCTTTTACGCACGGTGACCGTGATTTCTAATTGTAATCCCATGACCTATATTCTGTCTTGGCAACTGCAGGGGGGAAAATACTCGAACTGAATCATTATCCTCCAAGAGTTTGATTTGGATTTTACTACCACCAAATCGAAGAAATCACTTATTTTCGCTGATTTGATTTGTTCTCTCCCCGCCGACTCTGCTCCTTCTCATTCCAAGGATCATATTATGGACAAAACTATTTTCTTGATTAGCACCCTCGATCTGTGGTACGGTGATATCATCGTGTATCTCCAAACATCTACTTTCAGGTTTGAGTTAATGAAATATGCCCAATGCCGCATTAGGCATCAGTCGCAACCTTATCGTATTGTTGGGGATACCCTTTATCGTGTTGGAGTCGATTATGTACTCCGTCGATGCTTGACCCTCGAGGAAGCTGAGAAAGTTTTAAATGACTGCCATAATGGCACTTGTGGTTGTCACATGTCTGGTTATGCCACCGCACAGAAGATCCTTCGTGCTGGCTATTTATGGCCGTCCATTTTTAAAGATTGCATTGTTGCAGTACGCAAATGCCATGCGTGCCAGATTTATCAACGCAATATGCATGTGCCACCTATTCCTTACACCCTTCATTACCATTGGTCCTTTTGCCAAATGGGGCATAGATTTTACGACGTGTAACCCTCGTTCTCCCGGGGGGTATGCCTATATTATCGTCGCCATCGATTATTTTACGAAATGGGCTAAAGCAATGCCTACATTGGCTGCGGATGGTAAGACAACGGCACAATTCATATTCAATCACGTTATTGCTCGGTTTGGTGCCCCTCAAGCCATCGTTATTGATCATGGTTCTCATTTTCGGGATTATATGATAGCGGAGTTGACGTCTAAGTTGGGTCTGCGTCACGACAACTCAACGCCTTATTATCCTCAAGCTAATGGCCAAGTTGAAGTCGTAAACAAAGTCCTTGTTACAATGCTTCAACGAACAATTGGGATCCATAAATCAAACTGGCATCTCATGTTGTTTTCAACTCTTTGGGCTTATCGAACGTCGATTAAGAATGCAACCGGATTTACCTCGTTCCTGTTGGTATACGGTTTAGAAGCCACTCTTCCAATTGAATGTGAAATCCCTTCACTCAAATTAGCTGTGGAATTACTGCCTAATTCTTCGCCTAAGGAAGAATGTCTCCTCTACTTAGAGAAATTGGACGAAACTCATCGCTTAGCTTCCTTGGTCATCGAAGCACATAAGAAGCGAGTCAAAGCTCATTTTGACCAAACAGTTTCCCCTCGTTCTTTTATCAAAGGGGATCTTGTTCTCCTGTACGACCAAGATCATGACAAGCTGGGGGCAGGTAAATTCCAACCCATGTGGCATGGGCCCTACATCGTCAAGCGTGTGTTATAGAATGGGGCTTATGAGCTTATTGATTATGAAGGTTATCCCTTACTGTAGCCCAAAAATGGGTTGTACCTGAAAAAGTATTATGCTTGAATCATTCATGCATGATATATGTACATAGGTGATTTTTTCATTTTTGTGCATGCTTTGGTTTGATGTGCTTTGTGAGCTTTTTTCTTCTTATTGGGTGTTGTTTGCTATGCAGATATCTATTTCCCCTTATGTCGGTTTTGCGGATGGTGCTTCCTACAGTACCAGGAAATTGTCTTCGGCAACCTGGGTAATTTATGATCATGTTGGTGAGTTGATTAACTTACGAGGTATTTGTCTAGGACCAACTACAAAAAATGTTGCTGAACATAGTGTTGTTTTGGAACTATTAATCGAGGCAGTTAACCTCGGCATACGCGCATTGCTTGTGAATTTGGGTTCGCAGCTTGTTGTTCTTCAACTTAACGATCATTATTTGGTTCGAAACCCATGCATTTTGAGATTGTATTTGCATATTTGTTTACTTGAAAGACATTTTGATTTCATTACATATCAACATATACCAATACGAATGAATACATTAACAAATGCAATAGCTAACATTGTGCTAAATAGACATTTGCGCAATTTATAAAAACATCATCATATGTAAATAGACCCATGTAGAAAATAAATGTATATACATACATATATATATATATACATGTATATGTATATATATACATACATATATACATGTATACATGTATATATATATATACATGTATATGTATATATATACATACATATATACATGTATACATGTATATATATATATACATGTATATATATATATATATATATATATATATATATATATATATATATATATATATATATGTATACATATATACATGTATATATATACATATATATACATGTATATATATATATATATACATGTATATATATATATACATGTACATATATATATATATATATATATATATATATATATATATATATATATATATATATATATATATATATACATGTATATATATACATATATATATATATATATATATGTATATATATACATACATATATATATATATATATAGATATATATATATATATCATTTGTTTGCAACGTGTGCATCACAAAACTCAAAAAATAATATATGTCTATTTCAGTTACATTGTGAGAAAACATGTCTCTCAAAATGTGCGGAAATAAAGCCTAAGAGCCTAATCAGCGTGGTGCTCATGATAGCACATTACCGCTCGTACCAACCGCCTCAGCAAGCGGTGGATACGACTCGGCACCCCTACAGTGTGCTTCTGATAGGCCCGAGGCACATCATCCAAGCGAGTATAGTCTGGGACCCCATGGGCGATCCCCTCCAATTTTTGTACTAGCTCCTCCTCGCCACCCTCACCATGAGGATCGAAATCGCGAGGAATTCGCCTCGCTATCGGGCGACACGCCTGCAGGTCGCTCTGGGCCAACATCTGCATACATATAAGAATAACTGTCAGAACATGCATATATACCAAAAAAAAAAATTATAAACTCATGAAAATAAAAAATGAGTCTCACCTAGCTCTTCGTCCCACTCCTCTCCCTCTAGGAGTGGGAGGTCTGGGTCTCCGGTGAAATCTGTGCCAGCGTAGGGCCAATCCTCCATGACAATCAGTTGTCATCGGAGCCAATAAAAAAAACTCTGGCCTCGAGGACATCTGTTGGCCACCCCCTGCTATAGGCATCAGTGCTAAGTTGGGTCTGCGTCACGACAGCTCAACGCCTTATTATCCTCAAGCTAATGGCCAAGTTGAAGCCGTAAACAAAGTCCTTGTTACAATGCTTCAACAAACAATTAGGATCCATAAATCAAACTGGCATCTCATGTTGTTTTCAGCTCTTTGGGCTTATCGAACGTCGATTAAGAATGCAACCGGATTTACCCCGTTCCTGTTGGTATACGGTTTAGAAGCCACTCTTCCAATTGAATGTGAAATCCCTTCACTCAAATTAGTTGTGGAATTACTGCCTAATTCTTCGCTTGAGGAAGAATGTCTCCTCTACTTAGAGAAATTGGACGAAACTCGTCGCTTAGCTGCCTTGGTCATCGAAGCACATAAGAAGCGAGTCAAAGCTCATTTTGACCAAACAGTTTCCCCTCGTTCTTTTATCGAAGGGGATCTTGTTCTCCTGTACGACCAAGATCATGACAAGCTAGGGGCAGGTAAATTCCAACCCATGTGACATGGGCCCTACATCGTCAAGCGTGTGTTATAGAATGGGGCTTATGAGCTTATTGATTATGAAGGTTATCCCTTACTGTAGCCCAAAAATGGGTTGTACCTGAAAAATTATTATGCTTGAATCATTCATGCATGATATATGTACATAGGTGATTTTTTCATTTTTGTGCATGCTTTGGTTTGATGTGCTTTGTGAGCTTTTTTCTTCTTATTGGGTGTTGTTTGCTATGCAGATGTCTATTTCCCCTTATGTCGGTTTTGCAGATGGTGCTTCCTACAGTACCAGGAAATTGTCTTCGGCAACCTGGGTAATTTATGATCATGTTGGTGAGTTGATTAACTTACGAGGTATTTGTCTAGGACCAACTACAAAAAATGTCGCTGAACATAGTGTTGTTTTGGAACTATTAACCGAGGCAGTTAACCTCGGCATACGCGCATTGCTTGTGAATTTGGATTCGCAGCTTGTTGTTCTTCAACTTAACGATCATTATTTGGTTCGAAACCCATGCATTTTGAGATTGTATTTGCATATTTGTTTACTTGAAAGACATTTTGATTTCATTACATATCAACATATACCAAGACGAATGAATACATTAACAAATGCAATAGCTAACATTGTGCTAGATAAACATTTACGCAATTTATAAAAACATCATCATATGTAAATAGACCCATGTAGAAAATAGATATATATACATACATATATATGTATATATATATACATATACATACATATATATGTGTGTGTGTGTGTGTGTGTGTATATATATATATATATATATATATATATACACACACACATATATATATATATGTATATATAAATATACATATATGTACATGTATACATACATATATACATGTATACATACATACATATATATATATATATATATATATATATATATATATATATATATATATATATATATATATATATATCTATGTATGTATGTATGTATACATGTATATATATATATATGTATACATGTATATATATATATATATATATATATATATATATACATATACATGTATACATATATATATATTATATATACACACATATATATATATACATGTACATGTACATGTACATGTGTGTATATATATATATATATATATATATATATATATATATATATATATATATATATATATACATGTGTGTGTGTGTGTGTTTGCAACGTGTGCATCACAAAACCCAAAAAATAATATATGTTTGTTTCAGTTACATTGTGAGACAACATGTCTTTCAAAATGTGCGGAAATAAAGCCTAAGTGCCTAATCAGCGTTGGTGCTCATGATAGCATGTTACCGCCTGTACCAACCGCCTCAGCAAGCAGTGGATACGACTCGACACCCCTACAGTGTGCTTCTGATAGGCCCGAGACACATCATCCAAGCGAGCATAGTCTGGGACCCCACGGGCGATCCCCTCCAATTTTTGTACTAGCTCCTCCTCGCCACCCTCACCATGAGGATCGAAATCGCGAGGAATTCGCCTCGCTATCGGCGACACACCTGCAGGTCGCTCTGGGCCAACATCTGCATACATATAAGAATAACTGTCAGAACATGCATATATACCAAAAAAAAAATTATAAACTCATGAAAATAAAAAATGAGTCTCACCTAGCTCTTCGTCCCACTCCTCTCCCTCTAGGAGTGGGAGGTCTGGGTCTCCGGTGAAATCTGTGCCAGTGTAGGGCCAATCCTCCATGAAAATTAGTTGTCGTCGGAGCCAATAAAAAAAACTCTGGCCTCGAGGACATATGTTGGCCACCCCCTGCTATAGGCATCAGTGCGGTCCATCGGGCCATCCGTGGCTCCGTGGGTGGCGGCATCGGGACAATAACCTCCTGACGTTGGAATATGGGTAATTGTTCCAAGAAGAACGATACTATAATCGATCCATACCCAAACTGCTTTATTTTGGTCCTCTTACACTTAGTGAGTTGTCGTTTGATGTTGACAGTCACAGCCTCGGCCTAGTTGAAGATAGTCGGGTACATACACTCCGAGGCAAGAAGTAGCTGGGTCTTCGTGGCCTCATGTAGTGCTTGCGATCCCGCAGCTTGTGTGATAGTGTGCAGCACTACTCTTAGTGCCAGATCAGGGACAGTTTGGATGTCCACTTTGCCACTCCCTGTTTCTTTTCATGCCCTTCGGCACAACCTATCAATGACCATTGCCATGCTTTCCCCGGAAGGACGAGTACCGGTCAAGATAGGGACTACACCCCTATGCAACAATCCAGTGATGAAATACACATCAGAAACTTTGAGTTCAAGCTCCTAATCCCGAAGTATAAACTTTTCCTAATCTTCGTCCCAAATCCTTATCAGATATTGAAGCAATTCGGGCTGAGCCCAGAGACATGGTGTCAGGAAGAACTTCTTGAGCCCACAATTTCTGAGGGCATTCATACATTGTTCATTTTCCATGGCCTCTTCATCCTCTTCACTATTTTCTCTTTCTTTCCACTCAATTACCATGTTTTCTGCTTTGTACTTGCATGCATAGATCATAGGAACCTTGTAAGTCCCCTTGGGTATCAAAATTTGTAATCAAATGGCTGCATTTTCTTAAAATTGAAGCGGATTTTGGGTTGCGCACCTAGCGCGACCCCTTTGTAAAAAAGGGTCGATTGGCGCGGGTCCGTGCCCGAAACCCGCGCCAATCGCAATGCCCTAGTTTTTACAAATCCTCCCCTAAGGGATTCAAAATGACAATTAAAGGTAAAGATATATAGCTCAAAAGATAGCAAATGGTGTCGGCTCTTACCTGAAACTGACGGAATCCGGATTGGTTCACTAGATTGTTCACAATTGTCGCTAGAAGATCGCAAGGAAAATAGGTCACTCTTGCTCTGCAAAGAGGTAAAAGTGAAAAATAAATATTTTTTACCACTTATGATCTTTTATAACTTTTCAAAATCTTAAAATAGGTTTTAAAACATATTTTTCGATATATTTTCATATTATTTTTGAGGAATACGTTTTACACACATCTTTTTGTGCAGCGACAGGTTTTCACATGGTTATGACGAAGAAATTAGTTGTATTTTATACTTTTTTCGGACTCAGTAAAAACACGAAAAAGTCACTACTGGAGTCATATTTCAGCTCTTTTCTGACTCTCTAAAACTGAAAATATTGCCAAGTCACTTGTCGTTTTTCACTCGTTAAATTGGCTGCGAAACAATATCCACCCAATATACGTTTACCCCTTTTTCGGGCTAGGATAGATTATTTACGAAAAAGGAATACCTTAGCCAATCGCGACTAAGAGGTTCTCTCAGACACATTTTTCTACCTTTTTGGATCTGTGAGACTACCTACAAAAAGGGACTACTGGAGTTTTCTTTTCTGCTTTCTTTTCAAACTCTCTAAATATGAAAAGATGTCGAGTTCTCCCTTTGTCAGACTCGTTATAACTGATGACATCAGACTTTGTCGTCATGACGTTACTCAAGTTCCTCCTTCCTAGGGCTCATAAAATGTACTAGGTTGGATTTGTCCGAAGGACAAACTTACATTGCAAGCATATTCTATCCCCTTCAAGTTTGTTTTCAAAAATAATTGGGGTACTCGCCAGAAATGGTGTGGGAAAATGGAACCACATTATAGTCGTGTTGGCAGTATGTTGCTCTTGAGCATGGCACTTGTCTACATTTTTTTCGGGTTGGGGACATCTCATCTCGTTATTTGTTTGCCTCCATGGGTTTGGGTAATCTCTTTTGACTGCTCATCTACTCTTTGCCACGTCACCATGACCTCAGATCCCTTGATGTCAAATACTGCCAAATCTAGTGTCGTGCCTCCGATATGTTCAAGAGAATTTTGCCTCTGAAGTTTTCAACCTTCCTCTAATTCTCTGTTAGTCTTTATTCACAAATATCATGTTTCTCTGTCTCATGTCGATGATGTGGGAAACATTATGGCCCACCTTTGATCAAGGTCACTTCCTGTCGACTGCAGCTCATTCTCCAGGAAGTTGATATAAACACTCCCTTTAGGTACCTTGGAGCCTTCATGCCTCAATGGCAGGTTCTTCGCATTCGACGCAAGGTCCACATCATTAGCCTTCGATCAACTGACTCTGCAGGTGTTCAACGTCAGATCACTGTTCACATTTCGTGGATTGTACCTTTCGTACCTTGAGAGCCATTATCATTATCGATGGTTTCTCTCGCGTCTATTAATAGCTTTCATCATTGGCTGGTAATCAGAAAATTTTCTTGCATGTTCGACTTCGGCTCACATATTCGCATGCTCGAATTTGTACTCTATTCGGGTTGAGATGGAGTGCAAGACCCTGGGTTTTGTCTGATGAAATCTAGGCTGCGGGTCCTTTGTGGATTACTATGACTCTTCTAATTGGATGGTTGTGACCATACCTGAGTCTATTTGTTGATCCCTACTGCTGGATGGATGTGTCCATACCTCGGATCTCGTTGTTTATATACTCTATTATGGATGGCTGCGCCCATGCCACATGTCATGTATTAGATGTATCAGTTATATTCGTACTTGTAGGTTTTTCGACCGCAGTGTTTGGGTTGAACGCATTCTCATAAAGCATTTCACCCCTCCCTCTCTCTCAGACCTCATGCTTTAGGGGGCATCTGTTACACAACATTTTATCACCGTCCCTGCAATCCCTCGCCCCACATATTGGAGGGTCTTTCCCGTGACCTGTGACCAGTGTCATACTCTACAAACACCTTTTTTACATCCTTCTGCATAAGAACATCATTTCTCCTGTTGAACATTTCCTCAGAAAGCCCATAAAATCTATGTTTTGGCATTGGTGCGGGTAGCCAGTTCACCCCTCGCGCTAGTGTGGACGATGTACACTAGAGGCCGCACCAGTTGGCGCTCTGTCTCTTTGTTGTGCCTGCGCCAGCCTTTTTGGGAATGTTTTTTAACAAATTAGAGGTGGAAGTTTCCTTTAACCACCTCAGGGATGGGTCACAGGAAGTGGTTAAACTTGATGAGCCACGGATCTCCCTCTTTAGGTAGTGGTTCCTCCTCCCATGGAACACTCCTTGAAGATAGGTCTCCCTTCCATGATTATAGGGATCCTAACCTCTCCCTCTCCCTCTATATAAACATGCCTTCTCCCTTTACAAAATCTAGTTGAACATATAGCCAAGAAGTTGAACTTGGAGAGGAGAGACTATAGCTGAGTAATCGCTATTTAGAAGGTAGAACCAAGGAGAATTTCGTAGAGAGAGCCCCGTCTGAATTCTCGACGAGCTTTGTGAGACGCACTCCACTGGAACCGTGTTGGAGGAGACCGCAACGTCAAAGCTTGGTTGTACTCTTCCTTCTTTCCTTTAATATACTTGACTATGGTATTGGTTCCATCTTTGTGTTGTGTTTATTAATGCATTGATTTAGTCTTCTTCGACTGACTTATAGTTATGGATGCGAAATAGTATGTTGTATATCGTCTTTGTTTCTTGTGTATGTGCGGGTACCCGAGCGTGAGAACGAGCGGATCGTGATCTGTCAAACCAGGAATGAGAGGTAGGCACTCTTTCGACGACAACAACAACACACGATATATAGTAAGTTATCTACCGAATCTTCGTTCATTCGTTAACTAGGAATTGATGTCATATCGTGTCTTGTTTGTGGCTAGACCCACTCTAGGGTTAGTGGGATCGCCTCTGTTCGCAGAGGGGATTTACCTCACCAACAACAGCGACCAGAGGAAGTTGGCGCTGAAAGATAAGCTAGAAAAATAAAAATGGAGAAGGGCGACAGTATTCCAAAATATCTCACGAAGTTTTTCCATTGTAGGGATGAACTGGGAAATGTGGGGATTATAGTTGATGCTGATGACTTGGTGAGCTTGGCTCTCCTTGGGCTTCCGAAGATTTGGCATAGCTATGAAGACTCTGTTAATGGACGGGAGAAACTGCCGGGTTGGGAGTGACGTTGGTCAGATCTTGTGCAGGAGGAGATAAGGTGAAGTACCAGGGATGGCTCTTCATCGAAGAATGATGATGAAGAGAATTGTGCTTTGGCTGCCAAAGCAAGGAAAGGAAAGGGGAATAAATCCCATCCAAAATCCGAGGCTAAAGGCAAGAAGCTGGATTTGTCCAAAGTGAAGTGTTTTCACTGTCACAAACATGGGCTTCTCACCACTAACTGCCCACAGAAAAAAGAAGAACAAGAAGGCTACTGGAGCTGCAGCTGGAGAGGCCTTAGCCTCACAATTTGAACTTGATTTCTCTTTGATCGCATGCTTGGTTTAGATCTCAATGGGTTCGGTGTGGTATCTTGATAGTGGTGCATCTTTCCATATGACGGGAGACAAGGAGTTGTTTAGTGACTTGGAGGAGAAGGATCTCTAAATACATATAGAGATGGGCGACGATAGTAGATACAGTGCAACTGGAATTGGGACCATTACCTTTGAGAGGGAGTCAGGTAAACCAGTTATGTTGAAAGATGTTATGCATGTCCCAAGTCTGAAGAATAACTTGGTCTCGGTCGCAATGTTGGAAGACAGAGGTTATGACGTTGTTTTTAGCGAGGGAAAAGCTTTCCTACAACATAAAACAACGGGTCAAACCAAGAGGATAGGGATTCGAGTTAAGAATCTCTACAAGCTAGAGGTAGATGGCTGCGTTGTAATGATGGGCAAAGCAAAATAAGTGGTGAGTCGGGATGAGGGCGAATTATAACACAAGAGATTGGGCCATCTTCACCATGGCGCCTTCAAGATTTTGCAGCAGATTTCTACTGGACTTCCCAAGGGCACTCTTGTGCAGTCAGATCAGTGCAAAAGATGTATTATGGGTAAGTTTATGAAGACCACCTTTCACGAGAAGGAGAACCATGCTTCGGTGATCCTAGAGAGAATTCACACAGACGTGTGTGGACCTTTCTCGGTTGCTTCAACAACAAAACACAGGTATTATGTTATATTTGTTGATGACTATTCTTGTAGATGTTGGATCTTCTTCATGCAGAAGAAGAGCGAAACATTCTCAAAGTTCTGTGAGTTTAAAGCATTGGTGGAGAAGGAGTTGGGGAAGCAAGTGAAGGCTCTACGAAGCGATAATGGTGGTGAATATATCTTGAAAGAATTCAAAGACTTTTGTAGCAAAGAAGGAATTCAAAGATAACTCATAGCAACTCATAACCCACAGCAGAATGGGGTCGCATAGAGGAAGAACAGAACGATCATGGGTGTTGCACGATCTATGTTGCATGACCAGAGCCTACCGATGCACTTGTGGACGAAAGCATGCAACACTGCATTTTATGTGCAAAACCGTTGTCCTCATAGAGTAATTGGCATGAGTACACCTGAAGAAGCTTTTATTGGTAAGAAGCCTGATATTTCTCATTTGAAGATTTTTGGCTCATCTGTTTACATTCATGTGACAAAGGATGCCAGGAAGAAGCTGGAGCCGAATGCAGAAGTTGGGATATTTGTGGGGTACACAGAAACACCCCATAATTATTGTGTGTATTTGCCAAACAATTGAATGACTGTGGTGTGACGGGATATAAAATTCAATGAGGTGAAAGCCATGAAGTTGTCACTTGAGAGGGAGCTACACTTGCATGCAGAGGAGGAGCTTCTTATTCCCAAAGATGAGCCTCTAGATGTGGATCAGCCACAAGAGGAGATTCATGGAGTGGAGGAGTCCACTCATGCAGAACCAAACATCAAATCTGGCAGAAGGCGTACCACAGAAGCTGAGAGACTGCTTGATGCGGCAGAGAATGTAGGAGTCCCTACATCACAGCGCAAACAGAGACAATCACCTCACTGATTTACTAGATACATGGCTCTTATGAGCAAGTGTGTCGTGACAGAGCCATCTTTTTTTTAAGAAGCAACGCAGGAGCCCACATGGGTAGATGTTATGGTGGAGGAGTATGACTCCATTGTCAGAAACAATGCTTGGGAGATTGTTCCAAGGCTGGTGGGTAAATCAGTGGTAGATTCGAAATGGATCTACAAGGTAAAGAAAGCTGCTGATGGGAGTGTTGAGAAGTATAAGGCAAGATTTGTTGCTCGAGGCTTCTCACAGATCGAGGGGATTGATTATGAAGAAACCTTTGCACCTGTCGCATGGTATTCTTCCATAAGGACCATCCTTGCTCACTTAGCGCAAATGGGCTGGCACATTCATCAGATGGATGTGAAGACCGTGTTCTTTAATGGGATCATTGAGGAAGAGGTGTACATTGAGCAGCCTGAAGGATTTGAGATCTTCAGCAGCGAGTCGCATGTGTGTAGACTCAAAAGAGCGTTGTATGGGCTGAAGTAAGCACCACGTGCTTGGTACACATGGATCGACAACTATTTCACTGGACTTCGCTTCACCAAGAGTGAGGCGGATGCAAACCTATACCAAATTGTGGTGGAGGGTAAGCTTTTAATCGTTGTTCTTTATGTTGATTATTTAATACTGACGAGTGATGAGCAGTTGATACACTCATGCAAGGCAGATCTTGTAAAGGAGTTCGAGATGAAGGATTTGGGCCTCCTTCATTATTTCCTTGGATTGGAAATATGGCAGCGAGAAGGTGAACTATTTGTGTCTCAAGGCAAGTATGCTTGGGAGATACTTGGCAAGTTTCACATGGAGGAATGCAAGCCCATGGATACTCCTCTTCCAGGAAATTGGAGGAAAGAGGATGCTACATTGGTAGAGGTAGTGGATGCCACTGTTTATCGACAGTTGGTGGGTTTGCTCATGTATTTAGTTAATACAAGACCGGACATATGCTATGCGGTGAACCAGCTTTCACAAGCAATGGTTAAGCCTACCAAGCTCTTTTGGAAGGCAGGCAAACATGTCCTGAGATATCTCAGGGGCACATTTGAGTATGGCTTATGGTACCGATAGACGGATGAAGTGAAGTTGCATGGCTTCACGGATGCAGATTGGGCAGGCAGCCCAACGGACATAAAGAGCAGATCAGGAGGGGTTTTCAGTATCGGATCTACAGCAATTTCTTGGTACAGCAGGAAACAAAGATCCATGGCACTCAATTCAGCGGAAGTAGAATACATGGCAGCAAGTTAAGCTGCATGTGAGGCTATTTGGATGAGGAAGATCATGGTCGGTTTGTTCGATTCACATTTAGATCCTACAGTGATACATTGTGATAATCAGAGTTGCATTAAACTCTCGATTAATCCTGTGTTTCATGATAGATCTAAACATATTGATATCTGGTATCATCATAACAGAGATTATGTGCAGCGGAAGATCATGTTGCTTCAGTACATTCCTACGGAAGATTAGGATGCAGACATTCTGACGAAGGCACTTGGTAGGAGCAAATTTGAATACCATAGAGGCAGGATCAGGGTGAAGGATAATCCCTATCTTGTTGAGAGGGAGTGTTGAGATTCAACAAGATGATGAGCTTAGTGAAAAGTAAGCACGTTCACTAAGTGGGGCCCATAGGCTATATTTAGGTGTATGTCTATTTTTAGACATGGTGAGCATATTCTATAAGTTGCAGGATGCTATTTGTAGATGGTTGGTCAATTGTGGAAAATAGATGAAATTCTATTTTTAGAATATTGGGCGAAGTCTATTTATAGATCTTCGATCTAAAAATAGGTGCATGTCGATTATTATTAACCTTTAATAATAATCCGACAATAAACATCAACTTATTCTCTTGGAGCACTTTATTTCAGTGAACAGATTTGGAAAATCAGTGGGCTGAAGGAATTACGCAATTCCTAGGGTTTATTGGTGGCTCATGCATGGAGGACTTAGTTAGAACTGAAGTGGAAAAGTTATGACAGAGTTGGAAGAGTAGTTACGGGAGTTGTTATTTAGTTTAACTCAGTTAATGGAGTTAAAATCAGTTGAGCTAGTTGTATCTATTCTAACTGAAAGATACACTAGTGAGAGTTAAGTGAATTAATTAATTAATTAATTCACAACTAATAACTCACTAACAACTGAACAAATATTACAGTTAACTACAGTGCATGTCAGTTCCAGTGGAGACCTAGTGGAGAGATAGGTGAAAGGGTGAGATGGACTATCCGTTGTGACTATAGTGATGCATTCAATGCATCTGCCACACATTGGAGTTGCCAATGAGGATTGCGCAGTCAAGGCAAGGCCAATTCGAATTCATTCAGGGGTCTTCTTCAGCAGGGATTGCACGGTGGAGGCAGGCTATCAGGAGGCAAGAAATTGGTGCATAGAGATGCAAATTTCTGCATGACCGTTTGTAATGATTGTTGATTGTACTAAGAGCTTGATGTACTAAGCTTTGTATGAGATTATTACATGATTCCATTGATATACATAATATATGATAGTTGGGGTTTTTAGATTTAAGCTTTCCCGTTAAATAACTGTGTTATGTGCGATTGAATTTATTCACATGTGTTTGCAATTGAGTTTTAAATTTCTGCAAGTTTAATAGTGGAAGGATTTTGTAATTAGCAAGAAGATAAATATCGTTAGATCAGGAGAATCCGATAATACATCAGTATTAATAAATTTCTACATGAAATGAGGTTTGGAAGCAGAAAGAGGGGTTAAACCCTTATAAAAATTTATGATAGCGTGAGAAATGACTTTGGAGCGGACAAAACAAAAAAAATGCATCGCGGAGTGCGATGGAGGACAAAATTTGCTATGTGCGATGTCGCAATCGCAACTTCACAAGTTTAAAGGGATAGCGGTAAGGATTAACAAGAATGAACTAAGTTGTGAGAAGTGCAAAGTGCGACAAGTGATGTGGTGGGTTGCGAATCGCAATATCGCAAGTTTAAAGGAATAGCGGTAAGGATTAACAAGAAT
This sequence comes from Pinus albicaulis, assembly GCA_034641835.2. Lineage (NCBI taxonomy): Eukaryota > Viridiplantae > Streptophyta > Pinopsida > Pinales > Pinaceae > Pinus > Pinus albicaulis. The sequence continues at coordinate 899,572,360 of CM076579.1, forward strand.
GAACTAAAATGTGCGAAGTGCGATTGACGACGAGGTAAAAGTTGCGGGTTGGATATGCGATGTGGTATGTTCTGTGAAGTGCGACAAGTGACATGGCAGAGTTATCGCATCGATGAAATGAACAGTAAGCGTTATGCGAAAAGTTAAACTGTGCGATTTCTGATATTACAATATCGCAATCGCAAGAACGGGCGGTAAGTGTTAATGGTAAAAGCTAAAGGATGCGAAGTGTGATGGCGACGTGTCGGTGGGACCGACAGTGGGGCGCGATTTCACAATATCGCAATCACAGGAACCACCAGTAAGTGTCAGGGGAGGAAAGGTAAATGGTGCGGAGTGTGATTTTGCAATATCGCAATCACAAAGAACGAGCAGTAAGTGTTAAAGGTAAAAGGTAAACGATGCGAAGTGCGATTTCGCAATATCACAATCTCAAAGAACGAGTGGTAAGTGTTAAAGGTAAAAGCCAAATGTTGTGATTTGCAAAGTGCAATGTACAGTGGCGGGATACTCGAGGAGCAAAGGCAGAGGTCGAGTTTTCGATGGTTTTGAATGGTTTTGAACATGTGTTGCATAAAAAAGGTAAGGTAGTTGTGAACGGAGAAGAACAAAGAAGTAAGGCTTGAAGTGGTTAAGTGCGTTAGGAAAAAGGGTAAATGCAGTGTTAAGGTGAGAAGGAAAGGAGGGGAATGGAGGCGTAAGAGCAGTGCTCAAATATGAAATACACTTGCAGATTATGCACGGGAAACAAACATAAATGCGTGATAAAACAGTGAAAGAAAGGCTTGGACTTGGTAATACAATTTCTTCCCAAAACTCAAACATAAAGCAATTTTGGTCTGTGGGAAGGTCTACCTTGCTCGAACTCTATTGACAGAGATGAGAGGGGGCACTTCACCACAGTTTTTGGAGTTTTTTCTCTATTTACTACGCATAAGCAATTAAAAACTAAAGTAGCACAAAAACTAAACAACAATGAAACTTATCAGAAGTAGATCTAACTTAAATGAAATAATCAAAACTAGCTAAATGAAAGAAAGGAAAAGATAGTAACAACAAAGAAGCTGAGGCACATGGATTGGGCCCTAACTAATGAGCCTAGCCCTCTGAAACTTAAATCAGTTGAATGAAATCAGTCTACTCATTTCATAGAAGATTAACTTCATACATCTCCGAGAGTTTAGTCACTGAATAAAACAAAAAGATCAATAGCTCACAACAATAGTTATGAATGGAATCGAGACTAGAATAGACTAACTCTTCCTAGCTCTAGCTCTGCTCTATTTATTCTACAGGGAAGCTACCAACAACTCCCTAGAAAATGGTGATTGAGTCCACTTGACTCTCAATGAACAAGGATTGGGTGCACTCCTCTTTGATTTGCTTCACTACCTCTGGAATTCGAATTGCTGGAGAGAATCTTTGGGATCCTTCGACTGCCTTTGAGGGTGGAAAATCCTCCTATAATTCCTCTTTGTTGTCTCCTTCGTGTCTTTATGATAAAATCCTTATAAAAATGATTAATAATTTATGATTTTTTGCACTCAACCTTATATTAGGCACTAAGGGTATGTTAGCCTTAATCACCACCTATACTAGCATCATAAAACCAAATAATAATAAAAATGCAAGAAAAAGAGATTTAAGAAGGAAAAAAGGTGACTATTAATCCCTCTGAATATGTCTAATGATGGAGCTCATTAGGTATCGCCCACGAAGTGGTGGGTAACAATGCCCATTCCTTAGACTCTTTCTAGCAGATCAAGAAAAGGACCAACTAAAGAGCCAAGTCAGGCTCTTGTAATTGGGAGAGATAACAAAAGATAACAGAAGGGTGCGCTAGACACTTTGAGATGAGGAGATTAGAGTTCTCGGCCTTAGCTAGCTCGTATTGCCCTATTTTTTGATGCTTTGCATTTAACTCATGGCATACTCTCTGTGACCTATGTGATCATTTGTGTGGCTATATGTTAAAACCATTGAGTTATTGGTTAAGTTTGTGTGGCTTGCGTGAGCATTAGTGAATGAATGTACCACTAAGTGTTGGTTGTTGAGCTGGCGAAGCACTGGAACAATGGGCTCCATCACTTGAAATCGTGTTTAACCCATTGGCGTGAACCCTTTCCATATGAGAGGATATCCTCATACCCTGGATCTGGCTCAGGGGTGGTCAACTACAATAAAGGTTGCATTGTAATTGGCCTATGGTTGGGTGGACAGTGGAAGTCCCTCTTTCAATTTCCAACTATTTTAAGTTATCCAAATAAGTATTATTGGTTATGCAAGCTAGATTATAGGCTATGGTATGCCTTATGGTGCTTATGACTAATGATCAATCTTGTGTCATTTATGTAAGAATGCGTGATTCACTACCTAATCAAGATCAAACAACTAATTTTTAGATCTATCATGATTAGAGTTGCTTGAGTTATGTGGATGAAGCCTTCTTAGCCATTTGTAGGCTGTCTGATATGTCCTTGATTGGTGATCTAAAATCACTAAGTACTAATCTGTGATTTCACAAGTTTCAATTATCTTTATAAATTTATAAGTTTGGGTAGTTCACTGCCATAACCATGGTGGTGGGTTATCTTATTAGGAGTTTAATTTATGTGTTGTTTATATGGAATAGCTCTACCTTAGGAAGGTTGTCGAGATCTCCGTAGGATCATGGTGAATGTATGCTTTAGTTGTGTTTGTAGTCATGATTTAACTTATGGATTTGTGTATTTGTTGATATGATCGTGAAATGCAGAGCCATATTCATAGTCATGTATGGCTACTTGATGTGCTTAGCTAGAATGTCACAATGTGTGAATTCCATTATTTGATATGTTGTGAGTATCACGGACATCTGAATGTTTAAGAGTGTTTATTGTCTTTCATGGTAAAGGACTACGAGTTTGTGCAACGTTTGATGAATCATTGGACGCAATAGTGTTTGTTGTGAGCCATTCCATAGTTTTGTATGATGCTCCTATATCCAAGTTTGCAAAAATGCATTAACAATAACCTAGCCTGTCTCAGCATTTGGTAACAAACACGTTGGTAGGTCTAACGATTGTATTGCGAATATGAATAATGTTTGGAATGATCAATGTTTAGATAAGGGTCTTATCCTTGCAGAATTGGTGTTCAGAGGAACGCCTTGCTTCAAGGAATCATTGACAGGGCATCGACTGCTTGAGTCATGGATTTATATTTGTATATGTATACTTGCTTTGTTGGTATTAGACCCTCGTCGGCCCAGACCGGGGGTATCGACTGATTGTGTTGTGGTATAATCGTTACATATGTATGTAACCGCATCGTCATGGGGCAAGGGTTTCTAAAGTATGTGGGTCTTGTACACATCCATCGTTGTTGTCCTAGATTGTGGCTATGAGGGCAACAAGTGATTAGATGTGTTAACACTAAAGTCCCATTAGACCAGCTAAGGTCTTGACTAACTGTCGACACTAAAGTCCCGTCAGACCAGATAAGGCCTTGACTGGTTGTCGGCACTGAAGTCTCATTAAATCAGATAAGGTCCTGACTAGTTATCGACACTAAAGTCTTGTCGGATCAAATAAGGTCTCAACTGGTTGTCGACAAGTCTTGTTGAATTAGATAAGGTTTCGACTAGCTGTTGGCACTAAATTCCCGTTAGACAAGATAAAAGTCTCGAATGGCTGTCGACACTAAATCTTGTAGACCTAGGCAAAGGCTTCGACCAGTTGTGTTATGACGACTCTTGTCATTTGGATCACCATCAACCCCAACACACTAAAACACTAACTCATTGTTGGCAAGCATTGTGGGGTTGGGTCTGATGGGACCGATGGTCTTGAGTCTATGTGGATTCCACATGGTAGCCTGATGCTAATGTGGCACCATGTGATTGGCCGAACTTTAAACGAGCATATCTCTCAATCCAGGAGTCAAATTGAGATAAAATTTATATTGTTGGAAAACTCTCGACGAGCTGAATGCAATGATGTTGTCCAAATTTAGATTTCACAAGCTTTGGAGAAGAAGGATTTTTGTAACACCATCTCCATAGTAACACCATAGAGGTCAGGTTAGTTAAAAGTAACTTCTCCCACAACCCGAGAAGAGCAAGGGGGTGGGAGGGAGCATTACATTTTTCAACCAAAATTTGAAAACATATATGTTTTATAATCCTCACCCTCCTACGTCTTTTGAGCTAACAAATTTTGGCCATTTAATAAAGAGATTTGTTTTTATTTCTTCATCACTACACTATGCCTAGGCTAGGACCAACCCACGTCTTGGATGGAAGAATGATATGCGCAATAATGAGATGCTGTCACCAAGATTATCTGGACTTTACCCCTTGAAACAATGTAAACCCCACAATTGACTTGCATCATAAACTCCTCCCCATAAAATTTAGAACCTAAGACTAGATAGAGATTAAACTCCACACTGACCAAATACTCTACACATCATCAATACTAACCAAAAATACCCTTATTTTAAAGTTTTTATTAAAAAAAAAAACTCTTTATTTGTAAGTTTTATTTATTTTAAAATTTAAAATCAATCATTTGCTCCAAGTATCTTTTCCCGGAGCACCCATTTTGTGAATTAGCTCACCGATTTTTGTCAATTATTTCGTTTTTGAAGTCGAAGCACAAAATAAACGAAAATAGAAGTGTAACAGAAAAAGGAAATCTCGTTTACGAAGTTGGGGCTGAAAAGAAATCAAAAGAAAAGAAATAGGAAAAAAAGGGGAAAACCAAAACAAAACAAGGGGTCTCAGGGAGGGTTTGTAGGGTTTGGTCAGAACGGATTCTCTATGCTGTAATGCAGCGTTTCTTCAACGAAGGAAATCTTTCAAAGTTATTTCTGTCGTGTCCGGTGCTCAAGGTTTTTGGGTAAAGGCCTCGACCCGACGTTCAATGGTCTTCGGTAATTCTTGCCATTAATCACTTCATAAGTTTCTGCGATTATTTTAGCCGTTGAATTATTATATTGTTAAGAAAATTAGCTCAATGTTCAAACCTGCAACAAGCGTGCAGAGGCACGTTCAATTCCCGCTCACTCCAGTATAAATCGATCAATATAACCAACATCTTGCACCAAATACATTTCCAGTGAAATTTAACAGTCTGTATTCACTGACTTGATTTAAGGGGGTACTGGAGTTAGGGAACTGAATGTGTCTCTGCACGATTCCTCGCGGCGGATTTATATTTGTATTATATTTAGCTATTGCGTTTTATTTCGTTATCGAAGAAAATTTTGCTATTTTAAATTAGTCACTAGAGAAAATAATAATAGATTAAAATCCGCTCATTTTTGGCCATGTAATGGTACTTTGTGTTCAGATTCAATTATCAGGTGGCTATTTTCTGCTTAGTTTTTGCTGAATTACGAATACATCAAACTACATTTAGGTAAGCCTTTGTTCCACCGTTAATGGTGGGACACGGTCCATTTTGTTAACTTTTAATAGAACAGCGGTGTGGATATATTTTAATGGGTTGATAATTCCCACGAGACAATGAACGCTGTTTATTATTATTTCTTTTTGGTGGGGTTTGCTTTATGAGATGTCAGGTTATAACTTATTACGAGAGCAAACGCATTTCTTCTATTTTTCTCTTCCGAAGGTCTTGTTGCTTAGGCATGTTGTCATCCCCAGGTTTGCTGCCATGGCTGGGTCATTCGCTGTGGAAACGCCTCTGCCTTTACAGGTTTGTATCCTTTTCATCCTTGTCTGCGAACTTTCCTTTCTGTTCTCACTTCGTCCAGGGCTCGTTTTGGAAGTGTGTAATAGATTATTGTGAGTTAATTGCACTGGCAGTATATCTCTTAGTACCAATTTGAAGTAATATAAGTTCACAGTACATGAAAAAAGCGATAACTGATGAAATTTTTGTCAGCTTTATAGATAACTGATAGACTGAATAAATTGTAGTGCCGCGGAGCATTACACCCACTTATTTCATCAATGTCTTAGTAGATGAAATATGTTTGAACTAAATTACCTTGTACCACATGAAACATGTTTGAGCTAAATTAGCTTGTACCTTATGAAACATGTTTAAGCTAGTTATCTTGTATCAGCTGGGACATGTTTGAGTTAAATTATCTCAATTGATAATTAGCAATGTTAAACTGAATTGGTAATGTTGCACTAGTCGGAATTTAGAAAGATCATTTTATTAATGGTGTGCTGCATATCATGTTTGAACTTTGAACCTGGTGGTTTTGGTATCTGAAATAAAAATAAATTATAAATTTATTATCTAACCTCTATCTTTGCACGATATTGATATCTGCCCAGTGGTACGTTAGAATAAAATCGTCTCCAGTAAGCTGAGTTTAATTTTTAAGCCAATCTTGATGTACACAATGGTGCATTACAAGAAATTTTCACTGTTTAAATTAAGCTGAGTCGACAGAATATGTTTAATGCACTGACATATCTCAAAGTGTGTGAAGCTGAACCGCATCATGTGAACTTTAACTATTATTGCATCAAACGAGTCAGATCAGTCTAATTGTTACTGTTAGTAGACTTGAGCAATCATCTTGCACTGGTCAGTGCAAATAAACTTTCCGTGAATACCCTGTAAATGTTACCCAGGGAAGAAGAAGAATTTAACCTAGTTTGTAGCTGGTGGTACTGACCTTTTGGTTGTTGTCTGTTCATTTCTGAGTGGCATCATTTGACACATGGCACCACAGAAAGCCCTTGGACCTCAAGGGCAGATGTGATAAAAATCTGGGACACAACACTTCATGGTTTGTGGCTTTATATGAATACTTTTGTTACAGGAGATCATGCTGGAGTTTCGGGCTGGAATTATGTCCCTGGAAGGGACACGGGTTGTGCCAGATACTCGTAAAGGACTTGTTCGTGTAGCTAGGGTAAGTTAAAGTCTGGTATTCTTCAATACCTACTTGGCGAGCAAAATCACTCTGGCATTGAAGGGAGGTTTAATCATTTGATTTATTGGTTTTGATTTCTAGTTAGAACCATTATTTTGCTGTCATAAAATGTACCAATTTAATAAATTTCCACAGGATTTTTCTCGTCTTTTCTTAAGATTTTTTTCCATCGTAAATTTTCTACCCTTGATTGCTTATTTTTCCATACTGTTCCTGAACAGGGAGATGAGGGTTTGTTGCACTTTCAATGGCTCAATCGAACAAGTAATGTGGTAGAAATTGTATCCTTGAATTTAATATAGCCAAGGATTTGGATGCATATAGATTTATGGAGTAATGTGATAGACATTGTATCCTTGAATTTAACATAACCAAGGATTTGGACGCATATAGATTTATGGAGTGAATTTATGACATAATTCTGCAACCTCCTGCAAATAAGTGTGAGGTTCTCGATGACTTGTTTCCTTCACAGAGTTCATAGGATCAAATTGTTCTTCCTGATGAAGCTATATTTGAAAAGGTATTCTACAGTTTTGTAGCAGCAACTTGAAAGTCATTTCCAATTTAAGCTGGGTGTTCAATTAATTGCCCTTTTCACCCATCATTTTGTGAGGTTTGTTTGAGTGCAGGTCCAGCAAACGTCCGGTCGAGTGTACATTTTGAAATTCAAGGAGGATGATCGCAAATTCTTTTTCTGGATGCAGGTAGAATGAACGCATTACTGAATGCATTTTCTATTTTTTTTCAACCAAAATCCATGTTAGTTGTTTCACAATATTGCTGGTCATTGACAGGAACCAAAAGCTGATGGCGATTCACAGATATGCAGCTCTGTGAACTACTTCATCAATCGCCCAATAGGTATACTTCTTCAATTATTTATTGTGCTGCAATTGTTGCATAAAAGCCATTTAGCTTTGAAATTTAGACAATTTAGTTTGTCACAGAGGAAGGAGATGAGGTTGAAACTTCGACAGCTCTCCAGATGTCAGAAGCCTCAGATGGTGCTGTCGGAATTGAAGTTTCTTCAAGGTAGAATATATCAGTTTATTTACTATACGTGATCATATTTTTGTTGATTACTTTTTGTTCATTACGATATTGTTTTCCTATGTCACTAAACAATTTTTTATCTGATTGCTTCTACTACAGATGTTCCTTAACTTTTTGAAAATTGATAACCATTGAAAGTAATGTCCATTTGGTAATGCTTGTTTACCTTTTGATATCAGCTGAGAGCCTTTTTTATTAGTGCATTTTCTTCACAGAATTAGTGGGCTTCATTCATTAAAATAATTCATATTTACAAACAGAATCTCCTAAGAACTTTTGGTGTAAGTAAATGCCTCTGGCCAAATCTTTCATTAAAACAATTCATATTTATCAAATGTCCAAAGAAAGTTTCGGCCATAGCCATTTACCTACACCAAACGTTCTCAGGAGATTCTGTTTCTAGCAACAATAAAAGCTATAGGAAGGTCAATTAGTTCTCTGTAAAATAATCAATTGTTGGCAGATTACAGGGGATTGAAAAGGGCAGCATTACTTCACTAAAGTTTGTAATTACCTTTTGATACCAGTTGTAAGCTTTTTTTGTTAGTGCATTTTCTTCACAGAAGTAGTGGGCCTTGTTTTCACAAATTCTAGCAGGCCTTGGAGAGAGAAACCTTACAAGACAAAGCTAGACCAAGTGCTAACAATGGGGCAATGGCCCACTGTCACCACAGCCAAGGCCCCTTGCTCTTTATGGATTTTCATTGATGGGAGGAGTCCTGGTAGGATAGGTTAACCTATGAAAGGTATTCTAAGGTTAAGGTATAAAGGTGATGGGCTAGAATCTCTCGAGAAAGGCTCAAATTTCAGGTATGCGGCTTCACTATGAAGCGATACGCTTTCTATAAGAGACCTAGGAAGAAAATGCACAAACCTAGGGTTTGTTGATTTTGCTTGAGCATTGGAATTCCCAAGGTCAAGGCAATGGAGAGAAAAAGGTTTCTTAAGATATACTTTAACAAGTACAAAGTTAATACAACCGTCAAGGAAGTCCTCAAGTTGAGGAAGGTAAAGCTAGGGTTTCCCTCTCAGGGCAATACCTAGGGCGAGAGATTTTATGGAGGAAACTTAAATGTAAGTCCCCCAAATTTATAGGTCAAATAGCTAAGACCCTCTACTTGATGTTTAGGCTCTCAAGCCTCCACAAAACCTCTCCTCTAAAATTTCGCTCTAGCCCCTAGTTTGCCGTCCTTCCCTTAAAAGGGTCAAAATTTCAAGAGAAGAATTTATGGATGAAGTGTAAGAATGATTAGCAAGGACTTGGACAAGTGCCTTGTCCTTTGGGCATAAGGAGTCAAGGATGCTCAAGATAAGCTAAATTTTTTCTGAGGAGGCCAAAATATGATGCCCTAGGTATCAATTTCCAACAATTATCCACTCTAAGGAAAATGGAGTTTGATGAAGAGTTATACGAATTCCTCCATTAGGAACATTCATTACATGTTATACAATGAGTAACATATGCAATTCTCAACTAGCTAGCCTTTGAAATTTATTTTCAAGAAATTAGGGCATAAACACAATCTAGAAGCAACAATTCCATACATTAGACAATTCAAAATAATAATCTTCAACAATAGGCACTCACAAGATAACATGTAGTATATCCGTCCATTCACCAAAGAAATAGCTCCAAAGACAATCCAAAATTGCTTCCAAACATCAAAATGCATCCAAGATACTCTAATAGCCAAAGAAGCAACAAATGCAAATTCCTTTAAAGAGGCTGAAAATCCCAAGTGTGACGATGATTGAACACAATGATTTGATCTCAAATATATACGAGTCCTACAATTTTGAATTAGAGTAAGAAGCTCCTCCTAAGTCATAAAGTAATTTGAAGAATCACTCTAGGTCACATGTCGACCTAATAAACAATGTGCAAACAAAGAGGCCGAAATGTTGACGTCATGCATGCGTAGGCCCTTCTAGGGCATGTGTTGGGCTCCTTCAGTGCCAAGGTGAGTGTAAAGGGCTCCAAAAATCATGATCTAGTGGTTTTCACCTAGACTCCCATGCAAATCATCACGTGGACCCCAGTTTTGAGTTTGGGGTACAAGTGAGGTTTCACGGGTATCTTGGTGATAAAATAGCTCGGTTTTGCGCCAACGTTGTGAGCTCTGAGGATGGTGCTAGCCCTCCCATGTCTCAAGGGGTGAGACAAACCTCATCTAGGCCTCAAATCAACCGCCAAACCATGTGATCACTGCTTAGCTAGTTGGGGCACGCTGGTCCAAGTGCACCATCTCGTGAATAATATGTGGCAAAGTGTAAGCATGCTGAGGTGCTAGGGGTGCCCATGGATATGCATGATGCTATGCAAGTGACAATATGATCCTGTGGGTGTCAATATGATCCTTTTGGTGGACTTGGGCCCCAGTTAAGTTGCCCAGCTCATAATGAAACTACCTACTAATCACACGCAAGATCCAGTTTTGCAACTTATGACATCAGGTACCTTTAATCATTTTTGCATCCAAGTGAACCAAGCTTGCAAATAATGGGCAATGTGACACTTCATACAAGGTTCCTCTTCCAAAATTGGGGCCTTAGTCACGTAATGGTGTTACCTCCATGTGTAGGAGTGGCTAATAGATGACCCTATTAGGCGTATCCAACCCCCAAAGGGAAGTGACATGTACTAAGTGTTCCCTTCAATCAATAGGTGTCATGTGAATAATGATGGAACAAAGGGGAAGAAGGGGTCTCAAGGCCAAATTCCATTATCAAAGGGGTAGCAATAATGAGGAAATCCACATTCAGGGCATACAGATGTGAGGAGAGAGCAATCGTATTCCCTTTTGCTTTTTCTTCATATTACTACTCGAAGCTCTAGGAAATGAGAGCATGCTTTGAATGATGTGTAGCAGTGGTTACCCCCTTAGTGGTGTGGCAGTTCATCACCCACTAGGGGTTGGGACATGCAAGGGTTCCTTTCTATGATGTAATAGGGCAACATTGGCCCTATGAACTGGGTGATGGCCATAATGATAAGAGGTAGAGTTCATGCTTGGATTTTGCCCACGTGCTAATATTAATGCCCTTGCCATATTTTGCATTTTATATTTTTCTTTCTTTTGTTTCTTGTTTGTGGCAATTATATGCTCTTTTTTTATTTTGATTTTAGCTACATCAACCTCTTGGGGAAACATTTCTAGGGCTGACCCGAATACGTGGAAAAGGGGAGGGGGTGTGCTGAATCCCAGTGGACCCATTGTCAAGTGGACCTGGAGAAGGGAGGTGGAATAAGGGCTTGTAATGTACGGAAGGGAGTGATAAGTATGGAAAAGGGATAGATGGAACACACTATCTCAATCATGGATTCCCAAGTAGTGTCCCTTCCTAAAGCGATAAGCCATTAGAGGTGGTCCTGTTGGACTAGGATAGAAAATTAACCCCCCGTTTAAGGTGAGGGAACAAAACTACGACCAAGACCCTACTTTCTCCCAAGTCACCCCACAATCCATGCCAAATGCCCAAAATACAAACAAGCATAAGCACCCGAATGCAAAATGACTAAAATACCTTTTGACTAGAAGCCCACCTTCCAACATGTGATCCTGAGAAATGGGTGAGGGAACATATGACTAATGCAAGTGGCGGAGATATGAATGGCACGTCACATCGGCTACAAGGTGGCTCATAGGGGCTGCTGGCTGCCTACTGGAAGAGATGAAGAGGAGAAAAGTTTCTCCATGGGGTCACCCACTTTTGGCGGGTAACAAGCCTCATTCATTAAATCAATTCATCTTTATCGAATGTCCAAGGAAAGATTTGGCTGTAGCCATTTACCTACACAAAAAGTTCTCAGGAGATTCTGTTTCTAGCAACAATAATAGTTATAGGAAGGTCAATTAGTTGTGTGTAAGAGAAACAATTGTTGGAGTGCCTGAGTGTTGACTGATTATACGAGATTGAAAGGCAACATTACTTCACTAAATTTTGTAAAAGAAATATGAAAACTTGCCATATTTGAATTCAATTTGTTTTGCAACAAGTGAATCAGTCAACTTTCAGTGATTGTAACAGAGCATGAAGTCACCTGGATTAGTATTTTCATTGAACTCTGCAAAATTAGTCTATTTATATAGTCTTATCCTGGATTCAGTTTCAATTGTCTGGTTTATTCCATGGTGGGAGCCATTTAACTGGAATTTGAAAGTTGTGTAGCATGCCTTCTCTGTGTTTGAACTTTGATGCTCCCATTAATGTGAGTTTGTTAACACTAAATTTTAACTTAAATACACTTTGTATTTTAATTTTATAGTCTGTTTGACTCCGTGACAATGCTAACTCTTGACAAATAATGTTAACAATTAAACCATATGATTTGTAATTTGGGATAGAAAGAAAGAAACATACAAACATTTTTGTGATGTTGTGCCACGAAATCAGTATATAAAATATGTAATGGATCCATCTTGAATGTCTTCTGCTATTATTTCTTCCCTATGGTTGGAAGGATTATAAGTTCTGATTGACTTGTAATGATCATATAATGTTTGTTGGTGTGTTGTAGGATTAGTGCCTCTAAGAGAGGTATTTTATTACTTACCTCAAATATATACCTATTCTAATGATTATGAAGTATCGGGTGTGTCTAAGATTCTACTATATAGCTATTTTGATGTTTGTTTCATACATTTTCAGAACATGTTTCTCAAGTATGGCATTCTCATTAGCTTTGAATATAAAAGAGGTTTTATAAATATGAAAAATACATGCCTAGGAAGTATTGGGTGTGTCTAAGATTCTACTATATAGCTATTTTGACGTTTGTTTCATACATTTTCAAAACATGTCTCTCAAGTATGGCATTCTCATTAGCTTTGAATATAAAAAAAGGAGGTTTCATAAATATGAAAAATACACACCTATAAAAATATGCTTGGTTGTGGCTATGGGCATGCCCATTTCTTAGCCACTACCCATGATATGAGCACAATTGCAAGAAAGGTATGTATTTGCTGTTAGAATTTGGTCACTAGACAATGCGCACACACACACAGACACACTAGATCTGGTAACAGCTTCCCTTTTACAATGCTCAGTAAATTGCCAAATACAAGGGAAAACTTAGCCCTTCACTGTTGTCCAAACAAGGCTGTAACTCAGCCCTTCTCTGCCGTCCAAACAGGGGAAAACTCAGCCCTTCTCTGCTGTATTTTAGCCTACTTGGCCTCAACCTTTTGCTGTCACAGCTACAGTATACCCAGCAGCTTTACTTGGCCTGCCTAAAGCCTACTTGGCCTCATCAAGACAGCCTTGGTAAGGCCCTCTTGGCCATCCACAGGTCTGAGGCCTACTTGGCCTTCTTCTCCACAAGATGCTCTCTTGCCAACCACAAGAATGAATCACTCATCCTTGTGCTTATACTTTTCCAAAGGGTGCAGTACTATGGGTCATCAGAATACCATGGGTCTATGGGTGCAAAGCCCCATCACGTAGCCCACTTGCCCCACACGTGAGAACACTCCTGATGCTACCCAAAACATCAACATATGCACACAAAGAAATTGCTGCAACTGTACATGCTATATACTTTTTGGAATTCTGTACATGAAATCCAAAATTGGAATGTACTTGCATAGCTTTTATTTCCTGCCTTTTCTAGATATAACTAAAAGCCAGAAGTGATAACGATAAGCATGAGATAGGACAACTATGCTGCAAAGCGTGCGGGATAGTACATGTAGACTCAATGCATGTATGTTCACTAGGAAAAGTCTTATCAACACCTCTTTATTGAGAGGAATTTGTCCCTGATATCTGCTGTAGATCTGGGTAGTGCCGCTCAAATGCTGACTGGTACATCCCCTTAGCTTGAGTTGGCAATGATCCTTTTTGACAAAGTAAGTAGTACTGTAAATTATTCCTAGCAGTGTGCGCGCAAGCATCAAGAGGAGTATCCTCAGTAAAAGAGGTTGAAAATCTGGACTGGTGTCTTTAGGATGAGAGATAACAATTTTTCCTCCAGATTTGGTGGCTCATAAAGCTTAAGTTGGCTCATATTCACCACAGCATGTATACCAAGCTGAGAAGGAAGAGTCAACACAAAAACACTTTCCCCAAATTGCTGCAAATTGGTACAAGGCCCACGCCAAATAGGTTTTAGTTTATGATGTTATGGGATTTAAATACTTCTTTTATACATGCAGAGCTAAATTTATCACTGGAAATGTTGAAGGACTTGATGCTGATCACAGAGCACTTTGTATTTGGCCCGAGTCTTAATTAATGGATTATGAGCAAATGGACAAAAGAAGACACCATAGCATGCTCCTTTTGTTGATGAGTTAAATGAGCTTTGCATAGAGTTTCTGGAATCTCATAGGGTGTATAGGGTTAGAGAGTGTCCTTTAGAAATATGGATAGCTCTATTTTGATTATGTTGCAACACTTGAAGATAAGTGCCCCATTGTTTGTTTGTTGGTGATAAATATGAAGAGCATGAACCAAAGAGTGATTAGCTATCTTAGTTTGATCACTAGTTTGTGGATGAAAGGATGTAGAGAACCTCAATTGAAGCCTAAACACTTCCACATGGTTTTCCAAAAGTGATCAATAAATCTCGAGCTATGATTGGAAATAATAGGGAGTGCCAAGTGATGCTAGATACTAGAAAAAAAACTTAATGGATTTGGAAACATTTATGGTTTCGTTGTAGGGACTACATATAACCATTTTAGAAAAACCACATACAACAACAAATATACAATCATGCTTCTTGAGAGTAGTTAGCAATCCACTAATAAATCCCATGGACATGGATTCCCAAGGCCTTGAGGGAATCGTACTTGATGAATTTGGAAGCATATATAATTTTGTTGTAGGGATTAAATATAACCATTTAGAAAACCTACATACGAAAAATATACAATCTTGCTTTTCGAGAATATTTTCCAATCCACTAATAAAGTTCATGTATATGGATCCTTAAGGTTTTGAAGGAATTGGAAGTGGTCAGTACAATCCAAGCTTTCCATTAAAAGGTTTAGATTCACTACGTAATAAACATCTTCTAATAAAAAATTCCACACTTTCTCACAGAAGACTGGGTGAATCATCTTTGTAAATGTTGCAAAGTCTTCAATGTGCCAAATTGACCTCCATATGAGAGTAGTATGCCTCTCTAATCTGTGTGATGTATGATGTGTCCATTGGAGGTGTTGAAAATGTAACTATTTTCGGTTTTCATAATTGTACTTGAGTCAAGATGTAATATATTTGTCAAAAGAAATTTTATTATTATTAAGTTGACTTATTAAAGCATGGATTTCATGCTTGGGTCAATAGTCAATAGGTCAAGCCTCCATTGAAGGCTTCTAGGATTTTTGAGTCAAAGTCAAAATCATTATTTATAAGACCCTTCTTGGGCTCTTCAAAGTCAAGAAAGAAAATTTTATTTAGTCAAAATATCATGTTTCCTTCTCCACCTAAGTCGGCCCCAAAGAGAGATCTAGTCGGTTTCAAGAAGTATTCGGCGAGCTACAAAAGGCTATATATAAAGAGGTGTTCGACCTACTCAAAGGAAGAAAAAAATAACACATATTGAAGTCTGCAATTGAGATAGAAAGAAGAGTACGAAGTAAAGGAGGAAGGGATGACAAATTTTCTGTCACATATGCTACTACAGGGCCGAGATATTTTGAAGTTGCAGGTCGAGATATTTTGAGAAGTTGAAGATCTAATAACGCTGCTACAAGTTCGAGATCTGAGGTATTCAAGATGTTATAGGTCAAAGATATTTCAAGACGAAGTTACATAGGAAAAGCTTGTCAAGGCATCTCTATTGGAGGCTGACTTGGTGGAGAAGGAAGGTCCTTTAGTCTTGGTTGTCTCACTATGATTTGAATCTACTGAAGGAAGAGTTCTTGACTGGGTTTTCCCCTACCTAGGGGTTTTGCCTTGGCTGTGCGCCTATATCTTGTGTTCTCTTGCGTTTTTGTGTTTTTGGCAATTATCTTGATGATACTGATGTAACAACAAAGAAGAAGAAAAATAATTAATCACAAGAAATTGTTAACTAATGGAGAAATCAAACTAAACAATAGCGCCCTCTATTTCTCAACAGGAGCATGAGGTTGATTTAATTTATACAACAATCATCTCTTCATGTATAATTAAGAAAATGTTTGTATTGTAGGGTGTTGTAGAAAGGCGATAAGATAAAATGATTCTATTAATGTTTTAGTGACCAAAAATAGGTCACAAGGGATGTTAAGTATGGTGACATCAATATACAAGTGGGGGTTTAAGTCCTAAGAACTATAGGCTGTTGTCTAGTAGTGAGATATAAAGTTGGGAATCACAAAGAAGAATAAATAAAAGAGGGAATCCTTGTCACGAGCTCGAGACCTTGAGAGAATGCCTTGACTAAAGATGTACTTGTTTAAGGTCCCTTGGTGTCATTGCTTGTTTATGATGAGGATGACGTTGAAGGGAAGTTGTTATTTTATTGAGTCAATGCTTTCGATAAGTGGTGTCTGGTGGTGGGGGCAATCTAAGTGAAGAAAATCCAAGTCTAAAAGCCACCCTCAGTATAAGACCAAGCCTTGTAGTTCATATATTTGAAGAAGATGGGAAGGGAGTTTTGGGACTCCCAAAAAATGCAATGGTATTGATCTTGGATTTGGCAATAGATGGGGCACCTAGAAATGAAATGCTCCTTTGTCTCATTTTCCTATAAATGGCAAAGTAGGCAAACTTTATTTGCTTGTAGAATATGGTGTTCAACTTGCAGTTGAAGTTGATATGAGGGAACTTGGAACTAGTTAAGGGGGAACCCTAATTGTGTGCATCTAATGTTATAGGTGTGTAGGTTGGTCTAACAATGGATCATCTTTCAACTTCATTAAATGCTCCACATAGAAGGGCGTCTTGGGTTTGAGGTCATGAGGTGGATCTACACAAGTGCGTTGAATGTACTCTTTATAAATAACTTCTCTGATGACCTTGTGCATCTCTTGCTTGGTCGACAGTAGATGGTAGGGCATCCAAAAAGTATTTGAATGGGGAAGTTTATCCATCTAGATGGCCATAGAGTATAATGGGTGTTTAAACTCAACACATCAATAATGGCCCTAATGGGAAAGACAAGTCGAGGCAATGATCTTCATGGAACACTATGCTGCATAGGAATATGGATCTCTATCGGTGATTGAATTATTAAAGTTCTATCCATCGAGATGCCCATAAAGTAGAAACCTCAAAATATCAGTAATGGCCCTACTAGGAAGGAGAAGTCATGGAAATGATCTTTGAGGAACATTATGCTAGGTAGGATGTCAATTTCGATTTATGGTTGAATTAATAAAGCTCTAAAATTGATGGATATGTGAAACCAATTGAAAAAAAAGGCCTCAATTTGGATGGGATGTGTTGTAAAATTTATTTGAACATGTGCCATAAAATAATTCTCGTGTATAATGATGTTGTAGAGCATGAGAACATGGACCTTCTCCATCTTGGCCTAGTCCACTTCTTACAATCTCTAGTCCACATCTTACAATCTAGGTTCTTATACCTCAAAGTTGTACAAATGGTGGGCTTGATGTATTGCTATGCAGAACGTCTATCTTGGATGGAATGTGTTGAAAATAGTGTTGAAAGCATTGTTACTTGAGGATCACCAGGGACCCATAGCTCTTGTTGATTTGAGGTTGGAGGGTTTGTTGCAATTCAAACCGAGGCCTTGAAAATTGAACACCCATGTAGGTGTAAGTTGTGGTGATCTCAACCTCCACACTATGGAAGGAGAAGTGGTAATTTGAAAGAACATTCTTTGAGCAATGGAAGATCATAATTTTTGTTTTCCTAAGATTAATTGTCAATTGTCAAAGGTCACATAATGTAAATTGGCCCAAAGTGTGCATCTGAAGATTAAAGTATTTTCCAATCCTTGCATGCAACAAATAAGATATTGAGAATTCGAAGTAGGTTTACTCAACATGTCAACAACTCTTTTAGTAGAGCCCTTTTTGTACTCTAGACCTTTGAGTTTGCCCACAAGTCAAACGTACCCTCAAATATCTAAAACATGCTTTATGAAGCTCAAACTAATTTTTGTACATAACGATTCATCATGATTGCCTCAAAATACAAAAGGTGGTGTGTATTTTGCTTTAGAGTGATTGACATAAGATACTGTAGTGTAGTTAATCAACATAAATAGTAAATTATGAGCAATATTAGAAGTAATGTAAATAACAAAAAGTGAAATAAGAGAAATGAGAGTATTGAACGTGTAGAATATAAACCCTTATATTGATAAGCCAGAAAGAGAGCAATGTTCGTGGGCCTCTTTAAAAGGGCAATCTTCAGTTGTGTAGAGCTTCAATACAATGAAAATACTTGACAAAACATCACATAGTCTTCTACCTCTATAAATAGTTTATCACTAGCAAAACCATAACTACTTGTGGTCTCATCATTAATGTTTACTGTAACACACCCAACCTCCTCAGGGCCTTTTAAGGGAAC
The DNA here is from genome assembly GCA_034641835.2 of Pinus albicaulis. Classification (NCBI taxonomy): domain Eukaryota; kingdom Viridiplantae; phylum Streptophyta; class Pinopsida; order Pinales; family Pinaceae; genus Pinus; species Pinus albicaulis. Next base: position 899,590,801 of record CM076579.1, read on the forward strand.
ATGTATCTAGATTCTAGGGGTAACTAGATTAGGTGATTTCTTTTCTTTGATAGCTGCTTGTGATGTAATTTTACTTTGACATGATTAGCTTCTTCTTTTACTTGATTACAATTAGTGTTCTTATCACCAAACAACTACCAAACAATAAAGAATAATGAGAGAAGAGGACACAAGATATAGGCTATTAGCTAGGGCCAAAACCTCTCATGTTGAGAGGAAAACCCACAAGAACTATTCTCTTCTTATAGAACTTAAATTGACGAATTCCAGGACCTATGACCCTTGACCCTTGACCAAGACCCCTCCAAGGACCAAGACCAAGTCAACTTTCCTTCTTGATGAGCTTTCCTTACACTGCTTCCTATAACACACTTCGACCTTCCAACAACTTCTCCAACAACTTCGACCCCCAACAATTTGTGCAACTTCGACCTAGTAGCTTCACAACTTTGACCTTGATGCAGCTTCATAGCTTCGACCTAGATGCAGTGCCACAACTTCGACCTTGATGCAACTTCACAACTTTGACCTAGATGCAACTTCAGAATTTCGATCTAGTTGCAGCTTCATAGCTTCTTGATGCAACTTCAAAATTTTAACCTAGTTGCAACTTCAGAACTTCGTTGCACAAGAGAGAGAGAGAGAGAGAGAGAGAGAGAGCTGAAAACTTTGATCTCGTTTTTCTTCTTCTTTCCTTTGATTTTCGGCTTTTTCTAGCTTCTTTCTTGAGGAGATCGAATTGCTTTTCTTGCTCTCTGGCTTGTCTTGGATGTGTATCCAAATGAGGTCAAGTTCCTTCTTATTTATAGGCTTTCTAGGGGTACAAATTGCCTCCATGAGGTCGACTTGATCTTCCATGTAGGCCGACTTGTTGTAGGTCATTGACAAGGTGTTGGAGGGTCTTTTATGACTCAAATAAATTTCTTTACAATATGTAACATGCCCAAAAGGGTCTTCCATACATGACAATGACTCTCATGACTTGTTGACTTAAATACATGCCTTAGAAGCACTCAATGGGTGCTTGACCTATAAATCAAATAACCTTGAGAATAACAAAAATAATTTTATTTTTCTCTTTACATTAAATACATAAAATCATGATTACATATGTCATTACGAAGACTTAACTTAGTTACATATTTCACACTCCCTCTTAAGTAGGGAGGTATTCATAATCCATACAAGGTACTTGGACATTCTCAAACTGAAGAATTCTCATAAGAAGCTTCCAATTGGTAAGTCATCTCATAGGATACTTACTTAGCTTATGCTAGAGCATCTCATTATACCAACATATGTCATTACGAAGACTTAACTTAGTTACATATTTCACACTCCCTCTTAACTAGGGAGGTATTCATAATCCATACAAGGTACTTGGACATTCTCAAACTGAAGAATTCTCATAAGAAGCTTCCGATTGGTAAGTCATCTCATAGGATACTAACTTAGCTTATGCCAGAGCATCTCATTATACCAACCAACATTGTTACATAGCAAGGCCTTGTCTAACAACTCTCTCTCTCCACAAGATCATAGCACAATGCTAGCGAAACCAATGACTGATAGACACCATCATCATTGTCTCTCAAGGCACATACCCCACTTGGGTGTTCAAAGGGTATGTCTTTTTAGGATAATTCCTATCTTGGAATAACACATCCTCAAGGAATTTCTTCTTCGACTACTCTTACCTATTGGATGCCCTACCACACCCTCAAAGTATCGGAATCAATCTCAGATGCTTATCCAATCCTCCATTCTTTCTTCACAATATGAAGACAAGAATGATGTGTCTATCTTTCCCTCTCTATTAGGGAAGATCTACTCATTCCTATAAAAGGAATATACCCAAGCTCCCTCTTACTCGGGGACTTGTTCAAGCTCCTTCTTAACTAGGGACTTGTCAACAACAACCTCTTTGCTCTTTGGTGGAGATCATGGTAATATCAGTTGCTTGTAGGGCTCCTCCTTTTGATGTCATGAACTTCAATTTCTTCTTCTTGGAGCCTTCATCTTCTAGATTTTTCTTTGCAGGGCATCGACCATCCATCACTTTCCTTCATTGAACCATAGGGTTGAACCAATAGTTATGTCATCCTTCTTTTTCATCGGAAAGTGATCTTCTAGTCCACATCTAGCTTTCCTTCAAACAACTATGTCTTCCAAGTCATGTTTCTTTTAGGATCTTCCATCCATTTCCACGAGAACTAGTTGTAGGTGACAATATACAACTCTCTTTCGGTAGCCCTGTATCAACCCAAGTAGATGTTTTTCAAAAATCAAAATGAACATTAAATCAAAATTACCTTTTATGATGTCCTTTCATCATGACATCTGCTTCTTGCAACATAAACATCTTGCACATTCATAAACATATCTCCTTGACATTTAATGTTAAGGGTAGTTTGTAAGGTCGGCCTAAATTACAAAAAGGATTACACTGCAAGAGGTAAGGTTTGCTGTTCATCTGAGGACAAAACTTTGGACAAGTCTGAGATTACTTCGGTGATACATATCTGCAATAAGTGCGAGAAAATGTCTGGTTTTAGTGTAAAGAAAGGACTGCGTTCAATGCAAAGAAGGAACTGTGATAAGTGCGAAGTTGTAGGACTGTGATAAGTGCGAAGAAGGGACTGTGTTAAGTGCGAAAATAGGACTGTGTCAAGTGCGAGAACAGGACTGTGTTAAGTGGTTACAAGATTGCGTTAAGTATGCTCAACAGTATAAGGAAGGATCTCATTATTGTATGAAAAGGGTGGACTTCTCATCGAAGAGAACAAGACATGTGTACGTTGAAGACTAGTCTGCAAAGTTAACTAAAGGTGCAAGGTGTGCATGGGACAACCTATAACAAGGTGCTGATATCACAGTAAGAATCACATACAACTAAAGAAGGAAGAATACAAGAAGAGACCGAGCTCTCTAGTCTTGGTGCAGATCGGTGCAGGACGATGCAGGATGAGTCAATGAAGAAGTAGTGACAAGGTCTTGGAGGCATACAAGGGTCAAGGGTCTGTGTCATGGTCATGCTACTTGTCATCTGAAAGTCTATAAGAAGAGTTTCCTGTGGGTTTTCCTCTCCAAGAGGGAGAGGTTTTGGCCCTGGCTCGAAGAGCCTAAATTTGTGTCTCTTCTATTTTTGGTAATTGACTTGATGAAAGACATAATAAGCTAAGAAGAGAATACATAAGCAAAATAAGTAAGCTCACAAGTAGTTATCAAGAAGAGAATTTGTATTAAACCTAGCCCTACCTAATTCTCAACAAAATGTGGTCTCCCTTGTGAGTAGCAAGGCATTTGATAGTGAATGTTTTAGGCTTGTATATGTTCTATGTAAGAGGCTGATTTGAAGGCTAATGTATCTTTTCATATGGCATTGGAGATATGTTTTGTAGGTTGATTTGAAGGATGATGTATGATGTAAGGTTGATTATTTTATGATGCTGATACGTGGTATGCTCGATAACTTGTATTCTTGTGAGCAAGGTCAAGGAGCAGTAAAGTATAATGGCATATGCATAGTTAATTTATGCATAGTTGAATAGGTGTTGTTGATGGCATGCTTGTGTTGATGCAGGGATTGTTATGACTTGGGGAACAGATTGTTAAAGCTCGCTTTCATATGTTTATGATGTTGCAAAGGGTGTTGGTGAAAGGTTGTTTGTGCTTACATATGTTGATTGGTGCTGATTAGTGAGGCTGATTGTGTGCATATGGAGTATAGTGGCTAATGGTAAGCATGCATGCATATAGTGATTGAGATGTTGTGATGCAAGGCAAAGGCAAAGTCATGCAAGACTATGGCAAAGGCAGATTTGTGCGAAACAAAGTTGTAGGGATGTTGGTTTGCATATGTTTTATGTATAAATTTCATTAAAAGTTGATTAGGACTTTGGTTGGTGTAATCTTTAAAGGTGGACTATATTATTGTATGCTATTTGAATATGTTTAAATTTATTTTGACATGAAGAATATGAATGCATGTTATTTGGATATGTCGAAATTCATTTTATGTATTTTAATATTCAAAAATTGAAATAATTTTGGAATTGAAGAGACGCTCTTGGAATGCAAAGAGACAAGTTTCGACATTTCATATTTGTGTGTGGGGAATACTAACAACCATCAAAGCATGTTTATAAAAATGTGGGAGGTTGGAAGGCTATATGGCAAGAGAATGAGAAAATGTGAGAGCTGATTGTAGAACTGTTCATTAATTACCTGGTACACATAAATAGCATATGTGAAGCAAATTTGAGGAGAGGAAGGGGTTGAGATAGAAATGGAGGTATGTAGAGTTATAGACCAGGGAAACGAACATGTTATTTTCTGTATGTATTAGGGGATTGTAGTCTCCTTTCAAGTTGTAGCTTGATAAAGAATAGGTTATAGCCCGTTGAGGTAGAAGCTTCCTGTGGGTTGAAGCTTGTAGAAAATACATGGGCGTTGGAGCTTCCTTGTAAGTTGTAGCTTGTAGAAAAATCAAGGTAGCAGCTTCCTGTAGGTTGGAGCCTACAAATAATCAGATGTAATAAAGGAGTAGGAGCTTGCCTTTGAATCACAACAATAACAAAGTCGTGGTTTTCCCCCTTTATGATGACGAGTCCCATCAACAAGTATATCTTGAAGTTCATTATGCTATCCTCCAAGCCTTAAAACTATCATTTTCTCACATTAATTCACATTTTTGGTTATAATATGTTTAATAAGAAGAGTAAAAGGTGTTTTTCATAATGTGTGGCTTAATGTGATTTAATTGCAGGAAAAAGAGGCATTTACTATGCAAGGGCTTGATTGAGACAACTAGGAGAGAATCTAGGGGGGCCTGTCCACCTCCTTAACTCCTTGACTCGGCTTGAGATCACAAAATCCTCACTCACAAGCTCGAATTCACTGACAACCGAGTAACTCCAAGTGCAAGTGAAGCTCAAGAAGGAACAGATCCACAATTTTCAAGATCAAGGAGGGAGCCACTCCTATTTTCAAGGGAGCTGCTATCAACTACCTTTTTGTTTAAATAAATGAGCTGAAAGGCTAATTAGGATTCAAATTTTTGATTCAACTAAGAGTAGCTGTTGAGCCCAGGACTTGACATTGTTATTGTTAACTTTCATGTGATGTATGAGATTACTATTTTCTACTAATGAGAAGTTTGTTATTGAGCTTCATCTGAGCTAGTTTTAGAGGGCTGAAACCCCTGGGTTTGGGCCTAACCCAAAGGCTTTAGTCCCTCTTCTATATTTCTGCCTTGTTCTTATTTCAAAGCATTTAATGTATTTCTCTTATTGCAGTAGATGTTAAGCTATAAAAACTTGTGATTGCAGGATTCCCTATCACCTCTCTTGTGGGAGAATGATTGGAAAGATTTACAATCTCAGTCGAAAAACATTTTGTTTATGATTTCTTGGAAATAGATAGATGTTAGTTATCCTTTTGCATGATTACTTTTTGCAACTTAGGAGTTAGTTTAAGAGTAGTGTTGTGAAATAGAATAGATGTTAGTCAAATTCAACTCATCTTTTCCATGGCAGTTTATCTCACTGTGTTATTGATCATTTGATGCATGCATTTGGCTAGTTGCAGGGTTGTGTTGATCTGCAGGTTTTGGCACATCTTTTCATCTCCACCTGGACTTCTCCATCTTCTCCCTTTTCCCTTCACACTGCTCCCAAACTCTATTTCCATAGTCATTTTGTTTAGGCAATTAAGGACACCGTGGGCATCCACCTTGGTGCAAGACATACCTTTGATAGGTCCTGGGCTTGGTTAGGAGGCTTCCCCAACATTCATTGAATCCCTCCTACCTTCATCCATCTTCTCTTGCCCTCATGAATCTCCACCCTCAAAAGGCTCTCGGAACCCCTCTTGTAGCAATATAGGGCCTCCTGTAGCAATACAGGATCTCTTATAGCAGCACCTCTAGCAGGCATGTAGCACCCACTTCGACCTGAACTTGGTTAAGATGAATAATGACCCCCCAACTTGTGATTAAATGATTAAGAGAAGCTCTTAGACCACTCCAACGCCCTCTTTTCCTCACTGCAAAACAAAGTAAGTAGAATTAGTCTTTTTATTTTCAAGCATGTTACAAGTTAGATTTCTGGTTTTTCAAGCAAATATAAAGTAGATCAATGATACATGCAAGTAGGTTACTGATTTGATGCAATGTGCAACATAGAGTAGCTTACTTCTGCAAGTAGACTAGCCCCTTTCTCTTTCATGTAATGTTGTTTAGCATCTACAAGTTGACTGAATAGCATTTTCACTTTCATAGTTAGAATCAGTTTCAATTGTGCTTTCATCAAAAGTTTTCACTATAGTTAAGTTAGAGGAATGGTCTCTGAACACCTTGATCTAATGTCACGATTGATAGTGGCATGAGTAAAACCTAACCTACTGTGCATATAGCACTGACACCTCTAAGTTTGTATGAACCTCAGGTTGATAATTTAAGTTGAGGAGCCCTTGGGCATTGCAATGCTCTTGGTGCAATACCAGGGCTCACCATTTTTTGGCTCTGTTGCCCAGGAGGTGTCTAAGTAGGTGTTGTTTCTGCTTAAACATTGTTTTTGTTTTGCATCAATCTTATTGCTTGAAAAAGTGAAAAAATAAAAAAAGTTGTTCTTTCATGCCTCGTAGGAGTAGGGGTAACCAAGGAAAATTCTTACCAAAAACCCCAACACCCTTAAGCAACCAACCTTCATTCTTCTTCGGTGGTTGTGAACTTCCCTCTCTGACTACAAGGGAATTAGAAGACCCTCTAGGCGAGCAACCTGAAATTTCTGAAGAACCTATGGGGAAAGAAGAACCCACCTCACCTACCCAAACCATGGTTGAAAACAGGAACAACGAGATTTTCCCCATCAGAGAAACCAATGGAGAGGCTAAAATGAAGAGTATAAGCCCTGCTGCCCTTCCACATTTCCACGGTTTGACCTCTGAGGATCTTGACACCTTCATGTTTGAGTTTGCTGTTATTTGTAGGACCTATGACTATGCCTATGATGAGCAAAAGCTGAAGTTGTTTCCTTCTACCCTTAAAGATGAAACCTTGCGCTGGTTTATGGGTCTACCTGGAGGCCACATCACTACCTGGGCCCAAATGCAACAAGCCTTCAATTACAAGTACAAAGACTATTGTAGGTCCAAAGAAACAAAGGAGGAAATCTTTAGGATGACTCTTGTACCTGATGAATCCCTAGAGGATTATGAGGAAAGATTTCAACTCAATTATAGGAGGGCCAACTGTACGCTTGATCCTGAGTCACTCAAGCTAGTTCTTCTCCGAGGGATCAGGGAGGATGTGATGGAAACCCTCAACATGCTATCTGGGGGAGATATCTACCATTTACCTTATGATGACATCAAAATTGTATTCAAGAATCACTCGAGGGCTTATAGGAAAAAGGGTAGGTCTAGCCAAAGCTTGGTCAGTGCCTCTCCCTCCACAACATCCATCAAGCATGAGATAGTGAACATGTTGGAGGATTTCAAGAGTGAAATGCTGCATACCTTTGCATTGCAAATGGATACCATGCAAATCAAAAGAAGGCAAGAGGAAGCAGAAAGAGCACTAGCTATTTTCTGCCCTAAATGTATAAAATACATCCTAGGAATGAATGCCCACTGAATGTCATAAAAGTCTGCCTAGTCTGTGAAGAGAATCATGCAACAGACAAACGCCCCTCTCTGTTAGGCCTAAAAGCCGTATACCAGGGAGGAGTAGAGAGTGGGTTAGAACAACTGTGCTTCATTAACCAAAGGAGACCCCCAAGGGCCAGGACCTCGGCAATATCAACATTATCCTCACTACAATCCAAATCAGATTGCACCTTTCCAACCTTGGTACCTTTCCACTCATCCATCATACGTCCTCCTTGGCCTTATGCTCCTCCATATCCTCCTCAGCATGTCAACCATCCTTGTCAGACATATCCACCCTAGTCTTCCCAATGGGGCAACCCCTCACTAGGGTGGAGGCCTCAAATGAACCAACCTTCTACTGTACTGTCTCCATCCCAACCTCAACCACAACTAACTCATTCTACCCCACCTAAGCAACCTCAAATGCCTGCTCAACCCAATTCGAACCCGAACAATAAGCAGGCACAACAGGTATATAGTGGAGAAACATCGTATTCTGCCTATGCTGTGGAAATCCAAGAGATCAACCCTGGGTTTGGGAGGGTGCTCCCAGATAATCGCCCACCTTATCCACTTGAAGAGCTTGAAGAAGAGAAGGAAGAGAGTGCTCCTCAAGTCAATACACCTCCCTATCCTGAAAGGTTGGCCCCCCTAACCAACACACCCCATAAGAGGTTGAACTTCTGGGAGAATTGAAGAATTTGTGTATCAAGATACCCCTTCTGTAGGCCATTAAGATGTTCCCATCTACAACAAGCTTATTAAGGAAAGATGTTTTAAAAGCCCTGGGAGAAGAAGAAGAGATACCCCCACCATCAATGTTGTTGGACAATTCTCTGATCTGATTCTTGGAAGGGTGATCTCCCCAAATTAACTAGACCTTGGTAGTCCAGTAGTGGATGTGCACATCGATGGCATTATGGTCCCTAATACCCTGATTGATCTCGGGGCTGCAATCAATGTGATGACTAGGGAAACCATGCCAAAGCTCAATCTCCAAGGGGCTTTGAGAAAGACCACCACAGTGCTGCGACTTGCAGACAAATCCACAATAGCTTATGGGGGAATTATTGAGGATGTCATGGTCTCCATTGACTCTTGGGAGTACCTTATTGATTTCTTGGTCCTCCAGCCTGAAACCAAGTTTAATGTCTATCTTCTCATCTTTTGAAGACCTTGGTTGGCCACTGCTGATCACTACATTAGTTGTAGGGATGGGAACATGACTATCAAGAATGGACATTTGTCAAAACAACTTGTGTTGTATCCTCCTGCTCAACCTTCAATTGAACATGATTTACCCATATGGTTAGAGGATGAGGAAGAGGATGAATTGTATCATACAACTCCCTACCCATTCTGAACTTTAGATACTGTTATAGGAGGGGGGAAACTTGATGAAGATGACCTTATTGACCATATCTTATAGAATTAGCCTCCCACTCCCATACCAATTGATGAATTGTTCAAAGAATCTGAGGGTAGTCTTTGGATTGACTTGTGCTTTGTTGGCTCTAGCCTTAGAACATAAGATGGTAGAGTTTGGCCCATCCAAAACTCTAAAGATCAACCCCTCTCTCTCGGCCAAACAAGAAGAACAATTGTGCAATGTCCTGAGGCAACACTTGGATGATTTTGCTTGGGATTATAAGGAAATGAAAGGTGTGCATCCCTCAGTTTGTACTCATCATATTTACATCAAAGAGGGATGCAAGCCTATGCTCCAACCCCAAAGAAGGATGAACCCAACTCTCAAAGACATTGTGAAAGAAGAGTTAAAAAAGCTACTGGATGTAGGGTTCATATACCCCCATTTCAGATAGTGAGTGGGTGTCACCCTTTGTTTTAGTTCCCAAGAAGAACAGGAAGTGCAGAATCTATGTTGATTACCGAGAACTTAACAAGGCTACAAAGAAGGACCATTTTCCTTTTCCCTTCATTGATCAAGTCCTAGATGGCGTTGCAGGAAATTTTTTTCTTCCTTCCTGGATGGATTTAGTGGATACAACTAGATTCAGATCAGCCCTAAAGACTAAGACAAGGCCATATTTACATGTCCTTGGGGTACCTTTGCCTATAGAGTTCTTCCATTCGGTTTGTGCAATGCCCCTGCTACCTTTTAGATCGCAGTTCTAAGTATCTTTGCTGAACTTGTTCATGACTTTGTTGAGATATACATGGATGATTTCACTCCTTATGGGTGTGATTTCCAGGAAGCTCTCTCTAATCTGTGCAAAGTCTTGAAGAAATGTATTGATTGTCCTTGGCCATTCCATATCCAAGGAAGGGATACAGGTTGACCCAAAAAAGATAGCCATCATCAAAAGGGTCCCTATCCCTATAAAACAAATAGATGACAAGAGTTTCCTTGGATTAGCTGGGTATTATAAAAGGTTCATTAAAGATTTTAGTAAAATGGCTTCACCCTTGTTTGAATTGTTGGTTAAAGATTCAGATTTTTGTTGGACAAACAACTGTCAAGAGGCTTTTGAAGTACTGAAAGAGAAGTTGATCACTGCACCTATCCTTAGGGGTCCCAACTGGGCATTACCTTTCCATATACACACAGATGCCTCAGACAAATTGAAGACAAGTTGTAGGGGTTGCCTTAGGACAAATTGAAGACAAATTGCCTTATGCTATCTATTTCATCAGTAAGAACCATTCCAAAGCTGAGTTGAATTATACTGTCACTGAAAAGAAACTCTTGGCTGTGGTGCATTCTTTGAACAAGTTTAGGCATTATGTAACTGGTTATCAAACTTTGGTCCACACTGATCATGCAACCATTAAGTCTTTAATGAATAAACCTAATTTCAATGCTAGGATAATTAGATGGTTGTTATTATTGCAACTATTTGATTTGACTATTGTTGATAAAACAGGGAAAGAGAATGTGGTTGCAGATTTCTTGTTAAGACTAATTCTACCTGCAGGAAAGGGAGAAATGATAGATGATCAACTTCCAGATGAACATCTCTTTTCCATCTCAGTGCTTTCTCCTTGGTTTGCTGATATAGGCAACTATTTGCTTGCTGGGAGATTCCTTCCTAACCTATCCTCTAGGGAGAAAAGCAAGATTGTCAGCAAGAGCGCCCCATTCACTTGGATTGGGGGAAACCTTTTCAGATTGGGGCCAGATCAGATCCTGAGAAGATGTGTGAGGGAGGAAGAGGTCTTTGTTATCCTCTTAGCATGTCATGACAGACCTTGTGGGGGCCACTTTGCTACTAAGAGGACAACCTTCGAAGTTTTACAATCAGAATATTATTGGCCCACTTACATCAGGATGCAAGGAGGTACACCACCAGGTGTGTGATCAGTGTCAAAGGATGGGTAAGCCAACACCCAAGGATGAAATGCCCTTACAACCTCAAGTGACTTTCGAGCCATTTGAAAAGTGGGGCATGGATTTCATTGGACCTATTGACCCCCCCATCAGGACAGAAAAGGTACATAATTGTATGCACTAATTACTTGACCAAATGGGCTGAAACAAAAGCAGTAAAGGCAACAACTGAGCAGAAGGTGGTTGAATTTCTGAGGGAGGACATCTTCTGTAAATTAGGTATTCCAAGGGAATTAGTCACTGATCAAGTAGCACAATTGACATCAAGATTGATTGAAGATCTTATTAAGCAGCACCACATATAGCACAGGACATCTGCTGCCTATCACCCTCAAGCAAATGGGCAGGTGGAATTCACAAACCGAGCATTGGAGAACATTCTAAGTTGCACGAAAAGGGGTATGGTACGAAACGTGACCTCCCCAAATTTTGGAAATGGGAAACAAGATATATATATATCCAAGGATTTAGAGATAATACCCATATTAGATTGAATATCATTCAATTTTTGGGTATGGTCATTTTGCGTCCCCAAAACTTCATTATAACCGGTGTGCATCTTTTTAATATGCTCTTTGATTTCAAGGACATCCTTGGCAATATCATCTATGTTTTGCAACATACAAACTATTTGGTAGTTTGTATAGTTATGCATCTTTTCTGAATCATTCTGTTCTGGATCTGCCACATTTTTCATATGTAATCACTGCATATCAGCTTTCACAGTTCCATTCTTAAAAGTTCTTCTGGCATTGCCAGGTTCTAGATGTCTTTCACTGATCTTTGCAACTATTTCCTGCTGGGCTCTTGGTAATGACAGACTTTTTATTTCTAGAATGAATATCTCCTGTTTAGGAGAATCTGTGGGAGGTTCTGTCTGGAAAGTAGAGGATGAAGATGGAATACAGAACTGACAGTCATCAGTTTTATGTGATGCAGATTTTTTATGGAGATTTCTTGGAGCATGATGGCTGGCAGACAAGCTTCTAGGAACAATTACAGTTGTCTGTGAGGATTGTGGAATAACAGATTTATTTTGGAGATCCCTACCCCCCAAAAATGAAGAACTGGAGAGAGAAGACATGGATCTCGAGAGGGATGGAGTAGTGAACCTGAGTCCAGAGGACCCATCAGGATGTTGGATGATAGATAACTGCTGAGGTTCTTTCGCTGTTTGCAGTTGAGGATATTTCTGCGAGAGTGGAGTATAACTACTATTCCACTCTTTAGGTAGAGTGCATTCTGCAAAACCAATTTGTAAAGGAGCAGTATTACCAGGGCCAACAATCACTCCTTCTTTAAGAGCTCTATCTTTCAGTTTTGGATTTAAAGGAGGCATTGAAGTAGACACAAATCGTAAGCAAATAGAAGCATGCAACTGAGCTATTTGGGACTGAGGAGCAACATCAAAACCATAGAACTGTATATATGCATTCAAGAATTCATTTATGTATGGATCTGTCAAGGAAACTTGATATCTGGGAATAACAGAAGACCAGGCTGGTCCATTGTTTAATGGACTTTGGAAACCTCCTAATAAAGCATCAGAGAAATTGTTCATTCTTGTATCCAACACACATGCTAGGTAGGAAGTATTTAAACCAGGTCTGACTAGTGGATTTATCCCAAATTGAACCATACCAATATGAACATATTTATAACCATTTTCTAATCCCCATTCAACATCTTCTTTCTTTATCAGAGGAATTTGATAGACTGACTGTCCAGTAGAGATGGGAATATTAACTGAAGTAAATCTGAATAACTGAGCTGCTTTAAACTGAAACACTGACATTTTATATAATTTATCAACATCTATCTCTGGCAGTGTCCAATTAGGCTGTGGCTCAAATTCTTGCACAAGAACCTTTTCATCATATAGTGTATCATTTTCTTGAGATTTATTCAGATACTTAGAGAGAAAAGACCATCTATTCTTATGAGCTAATTTCTTATCTTCGGGTTTATGAATGAATTCATTCATAGAACCAGCCATTGAGAGTGAATAAAAGTATGCACCTGATTAGAAAAGAATAAGTCTTTGTACTCCAGGAAAGCAAACACGGCTGTCCTTCGCCTTCACAGCTCTCAACCAAAGCTTTACCGCCAACTCCAACTCATAAACAAATACAGGGGCCAATATTCTCTAAATGGGAAACCAGATAAGAAACTTGCTTGGACAAAGAACCAGATGGCTCTGATACCAATTTTAAAACAGAGTTCCACAATACTCAAAATATAAGACAATGCTCAGATTGATATATATTCACAGCTCAGATCATATAGCTTTACATAATACAGACAATGTATTACAGACTTTAGAGTCAAATTTCCGTGATGCAAGCAGATTGAGAAAACTTCTCGCAGATGCAGAGTAGGGAAACAAGGCTCAGACTTAAGACACTCTAAGACTCAAGGAAACCTCTTTTTCCGAATGCCTTCATGAACTTACAATGCTAGTATTTATAATATCCTAACAGGTCATCCGGTTAAATCTTTTACCGAGAACTTGGAATCCAAAGACAAACTTTTGGCTAGACCATCATGCAAGATGTCTATCACGAAAGGACTAAGTACTCAAAAGTAATGAACAGTTCTAAAGATTCGGGCAAGTGGGGACAACCACTTGTTATCTCGTCCCTTGGAGGCTAGGCCATATGGGGACCGAATCAGACACAATCTAATTAGTACAATGATGGCCGGAATCTAGGACATCGGCTCTTTTACAAAATAAATACATAGTGGAGATTTTAATAGGTATAAACCCCACGAAAACCTAAAAAAGAATATGTACAGATTAAAGCAAGATATGCAAGGATTTCATATGAGTGATCCTTACAATCAATCACTATTAGCTCTGTCATCAAAATCATGTTCATGATCATTATTCCTCTCATTTTCATTTGGTTGCATCAAAGCATCTATATTAGGAGCAAGTGCTTCATATGGCACTGACTCATCCAACCATACAGGAACATCTTCTCTGAAGCAACAGTAGAAAGGAAAAGTATACAAATGTGGAGGTCTCTTTGATTCATCCACTGATATTAAGCCTCTAAATCTTATAGCCAATTTAAAGGACTCATCTTCTTCATTTGCTATCACTGTTGTCTTCAAGTGGACAAAGTTAAACTCGACAACATAGTCATTTTGAACGGCTACATGCATTTCCCAATGAAGGATATTGACAAACTCAGAAAAACTCCTATAAAAAATATGACGAGCTCTAGGCATATATTTAAACATGAACAACCTAAACCAGGGACTCCACCAATTATTACCAGGATCTATTGCAACAACATAAAATATGACTTTAACTGAACCATGTATCCTAGCCCTCTGATGGATAGAGAAATAATCTTTCCATGTCCAGTCAGTGTTCTGAATACACCCAAAATAAACAGGATCTGGCTCTCTAGATAATGCATAATAAACACGCCAGGGTCTAATTCTATAAGGTAATTCTCTAGTGTATGACCATCTAGACTCTTCAGAATCAAACCAATTTTGTAGTATGACTTGCCTAAGACACAATGGTAAGACTAAAAATTGTTTAGCAAGACACTCTAAGCAAAACTCATAATGACAATTACTACAGACTGTTATTGACTTGACTCGACTAGACTTTACAGATCTTGAAGATGAAGCTTCATCCTGATGAAGTGGTCTGAACATTTTTATCTCTTTGCATTCTTGAGCTCCTTCCCTTGTAAGCATGTCAGCCAGATAATTCTCTGCACCTGACTTGTAGACTATATCAAAATCAAAACCCTCAAGCCATAGTGCCCACCGCAGAACTCTGGTATTTCCTTGCTCTAATAACCTTTTATTTGCCAAGATACTTTTCATATGCTTCAAATTTGTCCTGACAATAACCCTGACACTTTTCAGGAATAGATGAAACCTTTTGATGCCTCTTTTTACTGCAAGTATCTCCTTATGAGAAGAGGGATACTTCTTTTCTGTGTCATCAAAAGTACTTGAAGAGTAGGCACACACAAGTTCTTTTCTTCCATGCTTCTGCAACAATACTGCAGCCCAAGTGTGATCAGAAGCATCTGTTTCAAGAATAAAAGGAAGATTAGTATCAGGAAGTTTAAGCTTTGGTAGCTTACTAATCTTACTCTTAATACTTCTGACTGCTTTTGTCATTTCATCTGTCCAGCAGGTGGCTTTCTTCTTCAATCTGTTCAGAAGGACTTTTGTATCTTCAGACTGGTTTTCATAAAAGTTTCTTATGTAATTCAAACTTCCAAGAAACCTTTGAAGAATCTTTATATCAGGAATAAAATCAGGGAACTTTAACAGATGAGTTAGTATATGAGGCTGAAGTTCCACATGACCTTGTTCTATGTGCAATCCCAAATAATCTATCCTGACTTTACCAATCTGGAATTTTTCTTCTGAGTCTGAAAGGACTAGTCCATGTTTATAAACAAGCTGATAGAACTGTTCTAGATGCATTTTGTGACTATTTACATCTTTGTTGAACACAAGCAAATCATCTGTATAAACTATGATATAATCTACCCCTCCAAAAATGTCTTCCATTCTTTTCTGAAACTCAGAGGGAGCATTTTTCAATCCAAACGGCATGACTGTCCATTGGTATTGACCATGAGGCACTGTAAATGCAGTTTTATATCTATCAGCAGGAATAATGCCAATCTCTCAGAAACCACTTTTGAGATCAAATTTGCTAAAAACATTGGCATTAGCAATTTTGGCAAGCAACAATTCTTTATTAGGCAGAGGATACTTGATAGGCAAAAGAGCATCATTCAAGGCTTTGTAGTTGATCACAAGCCGCTTCTTTCCTCTTTTCTGTTCACTATGCTTATTGACATAGAAGGCATGACAAGCCCAAGGGCTTTTGCAAGGTTCAATAAGCTTTTGCTGGAGTAGTTGACCAATTTCTTCTTTACACAATTCCTGTTCGTTTGGACTCATGTGATTAGCACTAGCCTTCTGTGGCTTTGAAATGTATCCTTCTTTATATGGGAGTGCAACAAAATATTTTTCTCTTGTCCAAAAGGCATCTGGTTTATTAGCAGTACAATCTTTTCGGAGTTTGTCAGAAATATTCTGCAAGGTTTTTGGACCATGCAACTAAACATTTTTGACAATCTTGTTGATCTTTGATAAGTCTTGCAAACTGTGCTGAACCACATCTTCTTCTTCAGGCTGAACATTCACTTTATAATCATTTGAAGCAGGAACTGTAACCAAACCAGCTTTTGTAGTGAAAGTGACAGATTCTGTGCCAAAAGTAACTGGCAAATATTTCTTCAAGAAATCTTGTCCCAATAAGACATCAGTGCCTGTATCAAAACTATACAAAGTAACAAAAACCTGTACATTATTCAAATAAATAGGAAAATCAGGAGCTATGTGATTAATTTCCATTAGATCTTTAGTGATAGCCCTGAACTGAAGTTTAGTAGGCTGCCAATAGTAATACGGAATAGCCCCAAACTTGCAGCAACTACTCATGGCTCCAGAATCAATCTGTGTATCCAAAGTGTAAGATTTTATACTGGGAACTTTGATTTTTATGGGAATTACAACTCTGTCTCCTACTCCCATGACATTGATCAATTCTACATTTGCCTTTGGAGTATTTTCTTCTGGAACATTCTTCATCAGCATTCTTGTCAATTTAGAATTGCATTAATCATAATCGGAGATAAGTAATTGGAGTTTAGATGATAGCTGGATCATTTCCGATATAGTATGATGAATAGAAGATTCTAAATCTGTGATCTGTTTCTTAAGAGTATCAATTTGATTCATACCTGTAGATTCTGTGATCTGCAATGGTTTGAACATTGAATCGAACTCTTGTTGTATGAAATCATTATCTGAAAATCTTTCTTTCTTGTTCTTCTTGGATGGTAACTGACTTTCTAACTTCTCTAGCTTTTCTGTCAATCTTCTTCTTGCTGTAAACTGGACTGGGTCAAGCTGTACCAATTCAGCTTTAACTGCTGCAATCTTTACCTGCAAATTTTCTGAAGAATGAAACATTTTAATGTCAGAATTGAAAGTTTCATCTGAGTCAAAAGACTCAGAGTTCAATACTAGCTTTCCAATTTCAGGAATTTCATTATCTTCAGAATCTGAAGAAGAACTAGAGACTTCAAAATATTCACCATCTGAATGGGAGATAAGATCCCAATCTTGTGGATTGTGGACAGTAGAAAAGATATCTACAATTTTCATTTGCTTTCTGTCTTTCTTTTCTCTGCAATTATTGGCATAATGACCTTCTTTTCCACAAATAAAACAAACAACTTTTTTAGAAGGTTTTGTCCTTTTTCTAAATACTATCCTTCGTCCTTTGAATGATTTCTTTGAAGGATAATATTTCTTTCTTTTTGGCACATATTTATCAGACTTGCAAGAACAAGACTTTTTTGAAATTGCTTTAGTACTTTTCCTGTGACATCCAAAATCATATGTCTCCTTGAAATTATTGCAGAATTTTGTACTGAAGTGCATTTGTTTCTTAAAATTCTTCTTAGCTTTGCTCTCTGCACATTCTTTCTGCAAAATTGTTACTATTAGCTGCTGAATAGCTGCAAAAGATTGGCCTTCCAAATTTACTTTGTGGGTCTCTATATGCTGGTTAATCAGATCAGGAATTTTTCCTGGCATAGATTGTATGTAATATCTTAAATATGCAACATTGTGGGGATCATTTGCCTGATATAATAACTTCTGCATTACACAAAAGTATTCATGCAAGTAATCGATATTACATAATTTCTGGGAGAAGAATAATTGTGCATGATGGGATGAATCTTCTGGAACTATCCCAACAAACTCATGTTTTAAAGCATCAAATAGAACCTTTAAAGGATCATGTTCATTTTCAACTATTTGATCTTTCTCATTTTCTGCCAGCTTTTCCCACCATTGTTTCAGTATACCAGTAAAAGACCAAATTATTTGAGTTACTATATCTGGCCAATCTGCTTTTGTTTCAACTTTTCTTTGTAATGCCCAAGCATGGACATTATGGAAAACAACAATAACTTCATTGTAATCTAGACAATCAATGTTCACCAATAATGAATTCCCATATCCTCTGGAAGTAGGATTGTCTAGTCGTACTGGTGTTGACTGAAGATTCTCAGTGTATTTACCAAAAGGGCTTGTAGCCGATGCTTCATGAGCAGTAGTCCGACTGGAATCTTTCTTACCTTTATGTGGAAAATAAAAGGATTCACTTCTATCTCTTTTTGAACTTGTTTGACCTTGTGCTTGCTCACCAGGGGTTCTCTGAGTAGAAGTTACTCCTGACATGGCCAAAATTGTAGGAGCAGATGATTGGCCATTTTGTCTTATCAAAGAACTAAGACTGACATAGTTCTTAGGTAATCTGAGACTTTCTACAGAAGGAAAGTCAACTAATCTATTTTTCATCAATTCTATCTTTTCTTTAGCTAGACTTATTCCTTTCTGGATTTTCTCAAGTCTAAGTTTATCCATATTCTCTCCCCCCTTAAAAAGAATGTGCTTTTGCTCATCAGAACTGGAAGAGAATTTTAACTTAGAACTGGAGGCGTCTACTTCTCTGTAATGAGGAGGAGAAGCAGGAGCAGGAAGTGCATCTCGAAGATGATCCAAGGATTTAGAGATAATACCCATATTAGATTGAATATCATTCAATTTTTGTATATATATATATATATTATTTATATTAGAATTTAGGACATTTAAGAAATGTTATGTGAAATCATAAAACATACATGATAAATTATAATTTATTACATTCAAAGCATAAACTATTACATCACATTTACTCATGAATGATAACGGACACATAATGAAAATAACAATATCGAAATATCCAAAACCAACCTTTATTATATATCAAAATCTCAAAATCAGCCTTTATTATATATATGAGGCTGCAAGTACAATAAAGACGATGAGGCTGCAAGTATTATAAAACACACTTTCAACAATAAAAAAAATATTAAAACACATGCAAACAAAAAAGAACAAGTTAAATCGACGGAAATGTGGTTGTACGGCTTGGAAACACGTTTCTGGCTACACTGGGCACGTTTCCTCAATGAGAAACGTACTAGTACGGTCGGAAACACGTTTCCAGGCCGTACGGTACGACGAAACGCGTTTTCATTTTGCTCCTTTGTTGAAACGAGGGTAGGGCCCACGTTTCCTGCAACATAGAGAACATTCTTACCAAGGTTGTTAGCAATAACATAAAAGATTGGGCAGACAGACTTGTGGTAGCCATTTGGGCAGACAACACCACTTCGAAGACCACCACTGAATTCACTCCATTTGAGCTTGTTTATGGGAAGAAGGCCCTGTTGTCTATTGAAACTGAGTACAAAACCTTGAGGATGGTAGATCGGTTAGACTTGGATCTCACTACAGTACAATAGGAAAGGCTGCTCCAACTCAATGGTCTAGATGAATTCAAAATGCAAGCTCCTTACACATTGAGGTAATCCAGCTACAAAGGAAGATTTGGCATGATAAGCACATCAAAGAAAGGACTTTTCAAGAAGGAGATTGGGCCTTGTTGCATGATTCTAGATTCAAGGATTTCAAGGGGAAGTTAATGACAAGATGGTTGTGGGTCCCTATCTAGTAGAGAAGTGTCATGAGAAATCAGAACAATTAATGAGGAAGGGATTCCCTTACTTGTCAATGGTCATAGGTTGAAGTTGTACAAGAAACCTTGGTCTAAGGAGGAGTTTGTCAGTTCCGTTAGTAGAGAGTTAAATGTGATTGGGAGTCTCATAGCCCTCGGTCCAACAAAATTCTAAAAAAAGAAAAAGAAAAAGAAATAAGAGGGCCTAGATGAAAACCTCCATGAGGCATCTGAGGCCAACTCCTAATTTGAAAACCTCTCTGAGGCAGCCTAGGAGCAAAAAAAAAAGAAAAATAAAAGATCCCGAGGTGAAAACCTCCTCTGAGGCGGCTAGGGCATGCATGCAGGTTGACAACCTCTACAGAGGCAGCTTGTTTGTCTCAAAAAAAAAAAGAAAAAGAAAAAAACAAAAGAGAAAAAGAGAAACACAATGAAGGAGTTCTTACAACACTTCTGCTCACATTTTCTTTTTGCAGGGCTCGAAACAATTGACGGAATTATGGTTGCAGGGCATAATCTACAAGTATTCCTCCATTCTTCCATCTATTAATTTCATTTCGACACTCTCCACTCACATACCCACCTATCTCCATCATTCAATCAACAAAAGACTCCAATTTTGCCTCCATGCTATAATGCTACAGGAGGAGCCTGTAAGGCTACAAGAAGTGAATCCAATGGGAAAAAGAGACCAGAAGGCCATTCTGTCTCTAGGAAATCTTAAGAGGGGTCCTCCAATGTCAATCCCATCACCCATCCACTCCATCTAGCCAAAATTTGCTCAAAATTTCCACTCTATCATGCATTTAAAAAAACACAAGAAAATCCTTGTTTTCCATTCTTCCATCACCTACGCCACCACCTCATGATCCTAATCTTGTCCTCACGCCTTTCATCACTTTCCCTCAATTTGGCATACAAAATGGAGTCTTGAAAAGAGGATTAAATGACTACTACAGGAAGGAGACTCCTCATGTAGCAGCGTGTGCAGTCACAACAGATTTCCCTAAAATTCTTTTTTTTCACCCACAGAAAGCATCATGGAGCCATTTCTGCAACAAAGAGGAGGCACATCATCCTTAGGAAGCAGTCCATCCACTCTACTAGCAACAACTTGGACACAGAGAAGGCACCTGCACACCAAATTTATCAGTCAAAAGATAATCAAGTTATGAAGACTTGAACAAAAACAAGCAAAGGAAATCAAATCCCTCAAGATCATGATGTTATGAGGCGTAGCTCCAACATGCAACCATCTCTAACAATTTGATCCACAGGTAGGCTTAGGTATGACAACCCTCACCTCTTCCTTATGCATATAATTCTAAAACGTGTTAATGGTGGAGAAAGCAGTTTTAATTGGTTGGAGGTGGCTAGTGAACTTGGCTACCTTCGGCTAGTAAACTAAAGTTCGTATTAGTCACCCATGCAACATGGAGATGTCAACTCAAGTGAGGTGGTGCTCATGAGGAGTGGGGTGATAATCACTAGGAGAAGGGAAATGATTGCAAGGAGTGGGGACAATGGTCCAAAAAGGGAACTCGTGTATGTGCCATTTCACCAAAGCGCTTCGAGCCTTTACCACAAAGGGAATATTATGTACTAGGCTCGACCCCATTTGCACCATCGCTCATTTCTAAAATACAGTTAGAGGAAGGACGAGCTAGTGTTATCATACTGCCTAGGGTGCCACAGAGTTGTTTCGAACTCTATTTATAGGAGCTACAGGAGGGTTTGAACCGCTACAGGAGGGCCGGTAAGGAGCTACAGGAGGGAATTGAAGGGTGAAAGAGAGCCACAATGACCCGAAGTTGTCTTCAAACCCTCATGCACATGCAGAGCTATATTGAAAAGGAGTAAGTGTCTTCCTCCTTCCTTGATTTCCATACAATTGAATGAGAAATTTTGCCTGCAATTGGTAACCTGTAATAGACAATTGAGCAGTAGGCCTTTTTGGAAATTATTGTGTAAAGGCAAGATAGGGGTAGAGAAAAAATAGTTTTTTTGATGTAAATTCTAGCATCCTTCTCCCTCATTGATATAAAGGAAGTTTAATACTGTTTTTACCACTGAGATTGCTTTGGTGAAAAATTGAATTTCACACCTAAGTAACACCAAGAAGGAACAATAGAAGAAATGGGGGGAGGATTTAATAGAAGTAACACCCACATGCACAAAGAGAATTCACCAACACCCTCTTGTAGTGAACATTTTTAGAAGGCATCAATGGTTGGGTTTATTTGAACTGTTAAAAGGGTACGATGATGATATCACTCATGAATTTTCCATGGCATTGCATTCTTAAGGAGAAGATAGTGCCACTACTATCGTTGTCAGAGGATTGACCATCTCCTTAAGCCCTAAAACCATAAGTAGAGTGACCACCTTACCCTTGGGAATTTAGTGGAGCAAAGAGGACAAAACAATGAGTGTCACAATTAGGAAAAACTTCTTCATTCTAAAAGAGAAACTTGTAGAAGATAAGAATGGAGTGAGAAGGGAGAGCCTACCTTATCCCTGGGATGAGGTGGCTTATCACATCCTCAAATATATATCTTGTGAAGGGAGATTGAGTTTATATATGCCTACCATTTTAGGCTGCTCCATGAGCTAAGATTCAAGGCAGAAATGCCCCTCCCTCAAAGACTCAGTGTTCCCCATTTCCTCCTGCAATCAATCATTGAAATGAGGCAGAAGGTGAGGGAAGGAAAGCATCAACACATAGCCCACCATGGCCTTATCAAGTTAATTATGATGGATGCTTTAAGTCACTTAAGGAACCCTGTGTGATGGACTGATTTTGTGGACATGGACAGGGAGGTCTTCATTGAAACCCAACCCATTACACATGGAGAAACACCAACCTCTAGCACTGGAGGTAGGGGGGGGAAAACAAAGGAAGAAGAGGCGGGGAAAACAAAGGAAGAAGAAGCAGAGATTAAGGAAGAAGAGGGAGAGAAACAATTAGAAGAAAAGGCAAGCCCTGAGGAGACTTCTAAGCCCTAAGAAATAGAGAAGCAAGGACATCAAACAAGTCTTTCTCTAGGGAATACTGAGTAAGAAGTGGCTGCAACATTGGCTACATTGGGCACACCTATCAAGCCCAAAAGGTGGTAGCCAAAGCAAGGTCCCCTATATTTCAAAACAAGGAAAAGCACCAGGATTCAGGCAGGGGAAACCACAACCTCCTTCAAAGGTCCCTATCACTATTGATGAGTCACCAAGTGAAAGGGAAGAAGTGGGGCCTAGTGAAGGAAAGATTGAGGAAATTACCTCTCCTAAGGCCAAAACCAAGCCACCTGTGACATCTGTGGGAAGGCCCACCACTAGGGCAATGACCTTCAAAAGACCCAAGACACAAATTGCCCTTGAGCAAGCATAAAAGTAGGAGCTATAGGAGAGACAGGGGCTGCTACAAGAGAAACAGGGGATGCTACAGGAGCAGAAAGAGGAGCTACAGGAAGGAGCAACCACCTTAAAAGTAGATGAAAAAGGCCTCCAAGAGCTTCAAGAGCCTGATCCATAGCCCAACTTAGAGTCCTATTACAAATTTGTTGAGGGAGGTAGGATCATACCTGAAAAGTTTGTTGTCCCACTCCTTTATGAGTTGGAGATAGAGAGAGGCAAAACACATAGGTGGATGCAGATTGCTAATGGCAAGAATGTAGAAGATGTGGGCCTCATGGAGGAGAAAGTCATTGAAATGGGGAAGGAGTTGAGTGACTTGAGACTCAGAGAGTCAATTGTGAGGGGAGTAGCGACAGGCAAAAAACACAAGGTTGAGAGAGCATTTGCAAGAGAAAGAAACACAACTTGACACTATGGAAAGTCTCTCTTTGGAGGCCATACAATGCAAGCAACCATCAAAATCTTATGCTCTTTTCCTCAAGGAACAGTGGTTGCAATTCCAAATTAGGACACTAGCACAATATTGGTCTTTGCCTTTTCAAGACTATAGGCAGTTTATTGAGTTTTCATAGCAGGCAAGTATGGAAGATAGGGAAAAGCTAGCTGAATTTTATATGCACAATTTCATTCTAACAGATTTGAATTTTTGGGATCCCAATTCAAGATTGGGAGACATGCAATTAATGGCATTATCATTTTGGTTGAATCATGACGAGGCAAGGGCCGAAGAAGTGAAAAAGGTGATGGCAAAAGAAGAAAAGGAGCCCTTGTATATCAGAGTAGAGCTAGTAAGCTATAAGGCTGTCATCAACAATCACAACCTTATTTCCTCTGATGCTGATTTACCACCTAAGTACATAACAACCCAAGAGCAATCCATTTTACATTTTGAGGACACCTTTAGAATGTTGGGAACATAAAGCCTACAAGCTTGTCAGTGAAGGTGGCACGCCTTGCCCCACATTCTACGAATCAGAGAGTATCACTCTCCTGAAAGGCTAAGGAATGGCTTGGAAAGAACACCATTGTACAAAAGAATCATGCATAGACTGAAGATCAAATGGATAGGACTCAAACTCAGTCCACCCTTGCTGTTGGGCTTACAAGAAGGAAGAATCTAAGCAAAGCAACAAAACACCATTGTACAAAAGAATCATGCATAGACTGAAGATCAAATGGATAGGACTCAAACTTAGTCCACCCTTGTTGTTGGGCTTACAAGAAGGAAGAATCCAAGCAAAGCAACAAAAGGTATGGACAAAGATAGAGACAAATGCAGGTTTTTATCCACTAGAAGGCACACCATCTGAGGTGCCTTGGGATGTCAGAGAGGCCACCAGGGCCATGAATGAGCTTCATATGCATGACTAAGTTGCTTAGAGGATGAGCAACACCTCTAGCAGAGGGGTGATGATGAGTCCCATCAATAGGTATATCTTGAAGTTCATTATGCTACCCCCCAAGCCTTAAAACTATCTATTTCTCACATTAATTCACATTTTTGGTTATAATATGCTTAGTAAGAAGAGTAAAAGGTGTTTGTCATAGTGTGTGGCCTAATGTGATTTAATTGCAGGGAAAAGAGGCATTTACTATGTAGGGGCTTGATGGAGACAACCCAGAGAGAATCTAGGGGGGCTTGTCCACCTCCTTAACTCCCTAACTCGGCTCGAGATCACAGAATCCTCACTCACAAGCTCGAATTCACTGACAACCAAGTAACTCCAAGTACAAGTGAAGCTCAAGAAGGACCAGATCCACAATTTTCAAGGTCAAGGAGGGAGTCACTCCTATTTTATTGTTATCGTTAGCTTTCATGTGATGTATGAGACTACTATTTTCTGCTAATGAGAAGTTTGTTATTGCGCTGCATCTGAGCTAGTTTTAGAGGGCTGAAAACCCTTGGGTTTGGGCCCAACCCAGAGGCTTTAGTCCCTCTTCTGCATTTCTGTCTTGTTCTTATTTCAAAGCATTTCATGTATTTCTCTTATTGCAGTAGATGTTAAGCTATAAAAACTTGTGATTGCAGGCTTCCCTATCACCTCTCTTGTGGGAGAATGATTGGAAAGATTTACAATCTCAGTCCAAAACATTTTGTTTATGATTTCTTGGAAATAGATAGATGTTAGCTATCCTTTTGCATGATTACTTTTTGCAACTTAGTATTTAGTTTAAGAGTAGTGTTGTGAAATAGAATAGATGTTAGTCAAATTCAACTCATCAAGTTTAGGAAGGTTGGTGATCCAGATTTATGCAGGAACGCAACAGAATACACATATAGCCATAGATACAGAGATGTAGCGGAAATAATGCTTCATTTTATTATAATCAAATGACTGAAATAAACTAGCTAGGGCGCTAGTAGCGTATCTCTGAGAAGAGATGTGGTGGCTACAGCCCTCTGAACTGTGTTACAGAACTGAAATTTGTTTACAGATAGAATGTAAATAAACAGCTAGGGCGCTGGTAGGCTTATCTCTGAGAAGAGATGTGGCGGCTACAGGCCTATGAACTGTGTTACAAAACAACTGACTGAAACATGCTTATAGAAATAATGGAAATGGACGAGCTAGGGCACTGGTAGCGTATCCCTGAGAAGAGATGTGATGGCTACCTGCCCTTGAACTGTCTTACAATGAGGCTTGAAGGCCTATTAATTGTTGAGAAACAATGTAAAACCCGAAACGTCCAAAAACCTAACCCTAGGAGATGAAGTGCCAAAACTATGGGCCCCGTTTGGGTAAGTTGGTGTTTCAACTTCCCGGGGACATAACTTTGGCATCCGATCTCCGCTTGACACACTCAATAGCTCGTTAGAAATATCTATCCGAGGACTACAACTTTTGAGTGAGCAACATCGGTATACGACCCATGTTGCTCCATGTTTTCCCAAAAAGCGTTGTTTAGGGCCTCAAAATGGCTCCAGAAGTTAAGGGCCCGAAAAAATGCTATAAATAGTAAGTTGTGTTGAAACTTACAAACTGAAATAACTGATGGTGGGGGTTCAAATGGACTTGGTGGGTGGCCACCAATATCCACCTAGATCATTAAGTCCCCAAAACGGCTCCGGGAGTGTAGGACCCAAAAACCTGCTAAAAATAGTAAGCTGTGTTGAAGTTGAAAAACTGAAAGAATTGATGTTGCGGGTCCAAATGGAATAGGTGGGTGGCCACCGATATCCACCTGGATCATTCCTCCCTCCTTAGTAAGCAATGGTCTCCATTGCGTTAAGTTCCTCCATGAAAGGGGGGGGGCGGGGGGGCAAATTCTGCTGAACTCTGTGTTGGATTTGTCCAGGATGTTGTGGACCTGTTGGCGGACATGCTGGAAGTAGATGTGCCGCCGGTGGGCAGTCGTTGAAGGCTCTGGGAAAAGTTATCCATCATTGCGTTCCTCTGTTTCTCGAGGGCCTCCTTCAGCAAGATTTTGATATGATCTCCTCCTCCCTCTTCTTTCCTTCCTTTCGCCATGGGGGTCGTCGGGGTTGTGAGGTTGAACTCCTTATACCCTAGCCGCATTGGGGACATGAAAAGAAAAAACAGAGAAAGAGCAGACTGCTTTGATACCACTGATCCAGATTTATGTAGGAACGCAACAGAATACACATATAGCCATAGATACAGAGATGCAGCGGAAATAATGCTTCATTTTATTATAATCAAATGACTAAAATAAACTAGCTAGGGCGCTGGTAGCGTATCTCTGAGAAGAGATGTGGCGGCTACAACCCTCTGAATTGTGTTACAAAACTGAAATTTGTTTATAGATAGAATGTAAATAAACAACTAGGGCGCTAGTAGGCTTATCTCTGAGAAGAGATGTGGCGGCTACAACCCTCTGAACTGTGTTACATAACTGAAATTTGTTTGTAGATAGAATGTAAATAAACAACTAGGGCGCTGGTAGGCTTATCTTTGAGAAGAGATGTGGCGGCTACAGGCATATGAACTGTGTTACAAAACAACTGACTGAAACATGCTTATAGAAATAATGGAAATGGACGAGCTAGGGCGCTGGTAGCGTATCCCTGAGAAGAGATGTGATGGCCACCAACCCCTGAACTGTTTTACAATGAGGCTCGAAGGCCTATTTATTGTTGAGAAACAATGTAAAACCGGAAACGTCCAAAAACCTAACCCTAGGAGATGAAGCGCCAAAACTGTGGGCCCCGTTTGGGTAAGTTGGTGTTTCAACTTCTCGGGGACGTAAATTTGGCATCCGATCTCCGCTTGATGCACTCAATAGCTCGTTAGAAAGATCTATCCGAGGACTACAACTTTTGAGTGAGCAACATCGGTCTACGACCCATGTTGGAGTGAGCAACATCGGTCTATGACCCATGTTGCTCCCTGTTTTCCCAAAAAGCGTCGTTTAGGGCCTCAAAACGACTCTAGAAGTTCAGGACCCGAAAAACTGCTATAAATAGTAAGTTGTGTTGAAACTTACAAACTGAAATAACTGATGGTGGGGGTTCAAATGGACTCGGTGGGTGGCCACCAATATCCACCTGGATCATTAAGTCCCCAAAACGGCTCCGGTAGTGTAGGACTCGAAACCCTGCGAAAAATAGTAAGCTGCGTTGAAGCTAAAAAACTAAAAGAATTGATGCTGTGGGTCCAAATGGAATAGGTGGATGGCCACCGATATCCACCTGGATTAGTTGGTTTGAATTCGACAATTTGGTATCAATACCTTCTTCAAGTAGGGGCATATGAAAGATTGGGTGGATCTTGCAGTGGGGCAGAAGTGCCAATTTGTAAGTAACTTGTCCAATGCATTGGATGATTTGATAGGGTCCGTAGGACTTTGGTGATATAACTTATGGTGGCTTGTCTTTGAGAGACATTTGCTTATGGGGCCGGAGAAAAGAAACACTTGACTCCCTTCTTTAAAAGATCACTCAGAGCGATTCTGATTTCCTTGTTACATTTTATTTTTGAAGCAAAACAAAATTTTCATTAAGTTTATTGAGAATGATCGCTCTTGTGTTAAACATGTGATCTGCTTCCTGAATCTTGGATGTGCTTGGTAAATGTGAAGCTAAGTTGTAGTATACAGGGGAGATGAGTATGAGTTTTTGAAACATAAATGCATTGGAAATGTGACCCCTAAAATAATGCAAATAGGGAAGCATAATAATAATAATATACTAATACTAGCAATGGTGTGATATTTTAAAAATGGCACATTATACTGAAACTTTGAAAGAAAGCATTGTGAGTCATGAATAAATGAGCAAGAACACTTAAATGACAAACATAAGTGAAAAGTGTTACATTGCCATTTACTCCTAAACCCATCTCTATATTATTGCTCATAGATGATTACATAATGCAAGTAGCAATATCTAAAAACAACCTTTATAAATGAGGTTATATATCCTAAATCAACCTTTATATGCGTGGCTGTAATGCTACATGTATTGAACATAGAAATAAAACATGAGTTGAGTTGGTAAAGCCTAATAGTCATCATTATCATCTCCATGTTCATCATGAAGAATAAAACATGATGCATGTCCTGTAGGATTTTTGCACATGTAGATCCCTCCCCTGTTTAATGCCCTTCCCATCATAATTAGAAGCCGATATAAACTTGAATTGAAATCTCAAAATGAAACACAACAGATCTACTCTACTTTTCCATTTGCGGAGAAATTACACATGCATGCATGAAGTTAGGACAATTTTTGGTCAAGCGACCTTAGAAAAACCCCAAATGGAAAACTAGTGAGAGATAGTTCTTTTATTTCAGACAGAAATTATTACAACATTGAAATTCAACACACAATCAACTTATTTTCTTGATATCTTGCTCAAAACTCCTTGGGAAATGTGCTGACAACTCCTTAGAATGTATTGCTAGCAGCCCCTCTATTTCTTTGTTGAATAGACCTTGTTTTTTGTGCTGAGATATGCTTAGAAAACTATGCCTCATCACTCTCGAAATTCGTGCCAGCTGCACAAATTTACTTGCTGATTTTTCGCCTCCAAAAATGCATTGGGCCCCTCGAAACTTGTGCTGGCCTGTAGTTTTGACAGACAACAATTAATGAGGTCTGTCTCCCTGGATTTCCATGCCAGTTTCCTTGAAAACCGCAGTGCTATTGACAACAATACATGTGGCCTGGACAACCCATGAAAATTGGCCCAGTCTGCCTCGAAATATGTGCTCAGGCAGCAACAATCAATGCACATAATTTTCTCCTCAAAATTCCTGCCATTTTGCTCAGCCTCTACCTTAGAATCCATGCTTGTAGCTTAGTTGTAGTACCTGCTATACTCTCCTTTCTCCTCTTAGCCTCCTTTGCTCCTTTTCTCCATTCTCACACATGAAGAATGAATCTCTCAAAGTGCCTTTTCCCCCTTTTATATTCTCATAATGCAGAGAAAGACCCAACCCTAGGATCAAGGGCCGAGATTAGATTTTAGCCTCTCTTGATCAATGGTGGAGATCTAATCTCACATTGACTCCCTCAAGTCCCCCTTTTCATTAATTGACCCTCTTAGTCACTTTAATAACATAAAAGGTACGATTTACTTTATGACACATAAAGTAACTTTAAAACATAGTCACTTCAATAATATGAAAAGTGTACCATGTACTTTATGACACAAAGTAATTTTAAAACATAAAGTCACTTTAATGATGAAAAAAGTACAATGTACTTTTATAATCTCATAAGGTAACCAATAACAAGTCATGTGACTTTAATAAACTCATAAAGTTACTTTTCAACTTTATAAAATCACTTTATAAAGTAAAGTGTCTAGAGAATGAAACACACCCGGTTACTTTACATTCTAGTTACTGTCAATGCAGAAGTACCTCTGAGCTACCAAAAACTAACGTGTTCAATGATGGAATTAGAGTGGAAGAAGTATTTCCAATCCCACTTCTAGGTTCCTCAAGTTTTAGTGCAGCAAGAGTGATGTCCAAGTTAGAGGATTTTCAATCCACATCCCAATTTTTAGAAGGCCTCTATGAGATGCAAGATGCAGATATGCACATAAACAATATCCTCATCCTTTTGCGAACCCAACTTCTTGTGCTTCACCAAACGAATAAAACCATAGGTGTTTCAATTCCTTTCTATTGATGAAGAGCTTGCCATCTTTGAAAGAAGATGAATGGAAAGGGTTTTCAAATGTACACTATTTGCTCCTTGACAAATTCACCTTCTAATTAGGCTCATGGTGCTTCTCTCATCCAAAGGTGACATATCTGAATGATCATCCAAACTAGCATCAAAACTAACAAGTTCTTCCTTCACCTTCTTGTGTAGATGAGCTAGAAATATTCTCATAATGGTTGTTTTCACTCATTTTCCATCGCCATATGCTTTGTGGTGACGACTTCTTTCCTTTGCTTTGCACAGTAAGGTCTTCATCATAAATTCTTGGGTTCAAGACGTGTGCTGAAGTGTTCCCTCAACAATGATTTTCTGTTGAAAAGTGTAGCTCGAGCAGGAATTTTTGGCATATGATAGGTGTGAATGTGCGAGAACTAGTCAAGACGACTTCTATTGACCCCTTGGTAAAAGTGGGAAATAATACAATCTTGTAATTTCACTTATTAAATAAAATTGAAAGTTGAATTTCCCTAGATCTCTTAAATCTTATAAATCTAAATGAAATATTCTAGAATTTTCAGAATATTACTGAATTAGATTAGGAGAGATTAGTTGTTTAGATTGTGGAGATTAGTTATCTCACTCTATAGGACAAGATGAGAGAATTTGTACACACACATACATACATTTTGGACACCAGGAAGACTTAGTAGATTAGAGAAAGATCAATTGAGCAAATTCAGAGCACAAGAGAGGAGCCAGGGTCATATCAAATCGAATAGTCTTGTACGACAGTTTAATAAAGTGCATATCTTAGTATCCAATCTAGCAGAGTTGAGTGATTAGCAGACAAATCTAGTGTATATTTGAGTGTCTAGAAGGCTGGAAACCTCATTTTTGAATTGTCCTTGTAAGTTCTGATCATTAATGATAAGCTGATTTGAAGGATAGAATTTCGTGTTTAATTGAAAAGTTGTTTTCTTCCGTTGTTTATGTTTTCCAACTAAATGTGTGACTGTTGCATGTTTAGAATTTATTTATGTTATTAAAGTAATTAAAAGATTTGAGTTATTTGATAAAGAAACATAGGACAAAAAACATTTTGAGTTAGGAAATTTTTTACATTTTCTTCACTGAATTAGCAAAATTAGCATCAATAATTAAAGTTGAGGTGACTCTTGTGAAATGATCTCCATAGTTTTCTCAACCATGTATACATACCGTTGTAAACCTCTCATAAGAAAGGTTTGTTTGTGTCTGTGCATTGGAGAAGCTCAAATGTAGGGAATGTGAACTTGAGCAAGAAAGTTATCTTGCTTCACTACTCCTCATCGAGACGCAATATGCACACCTTTGTTCCCTGCTTTGAATATGACCATCTCTACCCAGCCTAAAGTTCACTCACCACCATACAAACTAATGGTTGCTTAACCTCATCAAGGGCGTAACATGGAATTTATGCATATCATGTCTCAACAAATTTCAACAACTCCACTATGGTGTGTTCTTGAAATATTGCTTCACAGTAGTGGTGGTTGGTGATGAATTTGATTATATCCCTTGCTTGCTGTATGAGTTCCTTAGTCGATGGAATTTTATTGTCAATCTCGAATAACATATTTAAGTTATGTATCATGTAAGGAGTTCAAAAAATGTGATGATGCTTGATTGAAAAAATCAAACCTATAGCTTTGCAAATTGATGCATTATCTGTGATAACTTGCACCACCTTAGAATACCCTATTTGCTCAATATCTTTGATTAAAATGTTGACAATGAATTGAGTGTCCTTTGTTAAACTAAAGAAGAGAATACAAGAGACAAGTGAGAGAATAAGTGAGAGATGTATTATTTCAATGTATCTTAAAACTACGTAAGATGGTGTGATATAAATATTTAGGAATTTCCATTACTTTTTTTAGGAAATAGTAACCTAATTAATAACTATTTACCTAATTACATACGCAACAGAAATTTATTATATTGTTATGAAATCATCATTACAATAACTAACATCCCCTCTTAAAGACGATTTCATTTTTTATAACCCCTAACATTTTTCAAAATTTTTTGAACTTCTCCTTTTTGAGTGCCTTGGTGAAGATGTGTGCTACATGATCTTAGGACCTGCAATAAATCAACTATACTTCTTTGTACTGCACTTGTTCTCAGATATAATGATGTTGAATTTCAACATGTTTTGTTTTCGAATGATAAATCAGATTCTTTGTCATTTTGATTGTGCCTTGGTTGTCTTAGTGTAAAATTGTAGGTTGCATTTGTGGAAGCTTCAAATCACTTAAAATTCTTCGTAACCATACGGCTTCACAAGTTGCTCCAAAAAATGCTTTGTATCTTCTGTTGTTATAAGTGCTATCGAAGGTTTCCTTTTACTTGCCCATGAAATTACACTACTACCAAGGAAAAAACACAACTTCTTGTAGATATCCTGTCATCTATATCACTTGCCCAATCTGCATCTGAAAAACCTTTCAACATGAAGTTATTGTTCTTTTCCAATACAATACCAAACTGTAAGGTACTTTTGATGTATTTAAGTATTCTTTTTGCTGCATTCTAATGTGTTTTTTTTGGACAATTTAAAAATCTTGATAACATTCCACCTGCAAAAGTTATGTCTGGTCTGGCTGTAGTTAGATAAATTAATCCTCCATCAAGTTGACAATAAAGAGATTCATTTACTACTTTAGATTTATCATCTTTCGAAAGTTTTAAATTTACCTCCATTGGAGTTTTGCTTGGATTACAATCTTGCATAGGAAGGCTTAAGAAGAGCTGGTTGTGGAAAAAAGTATGGTACAACAGTAGTCTGTGGGCTGAAGAGATAAGCCCAAGCTTAAGGAGTTGATTGTGGAGCTGCCAAATGGGCAGAAGTGGACTGTGAGCCTAAAGGATTTGGCTGGGCAGTTTTTGGTGGAAAAGGATAGCCATGAACAAGGGTAGATGAGGGTTAAAAGGACTTAGCCTCAGCCCAGGTACTTCGTATTATATTTTGTTGAATTATAGCATTGTATCAGGGGTTGTAAAGGGCCATGATCCCTGTTATAGGAGCCCTATGATTTTCTTATTGATGGATTGATAAGGAATGTGTTTGGGCCAATAATTCTTGTGTAGTATTGTTGATATCATTGTTATATTCCGTTGTGCGAAGTGCTTTATTGTTGGGTATCTCTGTATGTTTGTGTTCCTAGCTAGGGTATAGACCTGACCTAGGGTGCAAGAAAATTTCAACAAATAGGAATACAATTCTACTAACACCTGCTCTTTTAAAGTAGAGTTTTGAACCAAAATCATACAACCTTTTATACCTCAAGGTGTCATGCTACCAAGTATAGGTTATAGCGGTGTTGGGGTTCATATTTAGTCATTGGATGAGTTGAACCACATTGTTGTTTTCCAACTATTCTTATTGTAGCTCTTCAATCCATTATGGTATCGATAAGGATGAGGGAAAGAGGGACCCTTCCTCTAGACAAAGCATTGGCCATCACATTTTGTTTTCCCTTCTTGTATATGATCTCATAACCAGAACCTAAGATCTTATTTATCCACTTGTGTTGCTGTGGTGATGACAATCATTATTCCAAAATATACTTCAAGCTATGATGGCGTCTCTTGATTTGGAAGCACTGCTTAATCAAATATGAGTACCATGTATTGATGACATGAAGGTTTGCCATCATTTGTTTATCACAGGTGAATTTTCCCAAGTTTCCTTAACATGACTGATTAATGATGAATGCAAGTGGGCACCCCTCTTGCATCAACATCACACTAAGACCTTTTTTGGAGGCATCACATTCTAGGACAAAAGTATTAGTGAAATCAAGTTGATAAGGTTGGAGTAATACACGTGGTTTCTTATAAGGGCCTAAAAGGCCCGCACTGTTATATCATTCCATTGCTTCGCTATATCTTTCCACATAGAAGCATTCTTCTTAAGGAAGGCAATTAATGGGGTTACAATTCACCCATTATTCTACACAATTTTTGGCAAGTAGTAATTCCTAAAAACCAGATAAGCTTTTCAACGTCTTGGGATCCACTTTTACCCTATCCTACTAACTATGTGACCCAAATATTCCATTTCAGAGGTGCCAAAGGCACATTTGGAATGTCTGAGGAACTACTAGTTATCCTGGAGTAGTTGGTTGACCAGGTTTAACCTGGGTATGTTTGTGGTTAGTTTGACTTTGTTTTTAATTGGAAGATCAGATTGTATCTCTTGTTGAATTGAATAATTTCTCTGAGGAAAAGGTTGCTGGGTTTTTCCCGCAAGTGGGTTTTCCTAGGGTAAAATTCTGTGTCTTATGTGTTTGGCTGTCTCTTTATGATCCTACTAGCATTTTTGTTTCTACTGTTGAGATCTTCTGTGTAATTGCTTTATGATGAAAGTAAACACAAGAAAGATTAATATAAGAAATCATAAGAAGTAATTATCAGTTTACAAGACCTATGAAAAATCAACATGGTATCAGAGTTTGGGTGAAAGAGCAGCCTTGAAAGAAGCTAGTGTACTTCAAGTTATTCTCTAGTGCTTGATCTGTCACTAGCCCTAGAATCCCTAGTACTATTCTAATTGTAAAAGGGGCGAAAAATATTCTAAAAGAAGCCTAGATTTTCCCTTTTGCTTTTGTCTTAAAAGATCTACATTCTATTCTACCTATGTGACCTACGATCCATGTTCTATTCTGGAAGACAAGTCTGTTTGTATTTGAACTAAAGAAGAAAAGCGTCCAAGTCCTAGTTAAGACTGGATGCCATCAAACCCATTCTCAGATGGATAAAATGACCTCAGGAAGGTCGAAGTTTCATTTATCTTATCGTGATAATATTCTGAGAAGGCCGAAATCCTCTTTGAAAGCTCGAGTTACCTTAGAATTAGAAGTATCCTTGTACCTGTTACTACTGTGGCTCTAAGAAAGGCCCGAGAAACCTAAATCTCCTGAAATAGATCTAAGAGGCCTTAGAAGGTGGCTGGGAGATTTTTTGTTTTGACAGTCCAAGGGCTAAGTCGGGACTAGACAGTGTGGAAGGTTATCTCTCTCAAAGAGAAATCTTGTCTAGATCGTTTGCACTCTGCTTAGGCATGGTGGCCTATCTAACTAATAGTTCGTTACAATACTTGAAAGATTTCAAATTCATTTCTGTCAAATGCTGAGTGTGTTTGGGATACCTACAGTGAACACCTTTGATATTATGAGAGCTCCATCCATTTATCTTTGGAAAGCTACCAGTAAAGATCACAAACTCTGATTGAGTTGACTAGGATATGCTCTCTTCATTTTGATTTATTGAAGCCAACTATTATTTCCTTGTTAGTATCAGAATACAAGGAA
The DNA here is from genome assembly GCA_034641835.2 of Pinus albicaulis. Taxonomy (NCBI): domain Eukaryota; kingdom Viridiplantae; phylum Streptophyta; class Pinopsida; order Pinales; family Pinaceae; genus Pinus; species Pinus albicaulis. Next base: position 899,626,272 of record CM076579.1, read on the forward strand.
ATTGTTTTGAGTTAGGTTTGCTAAGAAGGATTCTTAAATTATCCCTTAACATTGTCTTATGATAATGAATATCTTACATTCTAGAGGAATCACAGAGCAAAGCATTGAGTGGCTTATATTTAGGAACAAATGACGAACAATTTACTTCACGAAGCACCCTTGCATATTGGTTATGGCAACTCTCATGGTTGAGGTTATAATGGAAATAAATTTAATGCCCTTTCAAGTTTCTAATGCCTATAGGTTGTTATCTGTTTATGGAGGGAATTGGAATGCCATGATCTCATCCTCTCCTTTGAAGATATCTTACTTTCACCTTGTTGACATGAAAACTGGAAGGGTGATTTCCTTACTATACAGAGGCACAAAGATCCTATGACACATTCTCTTTTGGTTTCGATACTTGTATACAACAGGATAATTTGCACATACGTTTTTGGGCTTAGGTTTTGTAAACCCTAGAAGATCTGATAGCATATAAGCCAATACCATCACAGTTTTGCATATTGAATTATGATTCAAAGTAAGATAAAGCTGCTAAGAAGATATGTGATCCTGTGACCAGAATGTTTGGCATCCTGAAACATGATGTACTAATTGAAGTTTAGGTTTGGACCTGTGTAAGGATATGTGTTCAAGAGCAGAGTGTTAATGCAATATATTGTACTACTGTGAAAAATATCTTGTATGCTTATGATTGCATTAACTGTGACATGTTGTTAGTACTTATGATTGATTCTGCCTAAGCATCTGAGGTATGATCAGTCTGACTTGACACAAGAAAGTTACTCAGTCAGAGGAAGCAAAGGACATTGGAATGCCTTCTTGAAGCATTTTGATGTGACAAGAGCATTCATAAGATTACAATGAAGAAGAGGCCGAGTTCCCCATCATGTTTGGAAACAAAAGTCCTCTTGTGAAAACAGAGTCATTTGTAGAACATAAGTTGTCCTTCTAAACGACAAATTTTTGCTATTACTAGAATATCTATGAGAAGGCAGAACTACCTGGTTTGGAAAGACCAAAAACAATATTCAATTGAGAAAACATAGTTGCAAAAATTCATTGCTAGTACTGCCGATATAAAAAGGCAGTAACCAAGTATGCTGAGAAGGCACGAGGACACTAAGAGATTTTGGACATAAAAAGAAAAAATTGCATATGGCAAAAGTCTGTTGGACCTACAAAGGTGTAGATAAAAATTGGAAATCTCGGGTTTGTAAATAAAACCCTAGAGCTAGACCTAGATCCATGTTTCCACTAAAAGAAGAAAACCTAGATCATGCAAGGAAAGAATGACATCACGCTGATAATAAGGACGAGGTTGATGATAAATTTGCAGATGGATTTCTATGATTTCTGCAAAGAAGGCAAGGATCAAGAGGGAGCTGAAAAATTTCTTTCAATTCTCAAAGATAAGTACTTTATATCTCTCTTTCTTGATTATTATTGTTTTTCCTTTAGTTAGTCTCTTGTCTTTGTTTCTTTTGCTCGGTTATAATCGTTCTTCCATGGCTTCCTAATGGCATTTGCAGGGACCTCGTAAAAACTGCCAAGGATCTGGTAACAAATGAAAGCATTGGGAAGAACGAAGCAAAGTTTGTGGCAAGATGATTCTCCCAGGTCAATGATTTACAGGGAGAAAATTGAACTGCCAACTATAATCGTACCTGGTGACTGGAAGCGCCCCTAGTTCAGAAGGAGCAAGCAGGAAATCTCTTGAAACTAGGTTTGGATAGCCGAAGCTAAGAAAGCAGGAATGTCTAAAAGGGTACCCTTCTGCATCATGAGCCATAGGAAAGCTAGACCCTCTTTAGCTACCTGGTCGACCTCTTGGAACCTTAACAACCCCAAGATGAGTGCTAGGACAGGTTGCACATTTGTTCGGAAAGTAGATAAGGGAACAAAGTCCGTGGGCGAGAAAGATGATAGGCTAGAATCTGAGAGGAGGCTGAGGAAATCGCTTTGTTCTTCCCAGGGTAGCTTTGAGAATTGATAGGAGAGGGAGACCTCGGAGAACTCAACATAATTTTGGCTAAAAGGGTAGCGGATAGCTTTCCTTATGAGTTTGGGTGAAATGCGAAAAATCTTATTGCCCTGAGCAGAGAGGAACATGTCTCTGCGCTCGTCATAGGCCTCCCCAAGCCAGCTAATGAACTCGGGAACAGGGAATTTGGTCGGGGCGATTTGGTAATACAAGCCTGATTCTACGACTCTGAACATGTCTTCGCCTTTTAGATAATATTCGAAAAGCTCGGGTCTGATGTGGGCTACACAGAATGGGTAGACTGGGTCATGGATCCGTGCATGGGCGTCAATGAGGGGTTCAGGTCCAGGATCAGTCCCGACCTCGCGGGCTTGTGGGGTTTCAGGCTCAGACTTCTTGGTTCTCATTTTCCCATGACCATTTGAAAAGTAAAAATAGAAGGGAAAAAAGTGCGATGGGAAAATAACTAAATATCTGAGAATAGTGAAGGTAGCCCAGGAAAGCAACGTGGGATTGAAAACGACCTTGCACTTGAGTTTTAACCCCCACTGTGCAAGAAACCGGTTAATAACCAGTATTTTACACAGTTCGAGAGTAAAACAGACTTTTATCAGACTGGGTTTTACGGAATACGAGACATGGTGACAACTGTAGGGCTGGCGTCATAAGGACGCCGACAATGGGGACACGTGGCGATGGGTTATTGGTTGACAACAACCAGGTAGGTGAAAGCCACGTGCCGAGTTAAGGCAGGTACTGGTCTTCGTATCGCCACCCTAGACTTACCTTACCTTTATTTACCAGCGTCAACCGCCTTTCTTGATGGGCCCGCTTAGAACTTCAGCGGGGTTCATAGGAGCCTTGTAATCCATTCTCCCACCCCACGGAACGCATGTGATTGGTCTGCCAAAAGGTGATGTCACCTTCTCCGGGTTCTTGTCTTTTATCGTTACCGCTCTCCTTTGGGGCCGACGGAAAGTCCCTCCAACGCTCTTTGTCCTTCATGGTTTCGATATGAAGTCCTGCACGCGGTTTTCTGCTATGTTATGATGGCGATCAAGTCTAGCATCCGCGCTTATACCTTAGGAAGATTCTCTTTCAAAGTCCTTTCCAACTTACTCAGCCAGCCACCTTTATAAATCTTTCAGATTTCCACTTGGCCGCTCTTTTTCCTTGATGTATGAGGTGGCTAAACAACATTGGCTCCACCTAGGGACGACACGCTCGTCCTCGAGGGTGTCGAGAACCTCGCATACCCTTCGCCTGTACATCCATTAGTCAATCTGGGGTTCCTTCAAAATTTTGAGCATTTCTATGATGAATTAAACAAAAACAGAAACAGAAACATAAAAATGGAAAGTATATACAATATGAGGGATATGTACAATAGGCCGCTGAGGCCTTTGTTAGTATTGGAAGTAAGGTTTCAAGAACTGCCCATTAATGGGTGCTTTGATCAGATCACCTTCCAAATTTTTCAATATGAACGTATTGTTTCCTTTCACCTCAACAATTTTGAATGGTTCGAACCATAGGGGGTCGAACTTTCCATGTTTACCCTTATCTGCTCTCCTGACATCCCACCTCAGCACTAGGTCTCCTGCTTGCATTTCTTTATCTTTCGCTCGCTAATCAAACAAGGTTTTCATCTTCTCCTGATAATCTAATAGCTTGCTATTTACTTGGGTTCGAGTTTCTTCCAACTCGACCAGCTAGTTCATCCTCCAGGTGAGGCCATTCGGCTCTTCTTAGCTGTCTTGTAAAAATCTAGCAACAGGTAAGGCAAGCTGAATGGGAAACACTGCTGCTTGGCCATATACTAGTTCATAGGGAGACTTACTCGTGGACCTCTTACTAGTAATACAGTTTGCCCAGAGTGTGAAGTTTAGTTGGGAATCCCAGTTCCTCTAATTTTCGCTTATGGTCTTCTTCAATGCCCTCACCAAGGTTTTATTCGAAGACTCGGCCAACCCGTTCCCCTGGGGGTAATAGGCTGTAGAGTGCCCCAAAGTGATATTATATTGCTGATAGAAATTACTGAACTTGGTGGACTTGAAAACTTGAGTGTTGTTTTTGACAATCTTGGCTGGACACCCAAACCTTGATATTATGTTCTCCTCCATGAACTTGATCACGACTGCATCAGTAGCATTTCTCGCGGGGATTGCCTCTACCCATTTAGTGAAGTAGTTAGTGGCAATGAGGATCCTCTTGTGTTGACTACTTGATGCGGGATGAATTTCCCTGATAAAATCAATGCCCCACTGCTGAAAAGGTTCTTCGATATGTACTGGTATCATCGACAGGGGAGCGAATTTCTACTTCTCTGCAAACATTTGGCATTTTCTGCATGCCCGAACACGAGCATGCATATCTCCGAATAGCCGAGGCCAGAAGAAACCAACCTTCAATATCTTATGAGCGGTGGACCGCTAACTGTAATGTCCCCCTCAAATGCCTTCATGAAATTCAACCATTACTTTCTCCACTTCCGACTCTGTAAGACATAGGAGCAGAATTCCTGAAGGATCCTTCCAATACAGTCGGCCATTGGATACAATGTACTTTTGAGATTTCAACCTCAGGGTACGGTACTTTGCCTTGTCAAAATTTAAGGGACACCTGAGAGTTAGGAGATATTCTACAATATCTTTGTACCAAGTGTTGAGGAGGTACTTCATATGTGTTTTTTGTACCGTGGTTTCTATTCCAGGTTGTACCTCCACACCCTCGGGTACCTCTCCTCCTTCCATGGATAGATTTATGCCCAATGCTTGACAGTTTGACTCGACAAGATTTTTGCCAGCCCTTGTCCTTTAATGAGCTTCGTGGGGCGGATGTCCAGTTCGTACTCTTGAATCTTGGCAATCCATTTGCCTCTCTTGCCTTCACTATCTCCCTGGATTAAAATATTTTTTACTGCAGCTGTGCGAACAAAAGCAGTTGTGGCTTACTGTAGTACATACATTCGAAAAGCTTTCAGGGACTTAACCAGGGCATACGCCTGCTTCTCCAGAATATTGTATTTCAACTCTACGTCTTGTAGTACCTGGCTAAAGAAGGCAATAGGTTGCTCATACCCGTTTACATTCTTTTGCAGTAACACTGCAGCTATTGTGTGCAGAGATGCGAAGGAGAATATCATGAACGACTTACTGTAGTCTGGACTTGCCAATACCGGTGCTTTTGAGAAAGCGTGTTTAATTCTATTGAAAGCCTCTCTCGACTCAGGGGTCCATTTTACTTCATTGTTCTTTCTGAGCATCTCCGTGATGTGTCAAACTATCTCAGCATAGTTCAGGATAAACCTCCTTAAGAAGTTTATTCGTCCCAAGAACACCTGGACTTCCTTTTTATTTCGAGGTAATGATATGCCATTGATTACCTCTACCCTTTTGGGGTCAATTATTCACCCCCTATTTTGTTACAATGTGTCCCAACAATTTCCCTTCCTCTAGAGCAAACATGGACTTTTGAGGATTAAGTGATAAGCTATACTTGCGACACTTCTCAAAAGTCCGGTGCAGGTGCTCGATGTGCTCGACATCGTTCTTTGAAAACAAGGTGATATCGTCCAAGTATATCAGTACAAATTTGTCTTGTTCTTCGACAAAAGAAATATCCATCGCTCGCTGGAAAGTGGCTCCTGCATTTATTTAGCCGAATGGCATACGGGCATACAAAAAAGTTCCCCATGGCGTAGTGAATGCTGTTTTCTTCTGGTCCTCAGGAAGAACTGCCACCTGATTATATCCAGAGAAGCCATCCATCATAGACATTCGGGAGGATCCCACCACTTTTTGCAGTATGTGGTCCATCTTGGGGAGAGGGTAGTTATCTTTGAGAGATGCCTTGTTTAAATTCCGGAAATCTACACACAACCTTATTTCCCCATTCTTCTTCCTGACCGAAACCAGGTTGGCCACCCATTTCGAGTATCTCAAGGGGACTATAATTTTGGCCCTCAACAATTTTTTGATTTCTTTTTCAATAGATGGAAGCAACAATGGATTAATTTGGCTCGGTTTCTGCTTATGGGGCTTGACATCTCCTTTGAGCGGGATCTTGTGTTGTATGATTTCCACATCAAATGTTTTCAGGTCTTGGTATGACCATGTGAAAACCTCTCTGTAAGCTTGAAATAACTGGAAGTATTGATCTCTATACTCCTTTGGGACTCCTTTAGACAACTTTACTATTTTCGGATCTCCCTCGGTCCCAATGTTTATATCATTCCCTTGATCTTCTTGGGTCAACTTGCTGGGGTTAATCAGGATGTCATTCTTGTCAAACAGTCTCTCCAAGGGCACAAGGCCTCTGGGGATGACATTCCCTTTTAGTTGCAGTACACGGTGTTCTGCCACTGTCTCTTCCCACTTGTTTTGAGGCTGCTCCTCCGGCTCTTCATCCACAACATCAATCACCAGGTTAGAGAATTCTCCAACGGTCTCTATGAAACGTTTCACATGTTCCTCATCTTCAAACACTTGCCAGTGTTTGACGTTATCTAGGATAGAGGGACGATAACGTACTTCAACTTCATACCTGAGGAGCGGGTTCTGTGGTGGGCAAAAATTGCTAGTTGCAACAGCGAGCGAATCAACCATTCGATTTTGATCCCTTGGCATGAACTGTATGTTAAATTCCAAGAAGAAATTCTCCACCAAATCCCATACTTCATTCTTGTCGGCTCTAAGCCGAGGGTGCTTAGCCTGGCATTGATTCTTGATTTGCCTCACCATCAGCTCTGAATCTCCGAATACTTTGAGGCTCTGAATATTCATGTTCTTGCCTGTCTGCAGCCCCAGGAGTAGTGCTTCATATTCAGCCACATTGGTAGTAGCTTCGTATTCCAACTTAAAAGAGAAAGGGACCAACTGTTCCGTAGGTGAAATGAAATTAGGACTCCAGCTCCGTTTCCCTCTCTCGTATTTGCCCCGTCAAAATGTAGGGTCCATATATCCCTCTCTTCATTGCTTGCGGACTGCTTCGGCCTCAAAGGGTGGAATGCTGGTTCCTACAAGAAATCTTCGTCCTCCTCCAGCATCAGGCAAGAAAACTCGCCTTCCTTGCTATACACAAGGGAATTGACTAAGCCATCAACTTTAGTCACCATCTTCACGAATCTGGATTCCCGATATAGCCTCCTTTCTTCTCCCCCAAACACTGGGATGGTAGCATAGGTGAGATCGAGTTTAATCGACCCACCAATCTTCGAACCCCATGATCTTGACAACAACATCTCAAAACGGGCTGGGTTATCTGCAACCACAATGTCCATCACCACACTTTTGGCTGGGATCTGGGCCAAGTTCACCACTAAATCTTTGATCATTCACAAACACTTGACCCTCTTAGAGTCGAAAGAATACAAATCTTTGTATGGACGAGTAATTTGCAACCCTAGCTGCTCCATGACCAACAACGGTAGCAGGTTGTGCGATGCTTCCGAATCCAACATACAATTGTGTAACAATAAATCACGAGTGACTAGGGATACATAGAATGGGGGGGTTGCTGAGTCCAATTCTTTCACATGCGGACCAAAAACTACCATAGGTCTCTCTTCTTGGAGGTTAAGACTATCTGGGGGAGGAACTACTCCATGAGGGAGCATAAATTGACCGGGATCTTAACCTTCTCTAATTCTTTTTGGAGATTAAAAACAACAGGGTTCTTCTCTGGGATGCCTTCTCTAGGTTGCTCTTTAGGGGGAACCGACAGTTTCATGACAACTGAGGTATCCTTAGGATTTACAGGGGACTCAGGAACTGACTTGAAGGAGTGGTAGCTTTTTGATGCAAAGGCTCTTCTATAGGCTTTTTGCCTTTGCTGATGGTATCTGACTGAGTAGGCCCTTTCGATGAAGATTCTCCCTCCTGCTCTTGCACACGGGTTCTCTTTCTGGAGGACCTGAGCTCATACTTCTTATGCAGCTGGGCTTGCATGAAGTTTACAAATTGTCTGCAATAGTCATCAATGTCTAGGTCTTCTACAGACACTTCTTTCTTCCCTTGCTCTTCTTGTTCTTCTTGCAAGGTAAGCTCTCCCTCCTCATCTTCTGAATAGGCCAGAAACTGATCGTCCTGACATTCATGAGCCTCTTCAGTTGGTCCTTCCATTTGTCCATCCAGATACAAAGGAGGCTGTATATGATCCTGGTGCTCCTTTCTATCTCGCTGCAATATCTGCAATGGAGGTTTGCGATATTGTGGATTGAAACCTCGGTTTGGTGCCATTTGATTTGATCGAGCAGCTGAGCTTTTTGCTTCCAATTCTAACTTCACCAGCTTGTTAGAAGGGTTTTTGATCATCTTGTTCATTTCTTCAATCTTGTAGTTTGCTGCTTCCCTTTCTTGGTTAGAGGTAGAGGCTTCCTCCTTACTTCTCCTCCTGAAATCATGATCTATTCTCCACCTCTAGCGCATCAGTCCGGGCTTGATATAGAGATGCATATTTTCTCTCTCTCAAGGTGAAGCCAAACTCGGACTCAAATGCTCCTACAAATACTACCTTGGCTGCTGTTTGAGGAGGTTTCATATCAGCAGGTAGGTTATTGTACAACTTGTTGAACCTTTTGATGAATTCAGTTACATCTTCATTATGCTTATTTTTCAGTGCATTGAACTCTGTAAGAATGTAACCATGGTCTCTCTTCTCTCCCCACTTTCATGTGAAAGAATTTTCTATCTCCTCCCAGGTGGTTATAGTGTGGTCATCCAGAGTTTTGAACCACTTTCGGGCTTCTCCATCCAAAGATTGGACGAAGAGCCTCAACACTACATCCAAGTGTTCCACATTGAAGTTCTCAACAAAAGCACAAAAATCTTCAATATGCTTCTGGGCAGCACTGTTGTCTTCCCCCGTGAATTGAGGTAAGAGCTTCATATAATCTTGAGGCATATCATTTAGGATTTGAGGCAATGCCAGTGGGGCATATTTATTAAGTGAAAATCCTGGTATAGCCATTGGAGGTGGTGGATTCTGTGGAGGGTTCTGATGTATGATAATTGGTATATGCTGGGTCGGAATTTGCAGATTTATTAGAGGAGAACTCTGGAGTATGGTGACTTGTTTGACCTCCTTAGCTTCGGGGGTGGGATGCAAGGAGACCCCAGATGTATTTACTGACTCAACCTCGTCTTTTATCTCAGTATGGTCCAGAACAGAGTTATCTGGGGATATTCAAGTACTCGGGCGGTAGAACCAAGACCTTGGACTTGAGCCTTTTGGGAAGAGGACGGGGGGTCTTCTAATGAGAATTTGGGTATATTATTTTGAGCGGGCTGCTTCTCTTTCCAAATCCTCTTGAATATGATTTTTTCAGGGTCAGAGACTGAAGGTGTTCTCAACTGGGAGGTATGTGACCTTAGATGGGGCTTAGTGTAAGCCAAGATTGAGAGTGATTTGAGTGGAGTCGCCAAGGTGAGGGGTATACAACTCTCAACCCTTCATGCTCACTTGATTGAAGGGTGGATGTAATGTCATATTCCAGGGGAAAGATTTTCAACTTCGTCCTTGGCATCGGCACCAAAATATGTTGTCACTCCTAGAGACAACCTTGAGTTGCTAAAGACTAGTGCCTAGGACATCTTAAGACAAGAGGTTTTAAAGGTATTTGCCATGCTGATAAAGGGGCCTCCTGATGTGAAATGAATTAAGGAAGGTTTTGAAAGACGGTCAGGATATCAGAGAGAATATTGGCAGAAATGAGTTTTAGCTGTAGAGAGAAAGGCCGGCTCAAAATGGGCCTGAAGCAATCACCGATAAGCGCTGTTGCAAGCTAGGCCGAATATGAAACAGATGAACAATTATAAAAGTAATGAAGGCGGTATACTATGTAGAGAAATTAGAGAATGTCAAAGCAAGGCAGGCTTATGCCAACACAAGAATCCACCCATAAATGACATTAGAAGAATAACGATATGAAAAGGTATTTGAAACAGGAATCATGCCTCGAGCAATATTTAAAACTTTACTGAAAAGCAAGACATGAGTACCATTATAGATAAATTCATATCTGACTTATAGAACATTCGCATTCCGAAAACAACGATAACTAGAAGCAGATGGAAGGACAATGGACATTAAATTTAATCGCAATTTCAAGAAAACACATACTGTTCATTCGTCTTAGTAGGAATCCAGTGAAACAATAGACTGGCTTTATATTACTCTTCCAAAATGGCTCTTCAGTTATGCACTAAGAGCGATCCTCAAAATTACAAACAAACAATTCACCAAATGCCACTTCTTCTGCTAGAAAATCTGGAACCTTTTTTTAGTCTGTGGTCTGTTCTTTTATAGTCTATTACATGAATGCTCAGGGCAGGTATTCTCCTAGACAAAATATTCCCTAGAAGATATGTTTGTTTCCAGTATCAATCAAAAACCAAAATTGATGATGAGGTAAAACGACCTTTCATCTCAAATAGTGTGGCTTGGCATAGGCTATAACAAAAACATAATAGAACATAAAAGAGTGTAAGGGGTGAAATCAAGATTTCATCCGTTTTTACAATACATAAAATATAAAAGTAAAATAGGCCGCGTGGGCCAGATCATGAGTTTCATCTGTTGGTGTTTCGGCTAGGGGTCCCGGATGCGGACGACTTTGACCGAGCTGAAGATGAAGAGGACATTAGTGGAGGAGTCGGAGGAGGTGGCAACTCATGAGAGTATGAAGAAACCAGAGCATTAGCATATTCGCTACACTTTGGCCACGTACTGCTCCCTGGAGATGGCATTGTGACGAAGGTTTCAAGAAGGGTCTGCATGTTGGTTAGCTCAGTATAATTGACTCGGACATTGAGGAATTGCTTAACATGGAAGAGCAGGAAGAATTTTTTACGCAATGCGACTATTATTGTATCTGCCTTCATCCGGGTTGCTCTTTCCAATGACACGTCCGCGTTGTTCATAATTTCTGATATTTTTTGCTCATAGGCCGTTAGCTCAAAGAACGTGCCCGTTTGCGGATCCCAGCATGGTGGGAGACCTGCTTCTACCAGCTTGTTCCACTCCCGGTCGAATTTCTCCACTCTCTTCGAGGCTAATGTCAAACAGCTTAGTGCGTTTGCGCGTGCAGTCTCCTTCTCAATTACTCTTCCAACATCCATGAACATTATAACGGTCAGGGATTCCCTGCACGCGCAATTCCTCAGGAGAGAGCTCATTTAGGTACCGAATATATTTCTTGGCCATTGCGGCCTTTGCTTTTCCGTCTATGCGTCCTTCTTGCAGCTGTGTTCTGAACAAGCAAATTGCAATCTTCTTGTCATCCATCATTGTGAGAAAGTTCCAATGTTGCCTGACCTCTGCTATTATGTCTGTCTAGACCAGTCGCTTCGCTTCCACGAGTGCCATGTTTCCTTTGATTTGCCCCTTTAAGTCCTTGATGGACTTATCTTGTGCCTGAGTCTCCCCTCGCAATTTTTCCACTTCCCTTTGTAAGGCCACCATCACCTTCTTATTCGCTGCTAGTGCAGTCTTAGCCTCTTTTAGTTGCTGACGGACTAAGCGGGTCTCATTCTCTGATACCTTCAGATTCGACAGGGCCTTAGCGTGCTGTTTTGGGGTTGTTCCGGGCTCACCTGTCATAGAGGTCGCGCGTATGTGCTGATCCCATTTTTCCTACCAGTCTGACAGCCTTTGATTCAGTCCCGCAATCTCCTTGGTCTTTTGTACATTCTTTTCTTGTTCTTTAGCAAACAAGTCAGCGAGGGTTGATTTTTCCTTTTCTACCTGCACCAGCTCATCTGTCTGCACATGCTCTTCACGAGGCATGTTCAGCTTCCGCTTCAGCTCTGAGTTCTCCACCTCCAACTAGGCAATAAGCTATTGTCGCACTGCATCTTTATCTGCTCCCTTATCCCTTATCGTTTTCTTAAGGGCCTCTAGCTTGGCATTGTTTGCCCTGGTGCTAGCCTTCTCTCTCTTTTGGTGCTCTAGTACCAAGTTATGCTTCTGCTCGAGCTTCCTCAGGGCGATTGCAAGTTTCACTACCTCAACCCGTAGCATATTCCCTATGCACTTATGTAAGTCGAGCTTGTCCAATAGGGGAATATTAGTTAAGTTAAGGATGATTTCTAGAGTTCGATATTGGTTGCTTGTAGTCGAGGGTTGTAATGCCGCTTGTTGAATAGCCAGTATCAACTGCTCCTTATCCATGTCTAGCACAGAGGTAAGCCGAGAATGATGTTTGTCCACAAAACATGCCAATTCGGCCCTCAATTTCTCTCGGGCAGATCTGTTCCTGACATTTATTTCCTCTCTTGTCTCTTCCTTGTCGATCGTGATTGCCTGTGAGAGCCCTGAGGGGGCTGACGAAGAAGCATCATCAAACGAAATATGAAAACCCAACTTATTCATGTTAGGAGCCTGAAAATCAGGGATTACCTCGAATGGGGGCTCATCCCCTATATTATTCGGCCCTTCAGTTCTTTGTTTTTTATGAGGGTGAGCACGCTCGTTAGTGTCCATGCCTTCGTGACTTTCTAAAGTGCTTGCCTGTGCTTGTTCCGTTTGTCCCAATAGACACATTGTCACCTTTTCCTTCCGTGGCTGAAGACTCGGCCTCCATTTGTGCATCCAAAGGCCATGTATCAAGATTAGCTCTCCATTCAATGAAGGGCCTAGTCTCATGTATGTATGCAGTTGATTTTATTTTCCTCTTCCTATTGGAGAGGACTCCCTTAGGGTCATAGGGCCAGACTTTTCCCTATGGAAGATCCATCTCTTGCAGCAATTTCTCCATGGTGGGGAGGGCATGCCTCGAATTTATGGTGAAGGGACCAATTGAAGTTGGGAGTTTGAGAATGTATCCTTTCTTCGTAGGCACGAAGTTGATTTGGTTAGCCTTCAAGGTTTGTCGAATAAATTTGAGGGCAAAGACTCGCATAGCTGGAAACACTGATAGGCGGTAGGGAGGTACCTCTGCACCATAGACCCTGAGTATAATCATCAAACAGGTAGCAGTCCCCTGTGCAATCTTCCTTGTCGAACTGTAGCTAGTCCTTCTGCTCAGGAAATATTCTAGGCGGAGGGCTGTCATGTATTATGGCATAAGCTATGGACATGAACTCATTAAGAAACCTTGCATACCCCTTCCCCCCTGGCTGCTAGAGAACTGAAGTGGTCCACTCAAAAACGGCTCTAGGTTGGGCACTTATCTTCGAGAGTCTATTTAGGCCTAGACTCACAAATCTATCAGCATGCTTGAATAGGAATAGGTAGAACACTAGGGAACATAACTTGAACGAACCCGTGGTGGAAATCTCTTGAAACTGGGTTTGGATAGCTGAAGCTAAGAAAGTAGGAATGTCTAAAAGGTAACCCTTCTACATCATGAGCCATAGGAAAGCTATACCCTCTTTAGTCACTTGGTCGACCTCTTGGAATCCTAACAACCCCGAGATGAGTGCTAGGACAGGCTGCACATTCGTTCGGAAAGTAAACAAGGGAACAGAGTCCGTGGCGGGAAATATGATAGGCTAGAATCACAGGCCTCCCCAAGCCAGCGAATGAATGAACTTGAGAACTTCCCAAGCCAGCGAATGAATGAACTTGAGAACAGGGAATGTGGTCGGGGTGATTTGGTAATACAGGCCCGACTCAACGATTCTGAACATGTCTTTTCCTTTTAGATAATATTCGAAAAGGTCGGGTCTGATGTGGGCTACACAGAACGGGTAGGCATAGTTTTAAAAACCGGTCGGTTTGAACCGGTAACCAGCCAAACTGGCCGGTCAGATAGCCCAGCGGTCGAAACCGGCCAAGCAACTCGGCTGCTTAGGGCATTTCGCCTGTTTTTGGAAAAAACCGGACCTAACTCGCCGGTTAGGAACGGAACCGGCCGGTTAGGTGCTAACTCCTACGCGGACCCACATTATCGGCGGCAGTTAAGTTTTATCGAAACCGGCCAAGCAACTCGGCTGCTTAGGGCATTTCGCCTGTTTTTGGAAAAAACCGGACCTAACTCGCCGGTTAGGAACGGAACCGGCCGGTTAGGTGCTAACTCCTACGCGGACCCACATTATCGGCGGCAGTTAAGTTTTAGGGCTGATTTGGAGCCAAGGGGAGGGTTGTTTCCCTCCAAAAACACCCTCCCCAATCTTTTATAAGGAGGAGCAACCTCTCCTTTGTCTCACACCAACTCATTTGCTGTTTGTGAGTTTGATTGAGAGCTTGGAGAGTGTTGAGTGTTTGCCGGAGCAGTGATTTTGGAGACTTGGAGATAGTTTGGAGCTGTCAATAGCGTTGGCATCTTCAGGAGGACACTAAGGAGGCTAGTTTGCATTTCCAGGTAAGAATTTGCACTTGAAAAATCCTTCATTTCATTGCTGTTCATGTATTTATTTTCTTACGTGTTAGCTATTTTATTGCTCTAAAATCTCTAGTCGTATGCTATCAAATTTTGTATGTTTGAATGTGCATTTTGTTTTGTAAATTTAGCCTTAGTTGTCCATTTATCTTAACTGGAATTTTTTTTAAATGGCAGATTTATTTCCAAATTTCAATTATTTCAAGTCAAGATGGCTCCAAAAGCCAAGGACAGTGCATGGGTCCATTGTGATGTGATTGATGGAAAGATGGTATGCAAACTTTGTCGAAAATGTATTGGAGGTGGGGGTATTCTTAGATTGAAACATCACTTGGCTGGGATAAGAGGCAATGTAATGCCATGTGATGCACCTAATGCAGTGTTAGGTCTGATTAGGGCAGAATACCTTGCCAAGCTTGAAAATTTTGAGGAGACTAAGGCTAGGGAGAAGGCCATCCAAGATGAAATTGCAAGGAAGAGGGAAATAGTAGAAATGATGAGAGAGAGTGGGTATGAAAATGAGGAGTATGATATTCAAGACTCCTCTTCTATCCCTTCCACCAATAACTCCTTTCAGTATGTTCCTCCTGTTGGCAAAAGATCAAACCCAACAAAGAGACCCAACCTCATGAGTTATTTCTCGTCCAATGCTAATCCCACAACCACTGCCACTGCCTCCATGTCCCAGCCAACTCCAAGTCGTCAACCCACTTTGGATCAACATTGGAAAAAAAAATGCAAAGAAGCTTCTCATCAGTACATTGCTAGACGGTGGTATGATTCAGATATCCCGTTTAATGCTGCTAACTCACCTTATTACCAAGCTATGTGGGACTCTGTTTTTGTTGCAGGAAAGGGCTTCAAAGGCCCTACTGCACATGAGTTAAGGGGAGCTCTTTTGCAACAAGAGATTTCTAGTATTGATGAGTATTTGGCTGAATTAGAATATAAAGAGTCATGGCTCAAAATAGGTGTTCCATCATGTCAGATGGATGGACTGATGGAAAGAACCGCACTATCATTAACTTCCTTGTTGCTTGCCCTCGAGGAACAATGTTTTTGAGATCAGTTGATGCATCTGATAAGGTGAAGGATGCAGCCCTTTTATTTGAGCTTTTGGATGAAATTATTCAGGAAGTGGGAGAGCAGAACGTTGTGCAGGTCATCACAGATAATGCCTCAAACTATGTTCTTGCTGGAAAGATGCTTTAGTCCAAGTATAGTACCATATTTTGGACTCCATGTGCTGCACATTGCATAGACCTCATGCTTGAGGACATAGGCAAATTGGAATGGGTAAAAAGCACTGTAGAGCATGGCAAGTGCATTACAAAATACATTTACAACCACTCATGGGTATTGAGCCTAATGAGGAAAAACACAGGGGGCAAAGAGCTTGTTAGGCATACCATTACAAGATTTGCAACTCACTTCCTCACGTTGCAATGTCTCAATTCTCAACAGAAAAACCTGCAGAAAATGTTTTCTTTTGATGATTGGACTGAATCCCGGTGGGCTCGTAGACAAGATGGAAAAGACACCAAAAAGAAAGTCTTTGACAGTTATTTCTGCAAAAGGTCTTCAGAGCTGGTAAAAATTACTGAGCCCCTTGTTAAGGTGCTAAGGATGGTGGATGGGGAAAGGATGGCAATGGGATACATTTATGAGGCTATGGATCAGGCCAAGGAGCAAATACGGGCAGCTTACAGGGACAGGTTAGCTAAATATGGCCGGATATGGGAGATCATTGATAACAGATGGAACAATCAACTCCATCGTCCTATACATGCAGCTGGGTATTTTTTGAACCCAAAGTATCATTATAGAGCTCGGCTAGAAGATCAGCAGGATGGGGAGGTCAGATCTGGATTAATTGATTGCTTGGAGCGAATGATCCCTAACCGTGCAGACCTTCTGGAAACACATAAACAACTTACTCTTTTCAGTATGGCCGCTGGTACCTTTGGAAAGAACTTGGCAAAAATGGCAAGAGATGTGGATCAACCAGGTAAGCAATTCCAATTTGTTTTTCTTTTCATGTTAAATTGTTTGTAAATAAGTAGTGAAATGAACTATGTTACTAATGAATGTCTTTTTATTTGCAGCACATTGGTGGGAGTCATTTGGCGGCCAATGTCCTCAATTGCAAAGGTTTGCAATTAGAATCCTCAGCGAAACTTGCAGCGCTTCAGGTTGTGAGCGCAATTGGTCTGTTTTTGAGCGCATACACACACAGAAGAGAAATTGTTTGGAACAGAAACGGTTAAATGATCTTGTGTTTGTGCAATACAACCTTCGCTTGAGGCGGAACCAACTGATGAGAAAAACACCTGATCTAGATCCCATTGTGTTGGATGATATTGATCCAACATCAGAATGGGTGGAGGAGACTGAAGATCCAGTGTTTGAGGCTGATTTTGATTTTGATGCAGTAGTAGCGGGGGGTGAATTTGAAGTAGATTTGGTGGCACCATCAGATGCAGACCCAAGATTGGTAGCTGCATCAAGCAAAGGCAAACAACCAATGGTCGACACTAGTCGTGCACCTCGAGCAACTCGTGCTTCCATTAGGTCCACTTCTATTGTTATTGGTGGCAGGGGTACTGAGGTTGCAGATGAGCCTGAGGCTGAGGCATCCTCAGACTCTGATCCAGATGATGTTTATGCAACAGCCGATGTTGATCCTGTGTCTTTGGAGCCTCATTTTTTATGTATTTTTTCGATAATATGTATTGCACTTGGTGCCATTTTGATATATTCACCTTTGCATGGTATATAAATGAGCAAAATTTGCATATTTTGTCTCTATTGGCTTGGAATCATGGTTGCAAATCTTAAAAATAGTTTTTTTTATTAAAAAAATAATTATTTAATGTATTTTTTTTTAAACTGGTTCATTGGCATCTGACCGCTCCCGGTTAGACCGGTTTCGGTTAGAAACCCGGTTCATTAGGTCCACCAGTCCGGTCACCGGTTCTGGTTTTTAAAACTATGCGGGTAGGCTGGGTCATGGATCCGTGCATGGGCGTCGATGAGGGGTTTAGGTCTAGGAATAGTCTTGACCTCGCGGGCTTGTGGGGTTTCAGGCTTAGACTTCTTGGTTCTCATTTTCCCCATGACCATTTGAAAAGTAAAAACAGAAGGGAAAAAAGTGCGACGAGAAAATAACTAAATACTTGAGAATAGTGAAGGTAGCCCAGGAAAGCGACGCGGGATCGAAAATGACCTTGCACTTGAGTTTTAACCTCCACTGCGCGAGAAACCGGTTAATAACCAATATTTTACACGGTTCGAGAGTAAATTAGGCTTTTATCAGACCGGGTTTTATGGAATACGAGACATGGTGACAACTGTAGGGCTGGTGTCATAAGGACGTCGACAATGGGACATGTGGCAATGGGTTATTGGCTGACAACAGCCGGGTAGGTGAAAGCCACGTGTCGAGTTAAGGCAGGTACCGGTCTTTGTACCGCCACCCTAGACTTACCTTACCTTTACTTACCGTCGCCAACTGCCTTTCTTGATGGGCCCGCTTAGAACTTCGGCGGGGTTAATAGGAGCCTTGTAATCCATTCTCTCACCCCATAGAACACATGTGATTGGCCCGCCAAAAGGTGATGGTACCTTCTCCGGGGGCTTGTCGTTTATTGTTACCGCTCTCCTTTGGGGCCGACGGAAAGTCCCTCCAATGCTCTTTGTCCTTCATGGTTCCGATATGAAGTCCTACACGCGGTTTTCTGCTTTGTTATGATGCCAATCAAGTCTAGCATCCGTGCTTATACCTTAGGAAGATTCTCTTTCAAAGTCCTTTCCAACTTACTCAGCCTGCCACCTTTATAAATCTCTCGGATTTCCACTTGGCTGTTCTTTTTCCTTGATGTATGAGGTGGCTAAACAACATGGTCTACCTCCCTTAGTCTGCTATAGGGAGACAGCATAAACAGAGAGATTGGGGATCAGGGTGACAGCCCCCGATCTGAACAGTTGTCACGGTGCCTAGACATTCTGTGCAACAACAGGTCAAATAATTGAAAGGGAACCCAATCATTTGATCGAACCAGATGGAACTAAATCATTTGATTAGAGCTTACTTTTATGAGTATTTATGATGCTTATTACAACTGGTCATTTGTCTTGAGAGATCACATTGACATTAACTGGTGCTCACTACAGTTTATATGTATTGAGCTCTTTGGATGTGCTCCATGGATCATATCCTTGCATTGAGTTGTAATGGTCTTATAATGACTAGAGCATACTTTTGTGTGTACTTATGATTCTTATTACTGCTAGGCATTTCTCCCTAGAGATCATGTTGACATTAACTTGTGCTCATTGCAGTTTTATCTGTATTTATCTGTCTGTGACTATGATGTGCATTGCATTGTTATGATTTTGATCCCTTGATAGATGAAACATGTAGATTTGATAACTAGGCCAACTGAGTTCCTTTTGTATGCTTTTTTAACAGACTGATTCATGTGCCTAATATATTTTATAATCATTCGAGCTTGCAGAGATGCAAATGCAGGTGAACCTGTATTATCCAATGAAGCCGTATCTGGAAATTTAAACCCCTCTGCTGGACCTGTGCAGCTTGCGGATTTGCAGAGAATATTGAGTAGCTTGGGTAAGTCAGGCATTGATGTGCAATATTTCTTCCAAAATCAATATGTACTATTCTGTGTGCTTTTGGGCCACATTTTTGTTGTTGTTTATAAATTATTGTTAGTTTGGTTGATGCAGAAGGGAACATTTCAGCTGCAGAAGATACAGGTATAATATTGAGTTGCACAAAATTTGATATCGGTTAACTCCAACATAATAAATATCTTGCTTAGATATATGGCAATAGTCTCCATTTTGAGGGTTATTAAATTGAAGTTTAATTCAACAGGGCCAAGTTTAGGGGATATTCTGAAGCCTGAACTAGTTCTGCCATTACTGGAACAGTTCTCTCTGGAAGAACGTCTTGCACCATATTTGCCAGAGGTGTGCCAAATAATTATGCAGTTGAATCCCCTTTCAAAAGGAAATACATTTTGGGAGGATGATATAAGGAATTTTTAATTTTGAGCATGTGGCAGGGTACCTGGACTCGTGAAGCTTTTCTGGAACTACTGCAAAGCCCTCAGTTCCGTCAACAAGTGGAAGCTTTTAGTTATGTGCGTCATTGTCTTTCCAATTCTAGTAAACCTTACTCCTTGTTCCTTTAAGTGCACAAATGCTTGAAAATTTGTTCATTGGGAAAACAGAGGGGTTTGTTAATAGCAGTTTTTTAAATTTTATTCAATTTGGGTTTCACCTATAAGGTATTTTGGCTTATGATGGTAATTTTCATATTTGTTCTGAAGGTTCTCCGGACAGGCCAAATTGACTTGTCCCAGTTTGGGATTGATCCTAGCAAGTGTAAATTCCTGAGATGCCTTTCTATATTAATTTCCTTGTCTGTGAGCACTGTTTGATTTTGGTTTATGTATATTTGTATATTGAAGTCTGTTTATCATTATTCTTTTAGGCGAACATTTTCTGAATGCCTGCTTTTGTACTTCAAAATTTGCGACTCTGAACTGATGAATTTGAGTTCCAGATAATTTCACTGTGGCATCTTTTCTGGAGGCCTTAGATGATGCGGTTGTAAAGAACCCAGAAACAGGTGGTGCGATTGATTCTTTAGTTGCGTCTGCTCAAGAAAGTAGGCAAGAGGATAATAAAGACATTGATTGTAATTCTCAGAAAAAAAGTGCTGGTACAGATTCGATGGATGAAGGTCATTAGTGCAGAGTGTATTTTTCTCTCACTAATTCACTTTTCCTATCTCTCCACCCTTGCCTCCGATTGCTTGCTGGAGGAAAAGTAAGATGTGGGTGGAGTCTTTGCTTTGAGAATGTTCTATTATATGTGTGTCAATATTTGTATTCAAGTATAATTACTAATCTAATTTGTGTACCCTTGAAAATGTGTGTTGTTTCATTGTCACACTGGTAACCTCTACTTCGCATTATTTGGAGTTTGTTTTATCCATTCCTTTAATTACTTCTGCTTTCCACAATAGCAGTAGTGACAGCTAGGGAAAGTAATTTTGATCAGTATTGTTAATGGGTTATGCACAATTCATTTAGCTGTTTTGTTTTGGTTTGTTTGTTGTCGAAAGATTGGGATGGTTGATCCTCAGGGACATGTGCAGTGTACTTGCATTGTCTTCTTGTTATAGTGGCAAGCATTTGATTTATCTCAACATGAGCAAATATTAACAAAGATCGCTTGTGGGTTTATAATTGTGGCTTGTAACTGGAATCCCAATCTTCTCTTTGTTGGAGAATCTAGTAGGGCAGCTTATTAGAAGATCATAAAAGACAATGGACACAAAATATAGGCTCCAAGCCAGGGCAAAACCCCTCAAGGGGAAAACCCAGAAATAATCTCTTCTTATAGAATCAGATCAAATGAGAAGTCCAAGACCCAAACTTCAAAATCAAGACCTCCTCCAAGCACCAAGTCAGCCCTCCAAAGATTCCTCCTTGAACAATCTCAAGTCAACAAAGTCAACGAAAGTCAAACTTCAAAATTCCTGGTCAAAAAAGAGTTTCGACCCTCTATTTCAGACCTCCAGTTCGGACCTGCAATTTTCGGCCTCTTAGCAGCTGCAGAAACCATAGCTTTCGCACATGTGAGAGAATCCAGCACTAGATCAGATTTTATTCTTTCTTCTTGACTTTCTCTTGCTTCTTTCACCTTCGTTCTTCTTGCTTCTCCTTGCTTGATTGAGATCGAACTTCTGAAGTATGTCCAAAATGAGTGGAATCCATTTCCTTTATATACCTTTTTCAAGCAGTCGAATAGGCCTCTACTAGGCCGACTTTTCATTCGCAGGGCCGACTTGGTCTTGGAGGTCAATTTGACTTTCTAGGATCAAAAATAATTTCTTTTTCTTGTTACAAATTGCCCAAATGGGTCTTCTACATATGACAAAGACTCTTGACTTGACAAACCCTAGAAGCATGAAGAACATCCTTCAGCTAGTGACAAATCAATTTGAGCATGAAACCCATTAAAATAATATTTCTTTTTCTCTTTTTACAAATATATACAATGTTATAATTACAAAAGAAATTATGGAGAGCGAATCTAGTTACATTCTTCAATACTCTTTCCCTTTTAAGATAGTCCTACATGATAAATGTTTTGGCGACATACAACTGAATTATTTGGGTCAGCTATTGCTAACATAGCATTAAGATTAATTATGGGTGTAAAGGATGAGGGTGTAGGATGCTATAGTACTTCATAAGAGAAATGCATCATAGGTTCTGCTGACTGCTGCTTTCAAGTTAGTTTTTTCTGAAGTGCATTGCCTGGATCTAGCGGCTTATATTGGAGTTTGTTTCATCCATTCTTTTAATGTCTTCTGATTTTCACAACAGTAGTGATAGCTAGTCCGAGTAATTTTTTTACTTTCCATGTGAGTCATTTATTAGTTTTATCAGTTCCGTTAATGGGTTATGTTATAGTTCGTTAATCCGTTTTGATTGGGTTTGTCCTTTGTTGAAAGGTTCGGTAAATATGTGGAGTGACTTCATCAGTATATAATTAGTCTTACTAGCATTGAATTCCAGTTAGAGGGGCAAGCATTTGAGTTATCTCGACACAAGCAGATCTTAATAAGGTTCTACATGGATTTATAATTGTCATTTGTAATTTGAATTTCAACTCACTATTTCCCTTTTAAGATGTACCTACAAGATGAATGTTGAAACAACATACACATGAATTGTTTTTAAAAGCCTCAGCTATTGTTTACTAACGTAATAATAAGATTAATTATGGGTGTAAGGGATTTAGGTGTAGGATGCAATAGTACTTCGTATTCAAATCTGCATCGTAGATACAACTACTTACTACCGCTTTCAAATTAGGTTTCTCCGAAGTAGTGCCTTTGATCTCCACGAGGATCATAGAGAGGAAAGATTAGTGTATTAGATAATGATGAAAATGCTGGCGTATAGTGCATGTTTTGGAGTTGAAACTTGTCCTAAATATGAATAGAACGGATTGCCCAGAGATTAATTTGTGTTGATTTTAGTGCATGTTAGTGCAATATTCAGTGGTAAACTAACTGCAGAACCAAGTCTACCTCAACAAATTGAAGAGGGTTTAACAAGAAGAAAATATGTCAATTGTCATTTATGCTTGTCAAAAGAAAAATAAGGCGGAATTTAAACGGTAGAAATGTACGTCTAAAGAAGGAAAAGTTGAATATTAAAAACTAAAAAATGCCTTGTTCCTTCTTATTGATGTTATGGGAGAATACTGCTGGGTTGGATTCACACTCTTCATTTTTTATTCATGTTTCGCTTTCTGAGATTTATGGCAATATTGTTTTGTCCCTTGGGGACATACTTTCTTCCCTGGTCTGGATGAAAATATTATACGGCAGAATAGGCTGAACACTATTTGTTATTTTGTTTTTAAGTTGTTTGTTATGGTTAGGCTGATTTTTTTGTTTGTTTGTTTGTTTGTCTAAATTCATTACATTATGGTAATGTTTGATGCTGGTGCACGCTCCAGTCTGGCTAATCGGGTCACCTTTTGCATTTATGCTTTTGTTTTCTTAAAGATTCATTGTCATATGGTAATGTTTGATGCTGGTGCACGCCCCAGTTTGGCTAATAAAAGTAGAAATGTACTGTTTGAATTTTTCTTCAAATTGCATTTCTTTTTGGGCTGTAATTTTTTTTTTCTTACTCTATGTGTCTAATCATCTAATCATGGTAAATCGACAATTCATTAAAGTAATCTGGGCAAGGCCCAAGATCAAACCTATCCATTTCCACTATAACACCAAGAATATATCCAAGAGCCTGTAAACAAGATATGCTAGTAATTTATGACTTAGCAAGAGCTGAGACTACATAAAGCCCTAAGGGTTGGGGAGCTGAGCCTTATCACAATGGGCCAAAGATGTCCCGTTGGAATTTGAAATTGGGTAGATGGGATACCTGTTTGTGAAATTTGAAAAATCAAAGTCAATGAATTAGTGGGCATGGCATCTTTATCCATCCCTTAGCCCAGCCAACTGTGAAATGGCCATGTTACTCAAACCCAGGATGCACTGGACATGGGGAGGGGGGATAAGTTACAAGCTTGTCCAATTGAGCTAACCAGAGACTACCTAGCTCATAAAACTGCAGTGGCAAAGAAGAAAATACCTACCGGGGTTTGATATAAACTACCAATGTTACGATGCACTGACAGACATATTTGTATACTGAACCAGCATGATCGTGAAACTGTTTTGTCTGCTGGCCCCTGTTTTAAAAGAAAACATACTTACTTGGATGGTGAGAGAAATTGAAATATTAAGTATCGATATGGAACATTTTTTGCCGCAGTCAGGGTTAGTTTGATGCAATGAGCCATCCATATTTTTTCTTTTAACACAAGGCGAGGAACATAGCGGGGGAACCCTAATCATTACCAACCCATATAATGTTATAGTTTGGTATATCCGGTAAGATGAAATTTGCGGTGCATAGGTCTTGAATTCAGCAATTGCTTATGTAGATAATGAATGACGTTTTGAAATGATCTTCGGCTAATGTTGCAACACCATTTTCCTACTTGCAATTTAGAATCTGAACTTACAGGAAACAATGAATTGAAAACTTGCAATATTCGAAACGAGTGAATCCTCATTGAAATGCAGAATGTAGAATACTTCCATCTTTTAATTGTGGTACTGGGTTGGTTGAATGGCATCATATTTATCATTGTCTTCCTTTGGCCACAATGTCATAAATACAACCACCGAGCTTTCCTTAGATATGTATGATCACACGTGCCATCTAGTGCTCAGAGTTTTTGTTTGTGCTGACAGACACCGTCATCACTGTTGAACCGCAGTGCAGTTGCAGATCCACAAGGGAGACAATGCATGTTGGGTGTCGATACTGATCACACTGTTTGTGGAGACAATGCATGTGTAGTGTTAACACTAATTTTTAGGTCTATGGAGTCATTAATATTCAAACAAGAAAGAAATGCAAAAAATATAGGAGACTGAAATCACATACAAACTAACACAAAATTTACATGGTAAAACCTTGACAGTGTGTCAAGGAAACTTCTACGGGGCAAGGGATTGGAAATCTTATTAATCAAGAATGATTCTCCATATTACAGGCGTCTCGGGCAATCACCAATTTATATGGGCCACTTCATTACATAACTTTTTTTGGTTATAGAAACAGATTGAACGGTAGATTAAAATTTACCCAGATAAATATATAATTTTCACAGTTGTCATTTTTCATCAATCCCCACCTTGACAACAATTTTCCGATTCCCTTGTCCATGCCCATTCATCATCTCTTCTGCAAGCCAAGAGAAACCAAACACCATCGCAACTTCTCTATTGTAACTGGATTTGTGAATATGTTTGCACGATTCTCTTGTGTATGGACCTTTTTGAGAGCTACTTTGTCAACATCGATTACGTGTCACAAAATGGTACCTTACATCAATGTGCTTAGTCTTGCTGTGATAAGTTGGATTTGTAGCCAAATGAATAGCACTCTAACTGTCATAGAACACGTTCACTTTCTCCTGCGTCCTTCCAATCTCATCAAGTAGACCTTTCAACCAGATTAACTCTTTACAAACATCTGAAGCTACTATATACTCTGCTTTAGTAGTGGACAAAGCAACTGTTTCATGAATCTTTGACATCCAACTAATTGCTGCACTTGTAAGAGTAAAAATATATCCTGTAGTAGATCTCCTTTTGTCCAAATCACTTGCATAATCAACATCCACATATCTGCAGAATGAACCTTCACTACATTAAAGATAATACAATGGTCAGTGCTTCCTCTCAAATACCGAAGCACCCATCTCACAACTCACCAATGTTCTTCTCCTCGATTTGCCATGAACCTGCTGACAACTCCAACCATCGCATACATTAAGTTGCCTATCGCATTTGCATACGGTACACGAGACATATACTTCTTTTATTCATCAATTCTAGGACTCAAACCTAAAGAAAGCTTAAAATTGAAAGCTAATGGAACATTAATAGGTTTCACATTTTTCATATCGATCTTTTCAAGTATTTTCTACACATACTTTTGTTGTGATAACTAAAGCTTACCATTTTCCTCGTCTTTGTGTATCTCCATGCCCAAGATATGTTTTGCCGCTCCAAGATCCTTCATATCAAACATCCTAGAAAGCCGAGCTTTTAACTTGTTCATTTCTTCCATGGTTTTGCTTGCAATAATCATATCATCGCAATACAAAACCAAGATACTGAATATGCCATTGAAACCCTTGAAGTATACACAATGATCATACTCACTTCTAGTAAAGTTTTGACTCACCATGAAGGAGTCAAACTTCTTATACCACTGCTCGAGAGACTGCTTCAGGACATATAATGATTTCTTGAGTTTGCAAACTAATCTTATGTTTTGACCTTGTACAAAACCTTTTGGTTGTTCCATATAAATCTCTTCATTCAAATCACCATGAAGAAAATTTGTTTTAACATCTAATTTTTCTAAATCAAGGTCACGTAATACAGTTAGTTCTAACACAATATGAATAGAAACAAGTTTTACGACTGGTGAAAAAATCTCATGAAAATCAATACCTTCAACCTGGGAATACCCTTTTGCTACCAGTCTCGCCTTATACCTTTCGATACTTCCATCAACATTTCACTTCAATTTGAAGACCCATTTGCATCCAACAACACTTCTCCCTTCAGGAAGTTCTACAAGATCCATGGTTTTGTTCTTGACTAAGGAATCAATTTCTTCGTCCATAGCCTTTTTCAATTTTCGCTATCTGTATCATTCACTGCTTCTTGATAATAAGATGTTGAAAAGTGTAACCAGGTTCGGTCTTCATAATGTCATTTAATTGTGACTTGTGTAAATGAAAAAGAAGAAAAATAAAATAATTGTAATACTTGCTTCATGGGTTTCATGAGCAAGAGATTTTATTTTGGGGTTTTCATTGTAGTCAAAAGAGTCAATGTCATGTATAACCCTTCTTGGACATGAAAATAATGTATATAAAAATGTCTAGTAGCCCTCCAACAATAAGCACTAGTTATGCTCTTGAAGTTGGCCTCAAAATATTAAACAAACTCATGTCGACTCAAATAATAGACACACCTCTTCATAGGTTTAGGTCGACTTATTTTATGGGCAAACTACTATATATACCCATGCTTCACATTAATCAGAGAAGTACAATTCAAACATCTATGAATTTTTTGGATGGATAAAAAAAAGATACAATTCAAATACTTTAAAAAGATAGTCTCGGTGTAATCATAAAAGGATGTCATGGAAATTCAGAACTATCTTAAAAGGAAGGGTCTCATAGTTTTGGTGTAAATTGCATTGATTGAAGTTTTGAAAAGAAGTCTCTATGTCTTGGTAGTATCTCTACTACAGTCCACAACTTGAGGACATCTCACATATAGTTGCAGTACTACTACAGGAAGATATTCTCAGTTCACAGTGATAAAGTTCGGACAAGGGTATATACAAGCTATAATTCGATGATATAATGAAGACCACAGTTCGATGTAGAGCCCTACATTCTCAATGCTACTACAACTAAAGGATCTGGTGTCATAGCGAGGATACGATCTCAATGTCAGTGACAAGGTCTTGATGATGTCTTAGTATATTGAAAGTAAAAGAGGAGTCAAGCAAAAGAAAGGAGCAAAAGACAGTCAAGAGATCTAGTGGTTTGGTCTTGGTGTGGCTAATAGGTCAAGGGTCTTGGTCTTGGTATTCGTCAATTGGAATCTCTGTAAGAATAATTTGTGCGGGTTTTCCTCTCAGAGTGAGAGGTTTTGGCCCTGGCTCATAGCCTACACGCTGTGTCTCGTCTATTTATCTTTATGCATTGGTCACTATTTGATGAATAAGAACACTAATAAACTAAGAAGAAGAAGATCCTAATCTAAAGAAGTAAAAAGCATTCACAAACAATCACTAATGAAGAGAAACCTCCTAATCCTTATGCCCTAGATTTCTCAACACAAGAAGGTTCTCCATCTTCAACAGTCAATGCAATAGCAGAAGCATAATCTTCATACCTTTTGGGTGTTTTTCTTTTCCTTCTAGACCTTCTTAGAGCAATTGGTTGCTGAACTGTTTCTGGAAATTCTACAGTTTCATTTGCATCTTCTTCACCTTTTTCTTTAGAAGTCTCTCATACCTTTCGACTATCTGGAAAAGGTTTAGCCTCCAACTGAATTTGTTGATTTGGCGATACCTGTTCTTGTTCAACTTTTACAACATCTGATTTTAGTAGAGAAGATTCATCAAATGTTACATCTCTACTAATGACTATCTTACGTGAAGAAGGATCCGACAACCTGTATCCTTCATTGCATAATCATACCCAACAAAAACATAACATTTTGCTTTTGGACTTGACTTTGAATGTTGACTCTTAGGAATAAGAGCATAGATATCACAACCAAAAATCCTTAAATGGGAATAATCACAATCTTGACCCGACCAAATTTCTTCAGGAATTTTACAATGAATGGCAATTGAAGGTGATCTGTTCACCAAATAACTATCAGTAGATACTGCTTCTGCCCACAACTCCTTGTGCAGGTTAGCATTGCTGGTCATGCTTCTGGCTCTTTCCATAAGAGCCCGACTCATACGTTCAACAATGCCATTTTGCTGAGGAGTATAAATAACAATTTTATGTCCAACAATCCCTTCGTCCTTACAATATTGTTCAGATTCTAAGGAAGTAAATTCGTCGTCATTGTTTTTAAACATTTAATTGATTTGTCTATTTCATTTTCCACCATAGTTTTAAATTGTCTAAAAACATTAAATACATCCGCTTTTCTTTTTAACATATAGACCCACACTTTCTTGGAGAAATCATCAATAAATGTTAGGAAGTATAATGCACCTCCAAAAGATACAGTAGGACATGGTCCCTAAAGATGAGAATGAATATAGTCCAAAATATCTTTACTATTATGGCTTCCAGTTTTAAATTTCTATTTACACTGTTTTTCATAAACACAATGTTTACAAAAATCCAACTTCAAGGATTTCAAATCAGAAAGCAATTTGCGATTCATTAGTACCTAAAGACTATTATCACTCATGTGACCAAGACGCGAACGCCATAGGCGAGTAGCTTCTTCTACCTTCTTAGATACAGTCGCTACCTTATTGAATTGAGTACTTCCTTTGAGTCTGGAAAGATTTCCGATCTTCACTACCTTCATAACAACCACAATGCCTTTTGAAACTTTCAACACTCCATTATGAATTGTAAATTTATAACCTTCCGAGTCCAACACTCCCAAATAAATCAAAAGTTTCCTTAATTTAGATACATGTCTAACATCAATTAAAGTTCTAACTGTATAATCATACATTTTAATTTTGACATTTCCCATCCCAACAGTCTGAAAAGATATATTATTTCCCATAAACACAAAACTACCATTCACAGCTTCATATGAAGTGAACCAATTTATGTGCAGACTCATGTGATGAGAAGCACTAGAGGCTAACAACCAATTTTCATAATTATGAGAAACATTGCACACAGGTAAAACTTCATCTATCAAACCTAATTCAACAGATAAAACTTCATCAATCATAGCTGACTCAACTTGATTTGCTTCCTTCTTTTGGTTTTTAGCAGACTCCTTTCTTTTCCAACAATCTTTCTTGAGGTGCCCAATTTTGTTGTAGTACTAACATCTGGCTTTACACTTCTTTCTTTTTGATTTTGATCTGGAAGAACTCCTTGCTTTCTCCCTTCTTTCCTTGGGTCGACCTTCGGCTACCATGGCTTCTAGTGCGGAAGTTTCAATGCTAGACTTCCTCCGTACTTCTTTAGATAACAAAGCTCCCACAATTGAATCAATTTCCAAAGATTCGGTTGTGCTAAAATTGATAGAAGTTACAAAGTGGTCCCAAGACTTAGGCAGAGAACACAACAAGGTGATAGCTTTGTCTTCTTCTTGAAATTTAACTTCCATATCTGACACTTGGAAAATAAGTGTATTAAAAATATTTGTGTGTTTTGTAATTTTAGCACCCTCCTTCATCCGAAGGCTCTATAGTGTCTCTTCCAATAAATTTTGTTGGTTAAATATTTGGTCATATACAGTGTTTTCAATTTCCCCCCAAAACCTACAGCTGTAGTTTCTTCAACAATATTGAAGAGAACTTGATCCGCTAGACACAACCTGATGGCACTGAGAGCTCAGGCATCCAAATCCTCCTGATCCAAATCTATCATGCCTGCAGGTTTCTTTTTCACCCCATCTAAAGCTTTGTTCAACCCTTGTTGCACCAGAGAATCCCTTTGTTTCAATTTCCACAATGCAAAGTTATTCTTGCCAGTGAATTTCTCCACCTCGAACTTAACATTCGTCATTTTAGCCATATATTCCTACTTGGGCTTTCTAAAAAAAACTGCTACCCTTTTTGCTATCAGCTAGGGTTTTCAACTAGGGTTTTTAAAATAAATATTTCTATCTTCTAGGATTTATTTATTTTTTTAAATTTCAAAAAAAAACTTCCACTCCATTTTTCTGTTACTTCTCATAAAAAACCCTACATAATAATAATAGAAAAAAAAACAAATTCACCAGTGGCCAACAACCGAATTCCAAATTTCATTCAACAAATTCAACAGTGCCCAACAACAGAATTCTAAATTTCATTGAACAAGTTCTTTTGCTGTTAAAAAATAAAAATTACTTGGGTGGTCACAACTCTGTCTTTGCTCACTTTATCGACCTTCTGCTCCTTCAAAAATGACCCTCTGTCTCTCCTTTAGCGGCGCTTCTGCTCCTTTAAAACGACTCTTTGTCTCTCCTCTAGTAGCTCTGCAAAATTTATGGTGCTCTTTGACCAATGGACAACGGTGTTCCGATTCTCTCTTCTGGTTAGGAAAGCAACGTTTTACAGATCTAACCCTCTCTACCAGCGATTCAACCAACGACTGATCTTTTCTCGTCTCAAAAACAAAATGACTAGTGGACAACGGTGTTCTGACTCTATCTGGTCGACCTCTTCCTCTTCACGATGGCGGGCAGTCTTAGAGCACTACTGATGGTCTTCTTTGCTGCTCGGATAGACTCGTTGTTGTCTCCCTCAGATAGGAGGCTCATTGATTGGCTCTTCAAAATTTGCATGGCACAAAGGTGGCTTCGATTCGACGACGAGGGATTTTGACATACGCAATGACTTTCTCAATAGAACCAACTCCATTGCACAAAGGTGGCTTCAATTCAGTGGCGGGGGATTTTGAAACATGTGGTAGTTTTCTCAACTAAATTGACTCCCAATCTCGACTCATCTCCTTTCTCTTAGGCAGCGACAACGTTCAAATTTGCGTCATCTCCTTTCTCTTAGGCAGTGATAACGTTCAACTTCGCGCCATCTCCTTTCTCTTCGGCAGTGGAAACATTTAACTCTGCGTTCTCTTCCGTCAAATTTCTTCGGGACTACGTGCCTTGAATGCGGATAAAACAAATTTGTGCTGCATTTCTCATTCTCTTTGGCGGCAGTGGAAAACTTGAATCAACGGTTGCTCGATTCTCGTTCTCTCTGGCGGTGGCGGCAGGCTCGGATCACCCTTAAAACAAGCAACGACACTCAATGTTTATAGGAACGACTTTCTTTGACAGTTTCTCAACAAACTGTAATATCCTGAATGGAAATAAACAACAATATAAAGCACATAAACAAAGACATACAACAACTAGAGAGAGATCATAAGAAAAACATACAATATGGAGAACGCTGAGCCATTTTATTAACACTGAAAGATGGAATGAGTACAAAAGGTGATCATAATGATGGCACCTTGGCTTGCACTAGGCAAGCGTAGAAATACTCTTAGAATATGACTCGGAATTGCTGCTCCCTCAAGACTGCGTAATCTCCAGCGCTGCTGGTACTGCTACTGTGCTGCTGTTACTGCTGGAATGAACTGACAAATTGGGGTTGATCCCCACTTCGAAAAATTGTGAAACTCTGGGAATGGCCTCTCCACCCAATACCTAGAAAAGCCCATAAAAATTTCTGGAAATGGTCGACCTCCGAAAATGACCCCCTTGAGGCTCTACGCTATCCCCCACTGAGAAACAATGGCTCTGAATGATCTGCTGCAAATAAAGGCCCCTGACTCCACTAAAATGATGGAATAGGGAAGGGATGACCCCTTTCCAACTCTCCCGGGCTGAATCCACTGACAAACCCTCAATCTAGAATCACCTCCTCCCAAGACTGTGTCCTCCCTCTCACTGACTGCGCTGTCTATCTGAGTGAATGCTCTCGACTGTGGTTGCTGCAACTCTCTCCGGCAAAACAAGAATGAAACTCCTCACCCGAGCAGGCACTCAAAGTCCCCCGGGGCTGAGGTTAGGATCTCCACATGGAGACACCTGGTGCACTGAACAGTACGTGCAGACTTTGCTAAACAACAAGCGTGCTCAATGTCAGAAGACAAATCTCACAATATGAATGAATCAAAATGAGGAGACCCTCCCTCTTTTTATGCTTGGTGAGCCTTGCTCTCACCTAGGCCCCACCATCAACTGCGTTGTCTCCTTGAGCCACGTTGTCCATCTCTTTCTGCATTGGCTTCGTCCCACGCTGCCTATGCTGTCCATTTTCCCACACTTGACCACTAGGCCCCACATTTCCAACTAGTCATGTCTCTCAAGTGACTTTAGGAAGTACTTTTTATCCTAAGTGTGAGTTAAGTGTCCCTCTTCACCCACTTTATTTATAACTTAATTTTATAAAGGTAAAATAGTCAAAATTAATATTTCCAATTAGCTATTGCTAATTGGGAATATTATAGTCCTCCCCGACGAAAAGTTGCTTGTCCTCAAGCAACTGTAATGATGGATGCTGCAAAATCTTCTCACTCTCCAAGGTGGCATCCTCATCTGGTAAATTCCTCCATCTCACCAGGTACTCTCTGACTGTCTTCCTCCGCAACTGCCTCTCCTTAGTTTCAATAATGGCCTCCGGCTGTAGCACAAGATGCCCCTCATCATCGGTGGGCGGAAGCTCCTTTGTTGCAGTCACCTGCTGTCCTAGTACCTTCTTCAGGCACGACACATGAAAAATGTTATGAATCTTGCTACTAGTGGGCAGTTCCAACTCATATGCAACCTCTCCAACTTTGTGTGTCACTCTGTATGGTCCATAAAAGCGAGGCTTGAGCTTTTCAACCCCCTTCTGCTTTAGCGTGGACTGCCGATATGGCTGCAAACATAGGTAGACCAAATCCTCTACCTCGAACTGCCTCTCAACACGTCCCCTGTCAGCATACAACTTCTACTGATTCTGTGCTGTAGCCATGTTATATTTGAGAGCTCGGAGTATATCTTGACTCTCTTGGATCCAATCCTTAGCTCTAGGAGCCTTGCTAGCACCAAACATCATGTCAGCAAAAGATAAAGCATGATACCCACACAATGCATAAAATGGAGACATACCGATGGACATATGATGAGTGTTGTTGTAGCAGTACTCCCCCAAGTGCAACCATCGCAACCATGCCTTCTGCTGTCCGCTGACATAGTTACGTAAGTAGCCCTACAGAGACTTGTTCAGTATCTCTATCTGCCCATCCATCTGGGGGTGGTAACTAGTACTTGGTGTCAACTCAGTGCCCACCAAACGGAAAAGCTCCTGTCAAAATCCGCCCATGAAGCGACTATCCCTATCACTGACAATGGTCTTTGGGAGACCATGCAATCTAAAAACGTCCCTAAAGAATAACTCCGCTACCTGTGCTACAGTGTAATGTGATGATATGGCGAAGAAGTGAGCATATTTAGTCAGCCGATCAACGACAACAAATATGCAATCCTTGCCTTGCATAGTGGGCAACTCCGTAATGAAATCCATCGATATACTCTCCCATTTCCCCTCAGGTATGGGAAGAGGCTGCAATAACCCCGCTAGATGGTTCATCTCCCCCTTGTTACACTAGAAAAATTCGCACTCCCTGACATGTTGGAGTATGTCCTCCTTGAGGCCCTTCCAAGAAAACCTCTCTCTGATGGCCCTATAGGTCTTGGTGAACCCCTGGTGGCCTGATAATGGTGAGTCACGTGAGGCATGTAATATCTTCTTCTTGAGCTGGGAGCTCTCAGTCAAGAATATCCTGTCCCTCTAGTAGATCACCTTGTCCATCACCCTGTACCTGTCATCTGTCACTTGTTTGTCCAAAATCTCACAGGAAAAATGGTCCTTGGAATACTCCACCAGAAGTTGAGCCCTCCAGTCCGTGTCCAAACTCATCAAGGACAATGCTGCCGGTCTGTGTGAAAGTGCATTGGCCACCACGTTGTTCTTCCCCTTGACATACTCAATGTCAAAATCGTATGCCTGGATTTTGCTGACCCACTTCTGCTACCTCTCTTGCAATTGTTTATGCTCTAGGAAGAATCAGAGACTGTTGTGGTCTGTCCTCACTCTGAACCTGTTCCCTACCAAGTACTGGCAAAACTTGGCCAATGCATGCATGATGGCCAACATCTCCTTGTCGTATATAGCATACAACCTCTCATGTGGCCGCAACTTTCGGCTCTCGAAAGCTATGGGATGGTATCCCTGCATCAAAATTGTGCCTATCCCCTCCCCTGATGCATCACACTCTAGGACAAAAGGCTGTGTAAAATCTGGCAATGCCAAAACTGGACAACTACTCATCACCTCCTTGAGCCTGTCGAAAGCTCTCTGCGCTGTATCAGTCCAACTGAATGCCCCCTTTTTGGTGAGATCCGTAAGGGGTGCTGCAAGTTGGGAAAATCCCTTGATGAACTTCCGGTAGTAGGTGTAGATAACCACAAATCCTCGAAGCTCCGTCACATTCTTCGGCTCTAGCCAATCCCTGATGGCCCTGATTTTCTCCTCGTGGACCCTCACTCCGTCCACCCCGATGATGTGCCCTAGATAGAGCATCTCTGTGAACCCAAACTCGCATTTGGAGAGCTTAGCATAAAATTTCTGCTCCTCCAAGATGTGCAATACAACCTCTATATGTTGGAGGTGCTCCTCCAATGTCTTGATGTAAATCAAGATGTCATCAACAAACACTAATACACACTTCCTCAAGTGAATACGGAAGATGTGATTCATGCATGACTGAAATGTGGCCGGAGCATTGGTCAGCGCAAAGGGCATCACCAAGAACCCAAAATGGCCATATTGACACCTGAAAGCAGTCTTGGGAATGTCCTGCTCCCTCACGCGAATATGATGGTACCCAGATCTCAAATCAATCTTTGAGAAGAAATTCGATCCTCTCAGCGCATCCATCAACTCATCGATCCGTGGGATGGGGTATCAGTTCTTCATGGTCTTCTTGTTTAGGGCCTGGTAGTCAATGCACATGTTCAATGTGCCATCTTTCTTCTTCACCAATACTACGGAAGAAGCAAAAGGGCTAGTGCTGGCGGATGTGTCCAAGAGCTAAAAGCTCATGGATGGCCCTCTCAATTTCATCCCGATAGGCCTTAGGATGCCTATAGGGTGTAGTGATGACAACCTGTATGCAATGCTCCAACTCAATCATGTGATCAAACCCTTGATCTGGTGGCTGCCCTGGTGGTATTTCCCCAAAAACTGTAGCATACCTGTATAGAATGGACTGTACATCTGGGTGTACGACCTGCCCTGTAGATCCTGCCTCTGACACACCCAATGCCACTACCCACTCTAAGTCCCCCTTTCGGAAATTTGCCTCGATCTGGTGCGCTGAGACTGTCTGTGGTGGGTAGGTGGGCATACCCCGAACCTTCTCATGCCTCCTAATGTTCTTATCCGTCCACTCCATCTCCAACGTCTCCCAATCAGTGGTGACCTTTCCCAGCGTGATCAACCACTGTACCCCCAATATCACGTTGGTGTCCGGAATGTCCACCACGAAGAAGTGATCTGTTAGGGTGTATGTCCCCATAGTCACTGCCAAGGGCGGCCCATACCTGGCACACTGCATGGTCCGGTCCCCTGGAACCAATACCGAAAACCCCTCAAAGCTCTTCGTCGGTATGCCCCTCCACTCTACCAGTTGGGCATCAATGAAATTGTGGGTGGCCCCACTGTCCACTAACATTGAAATACGCTGTCCCTGTACTGTGCCTCAGAAACGTAGTTTCAAGTACTTGGGAACTTCCTGCAAGGCTGCAAGGGCTCCCCCAATAGGTGCAAAAGCTGCACCTCCCGCTCTTTGTGGTGGAGGTGGCAGATGATCCCCTCTCTGCGTTGTACTGCTACCTCCTGCTTCAATCTCCTCATACTCCTCTTCTTCCTCGCTACTGTTGGAGAAGACCTCGATGTAATGTGCCTTCCTCGTGGCACAACGGTGTCCTGGTGCCCATGGCTCTTGGCATGTTAAACATAGCCTCCTCTGCTTCAGATCTCTCCTGGCCTCATCATCTCCAGGCCCTCTGCCCTGGTTCCCCCTTGGAGGTGGAACCCTCACGTCCTTCCCCTTTGGCTGGAATGTCGGCCCTTAGGGAAAAGGAGCTCTAGTCTAGGGTAGTGCATCCTGCAAATGCGGAGTCCTCCCAACTGCATCATGGAGTGTCGTTGGCCTCGTCGATCTGACTAGTCCCCGTAGAGGCTTTGCAAATCCATCTATGAACATATAGATCATCCGGGCTGTGGATAAATCAGGTACTATCATGGAGAGTCTCAAAAACTCTGAGATGTATGTGTCTCGGCACCCGGTCTGCTTGAGCTTTGTCAGCTCAAAAAAATGCTCCTCTGGATCCCTCCGATCAAAACGATCTACCAGTCTCCGTGTAAACTCGACATATGCTGTCACTCCCGAGTGCCCCAACGTAGCCATCCCGTGAAACCACCAGTCCTGGGCCTCACCCTCTAGGTGTAGCGCTGCCACCTTGATGGCCTCTAGCTCTGTCATCTGATTAAGCTGGAAATATATATCCAACTTCTCCACCCAGGGCTTTGCCGAACACTTGGATGATCCATCAAATGTCGGTAAATGGAACCTGCCTACAGTGCATTATACATCCCCATCATGTGAGTGCCTGTTCCCCCTGTGATGGTTGCGGGGTCTACTGTCTTGCTTGAGCTGAACGAAATCATGGAAAGTGAGGGCATCTTTGAACTCCTGACCGTAGGACTGGTACTCAGCAAAGTAATCTTCCATGTGTGCTGGTTCCTGCTCCTGCTGTGCTCTTGCCCCAGTGTCTGTGGCAAGAAATGTAGGCATCGTGGAATGGGGAGGTGTGTGTGATGCCATCTTCTGCGCTGTGAGGTGCTCCTATACGTGATGAGATGTGCCCGAGCCCTCTCTAATATGGAAACCCCTTGGGGTCTCACGCTCTCTAAAATCTGTCGTGAACCTTTGCCCCATCTCTTCTATCCATCTCGACAAATCCTGCACTATTTTGAGGAGAAGTTCCCTAAACTCGTTCCCGACATCTTTTTCCTCTGCCATTGGCTCCTCCTCTTCTGCGTCCACTACTGGAACACTGTCACCTTTCCCAAAGGTGATGTCCAACCTCCGCTTCTAGTCTCTGTACTTCCTCCCTCGGTAACAAATATATGGTTTATCTATTGGTGTTATAGACAATCTGCTCCACACGCTGAGCCAAGTCTATGAGCTCTGATACCACTGTAATACCCGAATGGAAATAAACAACAATATAAAGCACATAAACAAAGACATACAACAACTAGAGAGAGATCATAAGAAAAAAAAACAATATGGAGAAAGCTGAGCCATTCTATTAACACTGAAAGAGGGAACAAAAGGTGATCAGAGTGATGGCACTTTGGCTTGCACTAGGCAAACATAGAAATACTCTTAGAAGATGACTCGGAATGGCTGCTCCCTCAAGACTACGTAATCTCCAGTGCCGCTGGTACTGATACTGTTGGAATGAACTGACAAATTGGGGTTGCTCCCCACCTCAGAAAATTGTGAAACTCTGGGAATGGCCTCTCCGCCCAATACCCAGAAAAGTCCATAAAACTTTCCGGAAATGGTTGACCTCCGAAAATGACACCCTTGAGGCTCTACGCTATCCCCCACTGAGAAACGATGGCTCTGAATGATCTGCTGCAAATAAAGGCCCCCGACTCCACTAAAATGCTGGAATAGGGAAGGGATGACCCCTTTCCAACTCTCCCGGGCTGAATCCACTTACAAACCCTCAATCTGGAATCACCTCCTCCCAAGACTGCATCCTCCCTCTCACTGACTGCGCTGTCTCTCTAAGTGAATGCTCTCGACTGTGTTTACTGCAACTCTCTCCGACAAAACAAGGATGGAACTCCTCACCCGAGCAGGCACTCGAAGTCCCCTGGGGCTAAGGTTGGGATCTCCGCACGGAGACACCCGGTGTACTGAACAGTACGTGCAGACTTTGCTAAACAGCGAGTGTGCTCAATGTCAGAAGACAAATCTTATAGATGCATAATCAAAACGAATCAAAATGAGGAGACCCTCCCTCTTTTTATGCTTTGTGAGCCTTGATCTCACCTAGGCCCCACCATCAACTATGCTGTCTCCTTGAGCCACGCTGTCCATCTCTCTCTGCACTGGCTTGGTCCCACGCTACCTACGCTATCCATTTTCCCACGCTGCCACTTGACCACTAGGCCCCACGTTGCCAACTAGTCATGTCTCTCAAGTGACTTTAGGAAATACTTTTTATCCTAAGTGTGAGTTAAGTGTCCCTCTTCACCCACTTTATTTATAACTTAACTTTATAAAGGTAAAATAGTCAAAATTAATACTTCCAATTAGATATTGCTAATTGGGAATATTACACCTCGATGACTTTCTCACCCAATCTATAGTTCTGATACCACTTGTAGGTCTATGGAGTCATTAATATTCAAACAAGAAATAAATGCATAAAATATAGGAAACTGAAATCACATGCAAACTAACACAAAATTTACGTGGTAAAAACTTGACAACGTGTCAAGGAAACCTCCACGAGGCAAGAGATTGGAAATTTTATTAATCAAGAATGATTCTCCATATTACAAGTCTCTCGGGCAATCACCAAATATATGTTCTACTTTGTTACATAACTTCTATTTGTTATAGAAACAGACTGAATGGTAGAATGCAATTTAATTAGATAAATATATCATTTTCATTGTTGTCATTTTTCAACATAATTGTATACTAGTGTAGATAGACTCTGGCTTGTGCCAAAGCCTAACTAAAATTCTCCCATTCCTGGCGTTTTTTTTCCTAGTGTCCGAGACGTTTTCCGTCGTGTACTACACTGCAAATTTGAATAACCAATGGACTTTAGCGATCTCCAATTCGACCTCGATGATCGAAATTGCAAGTCCAACGATGCATTGCTCAAAAATTTCAAAGTGATCATTTTCCGGATTTTGGCTAAGGTGAGGCAATTTAGTTTTTAGCCTTTAGAAGACTCCATTTACTTCCAACCACATGAGAAAATGAAAGTGCCACAAATATACAATACATGGTACTCACTAACACGTTCAGTGACTCTTGCACTGGCTTTAGAAAGTAACATAAAAAAAGGCACGGGTGGAAATGATTGCAAACTTAGGTATGATGATTGAAACAACAGGGCATGATATGTGCATTCATCGACGCCCATGTTAATGCAGAATGCAATGTGTCGTGAAGAAAGATGAGTAGCTAGGAAAATTGTGAGTGTCAAGGAAGCCGGGATTGAAGAGATTTTTGGACAGTGGGTGTATGAAAAAAATTAGGGAGTAGTGGGAAGTAAAATGACAACAATTGGAAGTTCGTGATGTGAAATTTTGACTATTTATGTGATCATAAGCCAAAATTGAAGAGATTTTTGGATAGGGGTGTGCATGGAAAAAATTAGAGGAGAGTAGAGGGAAGAAAAATAATAACAATTAGAAATTTATGATACCAAAGTTTGACCATTTTTGTGATTGTATTATAGTTTCTTTGTTATAATGAAGTGTTACATTCCATGAGATTCCAGGTTCAAACCCTTGGCGGCTCAGCAAATAAAATTTTTCTTTGTTAACTATGTTCGAAATTGCTTGTGTTTGCTTATTAGTGGTTAATTTTCATTTTGGAATAGTGAATTACATATTATTTGAGCACTAACTAGGGAGGCTAAGGTATTAACATGAAGAAGTTGAAAAATCCCATCTGTAGAGGAACGAGTGAAGATAATAGTATTTTACTATATAATAAATAATGAGTATGTTGGAAAATCAGAAAGGCATAATTTTTTTATTATGTTGATATTAATTGTGATATTATTATGTTCTTATTAACTTTCTTGTGTTCTTTATCTTTGTTTCATCAAGCAATGATAAAAAACATGAAGATCAGGGACACCAGATGTAGGCAAAGAGCCAGGGAAAAACCCTTATATAGGGGAAAACCCAGTAAAGAACTCTTCCTTTAGTAAATTCATATGATAGTTAGACAACCAAGACCCTAGACCAACAAACCTTCGTCCTCCACCAATTCAACCCTTCCTCCTTGTAAGTG
Source organism: Pinus albicaulis (assembly GCA_034641835.2). NCBI lineage: Eukaryota > Viridiplantae > Streptophyta > Pinopsida > Pinales > Pinaceae > Pinus > Pinus albicaulis. The sequence continues at coordinate 899,666,135 of CM076579.1, forward strand.
TCAACCCTTCAAAGTGCAGCTACAATCCAGAACTTCGATCTAGTAACATAATTTTTGGCCCAACTACTCTAAAATTTCGGGTTTCCTAGAAACTATAGAATTTTTTCCTTCCAGCAGAACTCCAAAACTTCACACATGTGAGATAATAGAGAGAGAATATGACTTCCTTAGCAAGATAATGACCTTCTACTTCGCTAGCCCTTTCCTTCTTCTTCCTTGGAATTCATGTCCTTTCACTGCAACCATCTATTGCAATTTTTTTTGATGTCTGTGTGTGACAAATGAGGTCGAGTTGCTCCAATATATAAGCTTCTTGTGAGGTCGAATTGCTTTGTTTGTGGCTGACTTGGTGGATGAGGCCTAATTGACCTAATTTACAATAAATATTTTTTCTTTCTTTCTTGACAAATAATTCCCAAAAAGGGTTCTTTACAATATGACATGGACAAGGACACTTGACATAAACCTTGGAGATCTACAATGCAGACCTTGACCTAAAAAAATTGACCCAAGCATGAAACTCATGCTTTAATAAGTCGATTTATATATATATATATATATATTTTGATAAATACATTTCATTATGACTCAAGTATAATTATGAAGACCAAACCTAGTTGCATTCTTGAACACTGCCTCTTAACTAGGGAGGTCTTCATAATTACCTATATCTATTGAGGTACATGGAACATTTCAAAATGAACTACGAAGAGTTTTCGCACACTCAGTGCCATAGACTATATTTCTGACCAGGGTAATCTATCCGGGTGGGACTAAGATGGAATAAAGCTTTCAACCATCATATTTACCATCAGAATTACTAACTAACCATCAACCCAAGGATCTAGGTGCGTATCCAAGGTCATAGCTCTATGACCAATGCCACCCACCCTCTTCGGGATCTAGCTATCAGGCACATTTATATGTCCTCCCAAGCATCTGACACATGTAGATGTTTCAATACTCTTTATCAAACTAGATATATCCATTTGTTCAAGCATGCTTCCAAAGTGTTTAACCTGTTTATGGAGAGAACACAAACCCGTTCAACAATAAACTTTCAAACATACATATAAGTAAACACAGACCTTCAGGGTATTCAATCATCTTGATGCGACTTATATCAAGTTATTCATATGCAACTAGTCAGAAGCTTTTCTTCTTTAATTTCTCCAGGAACACCAAGACATCCTCAATACTTTGTAGTGCATTAATTCTGTGATTTCTACTTCAGGGTGTCCACCATGACTATCATGATATGCCTTTCCTCTCAACCGGGGAGATATATCCTTTCTTCTATCCAGGCTCCCTCTCAACTTAGGGAGATCAACTAATTTCCAGAACTTCAAAGAGTCTTTCATGGCTTCATTCCTTCTTATCAAAGTCATCTTGATCTTATAACTTTCTTCATCATGATTATAATGACATCTTCATTATCTTGAAGATAATGTACTTGCAAAACTTTAATAACAAGTACAACCAATTAAATATGAAGTTAACCATATCAGAATCATACAATAATAGAAGCATTAGACTTTAGATATCAAATACCTAAACTTAGTTAGGTTCATAATCAGCGAGAGACACATGCTTCTATACTTCAATTTCTTGCTACGGTTTTGTTATAAACCCTAGATCAAATCATTAAAACTTAAAGTAACTCAATCAAGATATTAGTCTCATTATATCTAGGGCCTAAATATTACTTCCAGAGATATGACATACTCTACTATGATGTATTTCAAACCCTAGAATCCATCTTTGAGATACTAAGCCTTAGATGTCAACAATCAAAACCAATCATAGCATGATCTAACAATATACCAACTTCTACTAGGGTTTGTTGTAAACCCTATATATTATCATCATATTGGAAACAATATCACCATCTCCTAGAATACTAAAATTCTACTAGGGCTTTGTTACAAACCTTAGCATCAACAATTAGGATAGCATATATATATATATATATATCTAGGATTTCATAATCATTCACAAGCATATCACATCTATTAGGTAAACTCAAGACACAAATATCAATACATTAAAGTTAGACATATAACAATTTTGATCATGCTAAGGTTTCGACCAGACAGGCAAATATACACCTAGGGTTTCATTCATAGGAGCTTACTATAGATATTATAATGGGTTTTGTTTATAAACCCTAATTTACCAAAACCATAAAGGTCTAGGAATTAAATACATAACAGAACAAACCCTAAAATCAGAAAGGCAAAAATATTTTCTCTTGTTGATAATTACTTGTGATATTCTTATGTTCTTATTAACTTTCTTGTGTTCTTATTTTATCTTTGTTTAATCAAGAAATTATAAAAAACATGAAGATCAGAGACACAAAGTGTAGGCAGACATCCAGGGAAAAACCCTTAAATAGGGGAAAACCCAGTCAAGAACTCTTCCTTAGTAGATTCATATGACAATGAGACAACCAAGACCCTAGACCAACAAACCTTCCTCCTCCACCAAGTCAGCCTTTCCTCCTTGTAAGTGTCAACCCTTCAAAGTGTAACTACAATCCATAACTTTGATCCAACAACAAAAATTTTAGCCGAACTACTCAAAAAATTTCGACCTTCCTAGCAACTATAGAATTTCGACCTTCTAGTAGAACTCCAGTACTTCACACGTGTGAGACAATAGAGAGAAGAGATGACTTAGCAAGATTATGTCCTTCTTCTCCTTCGCTAGCCCTTGCCTTCTTCTTCCTTGGAATTCATGCCCTTTTACTGCAACCAACTACTGCAATTTTTTGCAAATTGAACTTGATGAGGGTGTGTGACAAATGAGGTCGAGTTGCTCCAATTACCCTGTTTGAGGCCGACTTGGTGGAAGAGGCCTAATTCACCTAATTTAAATAAAATAATTTTCTTTCTTTACAAATAACTCCTTAGAAGGGTTCCTTACAATAAGACATGGACAAAGACACTTGACATAAACCCTAGAGGTCTATAATGAAGACCTTGACCTAAAAACAATTGACCCAAGCATGAAACCCATGTTTTAATAAGTCAATTTATTTAATAATAAAATTTCTTTTAATTTCTTTTGATGAATACATTTCATTATGACTCAAGTACAATTATGAAGAACAAACCTAGTTACATTCTTCAACACAATATAGATCCATCTTAAGCACAGATCGAACATGACCCGAGAGGGATCAAATTTCTTTAGGTGCAATTTTTTTTAGAGTACAAAAATTGAATTTTTTTTTTGCATCCCTATCATCCCATGATAGATTCCAATCTCTCTCTCTCTTTCTATATATATATATATATATATATATATGCACACTATAATTTTTCATTGTTTAAATTATATTTTTGGATGCTATATAGAGTATACAACTTAAAATTGTAGGTTAAAAAAATCTTTGTTGGATTTCTAAAAAAAACATATACCTAAAAAATGACCAAACTGTAAAATTTTGAGATTTAAATGTTTTAACAATAATTTTTTTTTTCAATTTATTTATATGATATATACATAATATTTTTAAAACAATATATACATTTAATTGACATTAAAATAATTTTCATAATATGTGAATCTAGACATTTTATTTGCACATTAAAATGGTTATATATATTAAAAGACTATATAAACATTTAATGCATGACATATTTTTAATTTCCATATTTAAGATTTAATTTTTCAATTATATAGTTATTTATTACATCAATTTTATATAATTATTATTGTTATTTTTTTGAATAAATTTATTATATACCATTAAAGAATTAGCGAGCAACCAAATATACGAGTATCCAGTATACCCCATCCATCATAAAGATTCGGTCTGGAAAGTGAGTCCCGTGCCACTAGATGGAATTTATGCCTTGTTCCCGAGTCAGACCAAGAAATCACGCCATTCTAGATTGATTTTTTAAGCATATATGGGCCGAGATGGAAAAAAGATGCATCCAATATGTCACTAGCTATTGTAGCGCAGAAGTGACCAGGGTATATCTACCACCAAGGGAAAGGAATCTGTAGGTCAAGAATTGAAGCTTCCTATCAATCTTAGAGAGAAACCAGTCCCAATCATAGCATGTATACGAGGAAGGTTTTACCTGTAACCCAAATATGAAAAACCATCTCGTAGTTTGCAAAATTTCACACCAAATAGATCACCAATGTAATTACCCATCGTCATGATATAAACATGATTTATGTAAAGTATGTCATCTACAAAAACCAAATGTGTTATTCATACCAGTGGTGAAAAACACATACCCCGGAATAGGTCCATCTCCTAGGTAGATGTGATCTTTCTACTGAAGCCGTCCATGACAAGTATGAAGAGTAGGGGGATAAAGAACATCCCTGGCACAAACCCTGGTGCGTGTGAAAGAAATACGCGGGGTAACCATTAATGAGAACAACTAGCCAAATGTTAGTGACACACACCATGATCCAGTCCATCGTTCTGTGATCTAGCTCGATCTTAATTAGGATGAAGCGGAGTAGCCTACAATCCACACTGTTATATTCCATTTTCAAATATATTTTCATCACCACTGCCTTTGCATTCCTAGTATGTGCAAAATGTATGCACTCCTGCGCAATAGCAAAAACATCATGGATCAATCTGCCCTTTAAAAAACCAAATTGTTCCAATGTGATATGAGCAGAGATAGGGCCCTTTATCCGTTCCATAATGATTTTGGAGGTTAATTTGTACAAAATGCTACATAAGGAGATAGGTCTGAATTCTGCAAACGAGTCTGGAGAGCCCACCTTTCGTATTAATTCAATGAAGGTTGATTTTAATGCCCTAGAAATATAACCACGAGCCCTGGATTCTTCGACCATGGCACAAAGGTCCTCAACCATGATATGAAAAAAGTGGATAAATATCTCAACCATCCAGACATATGGACCTGGGCATTTGTCTTTTTGAAAAGACTTTAAAACTGAGTGCACCTCCTCTAGTGTGATAGGGCGAAAAAGGATATCATTAGCCTCCTGATCAAACATTTCCGTATATTCTTCAATGGACCATAGTTGATCCTCCAGATTAACTTCATCACAAGCCTTGAATAAATTTCTGAAGAAATTTATTGCGTATCTTTTAATATCCTTATCTGAGAATTTGTAGTTTCCATCAACACCCATAATACGTCAGATTTTATTTGTGTTGCGGAGATGGCAAGCAAATTTATGGAAAAATTTAGTATTGTGGTCACCATCTTGAATCCAGGTAGCCCGACTCTTAAGTCTCCATGTTTTTTCTTGAATCAACAAAATTTTTCTCCTCCTTTGTTCAAGAGATTTCAATCTATCCAACGATTGCCGAGAGGGGAAATCCTCCAAAAGGAAGCAACTCAGTGCCTTGATTTCTCCTGCAATGTGATTACGTTCAACCAAGAGTCAGGCCTTCTTATCCCATTCCCAAGTACAAATTCTGATTTTTAGATCAGCCAGACAATCCATGATGTGTTCCATGGCTGTCACTCCTTGTCTACGCTGAAAATATATCTATACCTTAATGACCAGTTTGTTGAAACATTCATCCTCCAATCAAGTCCTATTAAATTTGAAAGGGATGCCCCGTATTTCTGCTTCATGTCTCCATTTCAATATAATAGGACAATGGTAAGATATATAATATTGTACCACCATCGACCAAAAATTTCCCAGGGTCTCAAAAAGTCCATGATGAACCAGGAAATGATCCAACCGCTTCCACACATAATCATCCCTACTTCTCCCCATTGTTCCATGTGGGAATAAGGGTGAAGGATATACATCGAACAAGTGATTATCATCAAATATTGACAGGGGGTTTTCAGAGAGGGGTCCCTATGTTTCGAGTTGTGCCAATGTTAATTCAGATATAAATTTGCATTATAAGCACCTGCAATAATAAGAGAACCAATATTAAGTATCCCTGAAGATCTGAATTGATCCCAAAAACTCCTACGGTCTCCACATGGAGCGTAAATATTCCAGATGTGTATCCGCTCACTTGATCCCTTGAAACGTCTGGAAAGTAACATGCTAGCAAAGAACTCGTATGCCTCAAAATATTCCCATTGGGGATCCCACAAAGCCACCAACCCCCCAGAGAGGCCATTGGAATCTAGACCCGCCATACACTAATGTGGGAAAATGAGTCTAAAGTAGTCAAGATATTTAGAGGAATTGACCATAGTTTCTTGTATGAGGATGACATATGGACGAAGGGAGAAAAATAGTTGAGGCATGTAGAGTCTCTTAGCGACATCCCCCAAGCCACAAATATTGTGAGAGAGAATTGACATCAAGGGCATGACACAGGGGTTGCTGTACTCTAAGGGCCCCCATGTGGGAAGAGTCAAAGATAGAGGTATCTCGTAGACCGCTAAAGTCGAATATAAGTTGTTTCCCATGTTGACAACCATGAAAATGCCTACGGTCTTGACCCCCCTTCCTACGGGTGGCGATGTTATTCTCTGACATAGGGCTAATGGTTAGTGAGGGGTCCATAGAGGGGAATTTTTGCATAGTGAGGACCACCAAATCCATGTCAAGATTGTGAATGAGGAATTAGAGATCGCTATCAACAAAGTTATGAGGAGAAGGCGAGATGGGAGGAGTCGATGGAGAGGAATGAATGACCATAGTCAGGTCAGAGGAGGAGTGAACGACAAAGAGTAGAGACGAACCACCAACAAGGGGAGGTGGTAAGGGGACAGATGGTGTAGATCAGTCAGGGGGGGATATAGCCAGGTCAGAAAAGGGGTGGAATGGGAAGGATACCAGAGTCAGGAACCACATGGGAAGAGCTAGGAGGAATTTCGATAGGAGTATCACTAAATTTCTCATAAAAAACATAGTCATCCAGTGATATATAAGTACTTGGATCAAAGTCGGTATCCCACCAAGAAGTGTCATGTTATGAGGTCCCCGTGGGATCAACCGGTAGTGGTGTATCATCCGCATGTATGCACAGTGGAAAGTGAGCCAAAAGGTTTCCAGTGTGATGGCAGAGCAAGCATTTGAAAGGATCATTCCAATAGTTGATCCACTATAGAAAATGAAAGGGACCCCTACTATAGGATGATGTCTTCCATTAGTTCACCGGTATAATCAGCCTCCACCAGAATCTAGGCAAGTCTCTTATCCCAAGTGCTTAAAGTCCGCAGATCCGTGTATGCAAAACAACCTAATGCATTCCCATTGGCCTCGAGCGCCTGCCTTGTCCAGAATTCAAGCGATAAACCAGGAAATTTAACCTAGGTAAATATATTATTCGGTGTGTTCGAGAGGGTATGGAAGCCCACATACCATTTATGTAACATATGGAAAATTCTACCTCGAACCCACGACATCCGCAAAAGGTTTTCTGCATCTACCTGGTGTAAAAGATGGAGACAGTACAAGTAGTTCATCAAGTGGCTCACCTTCGTGGTATAGCCGATTAATGGCTTCCATTGAGCAAGAACCCATGCCTCCATATCCAGATTGTTGCCTCCTGCAAAATACCATTGATCCAGTAACTCCTCATTATGTAAACTTTGTAAACAATCCCAAAGCGCGTCATGACCAAAAGAGAGGAGTTTTGGTTGAGAAACGCTTTTAACATGTTGGAAATGGTTCCTTTGGTGCCGTGGCAAGCGAATGACACTGTCTAGTGACATTGTACTGCATCCTTTGGCAATGCGTCAACACCATGTGTTTCAGAGTCCCACAGAGCCCATGTGGTAACCAGTTGAATAGAGAAGTCAGAATTTCCATGCAAATCTCCACCCCCTCGTTGCATGTAGGATGACGTGTCATGTAATTGGCGAGGTATAACACAGTTACTGATCAAACGATAAAATTACCTGGTACCCATTTTTTTGAGATAACAAAAAAACACCCGATTTTGAAAAGTGGTGATGCAGAATCGCCTTTTTTTTTAGCATAGTTTTGGCACTTTAAATTTTCTTATGACTTTTTATTTTTATTTTATTTTATTTTATTTTAAATGCCATGATTTTCATGTCGAATTTGAAAAGTGGTGATGTAGAATAACCTTTTTTTTAGAGCATATTTTTGGAACTTTAAATTTTCTTTGATTTTTATTTTTTAAAATGTCATGTCGATTTAGAGAAATGGTGATTTTTTGGGCACTTCAATTTTTTTTATTTATCAAGTATGAACATTTGTTTTAAAATGTTACTGATTTTCATGCTAATTTTGAAAAGTGTTGATCCAACATCAATCCTTTTTGTTTAGAGCGGTGATTTTCATCTTGGTAATAAAACATAAAAATAAAATAAAAAACTGTGATGAAAAAAAATCGAATATAAGAAAATATAAAAAATGTGAAAAAAAACGAATAATAAAAGTGTAAAAAAAAACAAAATAACTTGTAAAAATAAAAAATTTAAACAAAAAAAATAAAAAAAAATTCAAAAAATAAATAATAAAGGGAAAAAAAAACTCGTAATTAAAAAAATAGCATAATTAAAGAAAATGATAAAATAAAGTAATTAAAATAAAAAAATAAAATAATCAAAATACTAAAATAAAAAATAATTAAAATTCAGAAATTTAAATTTAAAAAAAAAACTAAAATTTAAAAAGAACATTAAAATAATTTTTTAAAACAATAAAAATTAAAAAACAAAAACATAAAAAATTTAAATTATAAAAATAAAAAACATATATATGATGATGGTGGTTACTGTCCGTTAAGACAAATGCGGTCTATTGGACCGTAAGAGAGGAGAAAGAATCTAAGTTTGATTCTTCAAATTCTTGTTTCTATGGTCAAAGAGAAGGGAAATAAGTGCTCCAAGATCGCTATAGGTGGGTTGGCTTAATAGGTCAAGAAGATTGGAAGTGTGGTAGATGTTAGGGAATTGAGCGCGAATGTGAGTAAGAGTCGGGTAGTCTAAAAGGAAGTGCTTTTCATCTTCCACCTGCTTAGAATCACAAATATGACAGATTCTATCGTTCCAAGGGGTCTTGGGAATAGACCATCCCTCGGTCTCACTCCAAAGATCATGGGAATTAGTTCTTATCTTAGCGATGTTCATTTTTTGGTTATTGCTAGACAACACAGAGAGATATTTCTGATTATCAAGGGTGGGTTTGATCACTTCCTTATAGTATCTTAACTTCCTTTTACCCTCCAACTCCTGATCCTCCCACAACTTGTCCTTAAAATTGGAGGTAATAGTATTTTTGATATTATCTTTTCTTCCCATACTGAGCTCCTCATTAATTCTCCAATGGTTGAGCCAGGACTGGGCATCCTTATGCCACCCGCGCTTGAGGCGAAGGTGAGGGTTTTGACTACAGTTAGAAGAAATTTTAGGGAGCCTTTTTGATTCCATGTTGTCAAGCTTCTTCTTATACATCATATATCTAAACATAACCATGCTTTCAATGGGGGACAAACCAAATTCAATTAAGAGGATAGGATAGGGAGTATTTCCCTTCATCTTAAGGTTGTAAGTTATGAATTGCTTTTGAATCATCTCAATCTTCCTCCATGACTCTCTGGATATATTGCAACCCCAAACTTCACATCCGTATAACACAACAGGGGTGAAAAGGGTCTCAAAGAGGAACCTCTTTTTACTCGAAATGTAAAGATAGATCGACTTACAGTTGTTTTCAAGATCATAATAAGCTTTCTAGCCCCCAATAATCCTTTTCTTGATGCTATAATTCATATTGAGATGATGAGGGAAGTCAATGCCCAAATATTTATAAGAAGAAACTTGCTCTAAGAACTGGTTATTATACACGAAACTAGCATGGGTGATATTTTTGGATTTAATGATCACGACTTTAGTCTTGTCGGTATTAACTGTCATACCCATCTTGGAGCAGTAGTCATGAAGAATTTGGAGTTGCTTGTCAAGGTCATCACGGATTTTTGCAAGAATAACGATATCACTCGCATAGAGGAGAAGAGTAATGAGAACACGAACAAGCTCGGTGTCCTTGCACCCCGCAAATTCCAGACACTCCTCTAGCTTATCGATGTATATGCCAAAAAGGGTAGGGGATAGGGGGCACCTTTGCTTGACTCCAATATTGCATTTAATGTCTTTAGACCACCCCTTGTTGGTCTTAAGGTTGGAAGTGATGGTCTCGTACTAGAGACAGATCACAACAATCCTCAGCTCAAGAGGGACCATGATCTCTTTAAGTCTTTCCCAAAGTTTATCTCGAGGAACAATGTCAAAAGCTTTTCTAAGGTCCACAAAGCAACATAAGAGATCAGCTTTACTATTGCGACATTCCTCCACAATCATTCTAAGAGTGACCAGATGGTTAATAGTCGAGTGATGTATCCTAAAACCAATGTGTCCTTTAGCTCTTTTTCCTTGACTTTCAAGCCAAAGGCTAAGCTTATTCTCCAAAATGAGCCCATAAAGCTTGGCCAGGATATGGCTAACCATAATGGTCCTACAGTTAGATGGAACACTCTTGTCCCCATTTTTAAAGATCAGTACAATAAGGATTTGCGTCCAAAGCCGAGGGAAGCCATGCATTACAACCAAATTGAGAAGCTTGTGGAGATAAGGAATGAGGATAGAACTTCCCATATTAAGGATCTCAACTTGGTATCCTTCAATATCTTTAGCTTTCCCATTAGTGAGCTTATTAATACCAGACTCAATGTCATCTAAAGAGAATAAATCCTCATTAATTTGAGTGATTAAGGAAGTGCCCATAGTGTTCGGAGAGTCATACAACTTCTTAAGATAGTTGTCCCAGTTTTCTAAGGGGATAGAATGGTTATCTTTGGTTTTACGGACAAGAAAATTATGCCAAAAGTTTTTGGGCATGACTTTAGAAAGGTGGAGGAGATAATCCCGTATTTTATTAATATATGATATTTTCTTCCTCTTGATGATATTTATGTATATATTGATATTCTCCAACTTAATGATTTCATTAGGAGTGTCTATGATCGATTTCATGGCAATTTTGCAATCTTTTTCATACCATGGATTGGAAGTTCTATTAGACTGCTTAAACGAAATCTCATTAGAAAACTTGCTAATGGTGTTGGAAAGGATAGCGGTGAAATGGTAATAAATTTGATCAATGTTTTTGTTATAATTCATGGGGCCTAAGTCCCTCTCTAAATCCATTAAGAAGAGGTCAGTTTTACTTCTATTGAAGCGACTGTGTCTTTTGCTTTCATTGGTCTCCTGCATGTGGGTGGAATGTATAACAAGATTGAGAGATAGAGATAGAGGTCTGTGGTTAGAGTTAGGATCAAATCCATTAAGAAGCTAAAAGTTTGTAATACGATTGAGGACGAGGATGTTAGAAATTTTATAATCCACGACACTGCTACCCAACACATGGAAACATGTCATCTAACTAGAGAGGGGCCACTTGTTAATACCATTACAAATAATTAGGTCCTAGGAATTGCAAAGTTTGAGGAGCTTGGTGTTGAATAAGTTCTCGATAATGTCTTCATATTTTCTCTTGAATTTATTAGATAAGTTACTATCTTCATCAAGCCACAAGGGGTCAGGGTTAGAGTTGTTGCTTAATGTAATGGCTTGGTTAGAAGCAGTTCTAGCATCAACGTATCCCAGTAAAAGGGTATTACCATCATTTCTTAGGTTGAAGATGTCTTTTTCTAAAGAATTGAAAGGACAATTCTTACTGAGGTTGTTCTTCTTATAGGGTATAGAGTTGATAGGAGTGAAATAACAGATTGCAAGAAAGATTCGATTGGTGGTAGAATCAGAGTTTTCGATCCAAATGTATTGAATAAAGGGGTCAATTTTATGAAGTCTTATGTGAGAGGAAAAAACGTTCCATATATAGTAGACTATACCACCAAAACCCCTCTAAGAGGATTTCTTATTCCAACTAGACCAAAGAGTATGTTTCAACTAAGAGAATATATATATGGAAAATACATTTTCAAAGCATTAAAAAAAAAAAAATCAAATTTTTTTTTTTTTTTTTAAATAAAAAAAAATACAAAATTTCAAAAAAAAAGGGTTTTTAAAAATAAATAAATTAAAGTTAAAAAATAAATAAATATTATTATTATTATTATTATTATTATTATTTTTTTTTTTAAACTTAAAAATTAAATAAAAAAATTAATAATTTTTTTAATAATTTAAAAAAAAATTAATAAAACAAAAAAAATTGCGTTTTACCGCAGCAGGGCAATGCAAAATTTTTGAAAATAATTTTTTTAAATTAATTTTATTATTAATATTTTTTTTAATTATTATTATTATTATTATTAATATTTTTTAAAATTTTTAAAATTTATTTATTTATTTTTAACTTTTAATTTTTTAATTTTAACTAATTTTAAAATTTTTATTTTAATTATTTTATTTTATCATTTTTTTTCATTATGCAGTTTATTATTATTATTATTATTTTTATAACTTGAAAAAAAAAAGTTTTTGTTTTGTTTGTTTGTATTTGTTTTGGGTTAATTTTTATTTATTTATCTTTAAATTGTGTGTTTTTTTTTGAGTTTTTCCTTTTTTATTTTATTTTTGAAATTTTTTGTTTTTGTTTCTTTTTTTTGTTTTTCTAAATTTATTTTGTTTATTTTGTTTTGTTTACAATTGATATTTTATCTTTGTACTATGCCTAAAAATCATTGAAATTTTATTTTCATAAATGTGATATTTTATCTTTAATGTCATCCTTGAATTTTTAAGGCTTTTTCAGAGACACTATAATAAATTATCTTTAATACGATGCCTAAAAATCATTGCAATTTTAAGGCTTGATATTTTATCTTTAATGTCATGTTTATCGTTGAAATTTTAAGGTTTTTCAGAGTCATGATATTTTATCTTTAATGTGATTATTAAAAACTGTTGAAAATTTACCCCAAAAAGAAAAATACATTATTCCAACATTAACACTTTTCGTTTTCAAGGTGTTTTTTGCACACAAAAAATTGGCGATTTTATTCCACCATCAACACTTTTTGTTTCGAGGGTGTTTTTTCAATCCCTTTTTCAAGAAAAAAAATGGTTTTTAGCATAAATTAAAAAAATGTTGAAATTTGACCCTAAAAAACGCAGTGCGTTCTGGAAGACACACTTTGTGTTTTTGGGTTGTTTTTTCATGTTTTTTGAGTTTTTTTTGGCTGGAGTTCTTGTTTTGAGGTAATAGTTCCCGTTTGATGGGTAACTGTGTTGTATGTCCTGTGAGCCACGAGACCGGCTACCCCAAGTCCTTTCCGTGTCCAAAGTGGCTTGTAAAAATTGTTCTTGCGCTGAGATGTTAGCATCTAATGAGGCCAAATAGTCCTCCATCCCGAGCAATACAGTGATCAGAGTAATGATGTGGCCAACACATAACCTGATAATGCAAAAACCAAGTATGTCAGTCTCGGGGTCACCACGATCTCCCGGTATGAGAGCAAGACTAAATATGGATCATAAAGGAGCAGTACAAAGTATACAATCGACCCCAGAAGGGAAAGATTCCCCCCGTGTGATACAAATAGATCAATTGACACCAAATATCTACGACCACGTACTAGACAAAGGGAATGAATATAATAATTCTCACAAATGAGAATAACCGATAAATATTGTCGTCAACCAGGGATTTCCAACTAGGCGCACTAAGGCATCTAAATAAAATATGCAGTAGTGGCGTGTGAGGGTGTGAATAACATTTATTATAGAACCTTGATCCTAAAACAAAGGACAACCCAATATATCAAAATAGATATGTAAGGAAATATGTCAGCTCGGGGTATTAATAGTCACACCAACCCAGGCCAGAAAAAGAATTAATAAAAATCAAATAACTAACAATTGACATCGACATGCAAACCCGTGACAACCACAACACTGTCCGATGGCCACCCTAGACCCACACAACGCCACCCGGAAACAAAAGGAAACAAAGGAGATCGGGCAAGAGTCCGTTCTCAGAGGGTAGACCACCACCCCATCTCCACCAGTAGACCATCCAAATACAACATCCACCACCCGTATACCACCCAAAGCAACATCCACCACCACTAGACCGCCCAAATCAACAACCCCCTAGAGAGTAAAATGCGACACCCAAAACACACCAAAAATTGGAATAACACCACTGTTGCGCCTCACATAACGATCAACCCTATTCATAAAAAAAAACAACGCTAATAACTGCTGATGCGACACCATTGTTGACAAATTATGAAACTAATGTATTTAAAAGGCTTGGAAATGCTAAAGGTAGCCAACCACTTCCGCCAAAGTTGTGGTAGAGATAACTCCTCCTTGCATTCAAGGTCCAATGTCACCCCCCCATGAAAACCCATCTAGCCCAGTATTTCCTATCTATCATGAGTCCAGCGGCGTGAGGGACATAAATGTTCAACCAAGATGTGCGCAAAGATGCCAATATCACATAGGAAAAATAGGAAAATATGAAATAGTTCCCAGGCAGGAGATGACACCATCCCACCAGCAACAGTTCGAAAATGAAAAGATGTAAAGAAATAATGCTCATCGAGCCAACCCAGAAAGTGGAAAAAGATAGATAATGGGAGTGCACCAGAGACCTGCCAATTGCCAATAACCAAGAGTAATAAACCACAGGGGGGAGAATATGAAATATTAAGTTATGTCCCATACATGAGTGAAAAATTATTAGAGGGACATCGATGCACCAAACATAAAAGAAAAAATGTACCAACCCATCAGAACTCACCTTCCATCACAGAGGTATCAAATGAACAATGACGTGCTGGAAAAACACCGGTCCCTTAGTACCCACCTTCCATCACAGTCTCACCGAGAGTCACCCGCACCTTCCAATCTAGCTTCCATCACAAAAGTATCAAAGATACATAAACTCTAAGAAAGGGTGTTGGTTCGTTTCTTTGCCCTTGCCTTTGCCCATGTCACAAACGTTATATGCCACTTGATCCATTTATTCAAATACCATATAATGAAATCAAAATGTTCAATTGTATCACCAAATTTCATATCAATTATGTGTGAACACATTATTATTTTTTTGGATAGAAACAACTATTTTTTTAAGCAAAAATTCCATGGCTACGCTGGTCAACAATGTAATACTTAAGATTTTAAATGCTTTCAAAATAAGTTAACCCTTATATAATGTAAAAATTACTAGCATAATTTTCTAGATATCCAATAAAGTTACATTCCAAAAGTTTTGACATTAGTATACTTTTACAATTTTCTTGCATGATAAAAGACAACAATAATACATGGTTATACGAAATTGCGAGCCCAAATTGTCACCATTGGTTGGGACATTAATGGAGTCTTTTTATTCTTTCTTACTATTGTTCAAACTTCTTTAGCATTTAATTGTTTCATATATAGTCCTACTGGTCCCAACTGTAGAAATTATACAAAAAATATGTATACCAATGGATTCAATCCGATCATGCGATATGCTAAAGCAAGATACTGAATCCTTCTACAAATTAATTGCAGAAAATAAACACGATTTCCAATCACAACAAGTAAAGAAAGAAGAAAATCAATGCACAACACAGGTATTTTCCCGGGGAAATATTGCTACTCAAAACCCTTCTATCTTCTATTGTATATTCAATAAGGAATAATGAAAATTACAATTCACTCTTCTCACAAGAGTCTCCTGCACTCTCACAATTGTCTCACGCCAATCGAGACTAAATCGACCAACACTTAGCCAATTTTCAGCCTCTTCTTAGCTTGCCTTGTTTTCACAATTCATGTGGAATGCAATCCCTATTCTTTAGGAATTTCAGCCTTCCAAAATTGCGCAATGCTCATGGGAAATCCTATGGGTGTATTACTGCATGAAAGCAGTTTGCTAATAATACAAATGATAGTTAACATCCCTTTAACCTCTGTGTCAACTGGGTCTCCATCAGAACTGACATGCATGCAACTGTTAATAGTAAATCATTAGTTACATGACATATCACTACATGTGAATTAAAATATGATTTAATTCACTTAACCTCTCACTAGTGCAACAAACAATTACAACTAGTTAAACTGATTTTAACTCAATTAATTGAGTTAAGTGATTTCTCATGCATTAAAATAATGCAATAACAACAACTTGGACTCAATAACTGATAGAATCACTCTAAATGCCTCACCAATCACCCTCAACTCGAAATTCATGAGCTAATTGAGTTTATCACACTCAGTTAACTATTACAAGTGATTATGAGATAAGATTACATTTTATTGTCCAATTTAATTAAGGGAAAATTAAATTAGACACATATTTCTAGTTGACTTTTCAACACTCCCTCTCAATAAGAAAGGGTTTATCCACTACCCCGATCCTGCCTCTATGGTATTCAAATTTTCTCTTGGTGAGCGCCTTTGTCAGGATATCTGCATCCCGATCCTTTGTGGGAATGTAATGAAGTAACATAATGCGTCTCTGAACACAATCTCTGAGATGGTGGTACCATATGTCTATATTATTGGACCTATCATGGAATACCAGATTAGACGATACTTTAATGTAACTATGGTTTCACAATGTATCACTGTTGGATCCATATGATGACCAAACAAACTGACAAGAATCTTCCTCATCTAGATGGCCTCACACGCAGCCTGACTGGCTGCCATGTACTCTGCCCCGGCTAAACTGAGTGCCACAGATCTCTGCTTTCTGCTGTACCAAGAAACTACTGTCGATCCTATGCTGAAGATCCCTCCTGATGTGCTCTTTTTTTCTAATGGATTGCTTTCCCAATCTGCATCGGTGAAGCCTTGAAGCTTCACTCCCTCTATCCGTCTGTACCATAATCCATACTATGTAGTGCCTATGATATATATCAAGACATGCTTCCCCGCCTTCAAAAGAGCTTGGTCAACTTAACCATAGTTTGACTACGTTGGTCAACTGCGTTTCAAATGTCTGGTCTGGTGTTCTTCAAGTACATGAATGAACTCACAAGCTACCTGTAAACAATAACGTCCACTACCTCACCTGAAGTAGCATCCTCCTTCCTCCAGTTTCCTGTAAGAGGAGTCTCCATGGGTTTACAACTCTTAATGTGGAACTTCCTCAAAATCTCTTTGGTAGAATTGCCTTGAGAAACAAATCGCTCCCCATCCCGCTACCATATTTCCAAAGCAAGGAAATAGTGAAGGAGTCCCATGTCCTTTATTTCAAACTCTCTTGCAAGATCCTCTTTGCAAGAAGTTATGAGCTTCTCATCACCTGTCAAAATACAATCATCAACATAAAGTACGATAATCAAAAGCTTACCATCAACCACAGTCTTGTACAGGTTCGCATCTGCTTCACTCTTAGTGAAGCCAAAACTGGTGAAATAGTTGTCAATCCTGGTGTACCAAGCATGAGGTGCTTGCTTCAGCCCATACCATTCTCTTTTGAGTCTACACACATGTGACTCACTGTCAAAGGTATCCAAAACTTCTGGCTGCTCTATGTACACTTCGTCCTCAATAAATCCATTGAGAAACGTATTTTTCACATCCATCTAATGTATCTTCCACCCCATCATCGCTGAGAGTGCAAAGATAGATTTAATCAATGAGTATCTTGCAATTGGTGCGAAAGTATCCTCATAGTCAATCCCCTCAACTTGTGAGAATCATTAGGCTGCAAATCTAGCCTTGTACTTCTCCACACTCCCATCTGCTGCTTGCTTCACCTTATAGATCCATCTAGATCCAACCACTGATTTTCCGACTAGTCTTGGGACAACTTCCCATGCACTATTCTTGACGATGGAGTCATACTCCTCAACCATGGTGTCAACCCAAATTGGTTGCTGCACTGCTTCCTCAAAGGAGGATGGTTCAGTCACAATACACTTGCTCATAAGATCCATGTATCCAGTAAACCTATCTAAAGACTGTCTCTATGTGTGTAGTGAAGTAGGTGCTCCTACATGTTCTGCCACATCAAATCTCAATCTATTAGCTTCGGTGGTGCGCCTTCTACCATGTATGGTGGATGGCTTTGCATGAGTTTTTTCTGCCACTCCATGATCCTTCGCACGTGGCTGCTCCACATCTTGAGGTTCATCCTTCGGAACCAAAAGTTCCTCATCTGCATGCAAATCAAGCTCCCTCTCAAGGAACAATCGCATGGCTTTCTCCTCATCAAATTTTATATCCCATCTCACAACAATAATCCTATTGTTTGGAAAATACACCCGTTAGTTGTGGGGAGTATCAGTGTACCCCACAAATATCCCAATCTTAGCTGTTGGTTCTAGCTTCTTTCTATAATATTTGGTCACATGGAAATAGACAGATGAGCCAAAAATTTTAAAATATGAAACATCAAGTTTCTTACCAGAAAATGCCTCCTTTCATGTACTCATGCCAAGTATCCAACGAGGACTACGGTTTTGCACAAATACCATTGTGTTGCATGCCTATGCCCACAGATGCAATGGTAGGCCCTGATCATACAACATCGCTCGTGCAACACCCACAATTTTTCTGTTATTTCTTTCTGTGACCCCATTCTGTTGTGGGTTATGAGGCACAATAAACTCTCTCTGAATTCCTTCTTTGCTACATAATTTCTTGAATTCGTTGGAGATGTACTCACCACCATTGTCGCTCTGAAGAGCCTTCACATGCTTCCCAGTGTCTTTCTCCACTAGTGATTTGAACTCACAAAGTTTTGAGAATGTATGATCTTTCTTCTACATGAAGTAGATCCAACACTTTCTAGAAAAATCATCAACAAAAGTAGTTTTCTTCTTTTCCCTCCAAAATTCATAACTCTTATTTTATTATTTTATTATTTTTCCTTAGGAGGCCACTTTTAAGATAAATTTTCCTCTAATGAAAAAGGCCAAGAGCTAGAATGAACTTGAGTTTTCTATACTAGATTAAGAGGGACATGGGTCTCTTTCTTTGAACTCGATAACTCATTTTGGATTGTATTGTTTGTAGAATTGGGATAAGATGATTGGGGGGTCCTCTCGTATTGATTCCCATTTGGATTGAAAAATAAATTGGTGATCTTCCTTAGAGCTGATCTACCAGGTATATTTTCGTTGTTGCTTCCTATTCTTCCTAGACCTTCTAGGACTAAGTGCAATGTGCCAAATTTAAAAATAAGCTGTGAATTGTAGTGAAACATGCTCATAATTCAATTTCCGAGACTAGGAATTGTTTTCACCTTCTAGAGTAATTTTTGTTGGAGAATCTTTGCTGAAATCCATTTTTATGCAAGTTTGAGCATAAATTGAGAAGCCGTGTCTCAATTTTTAGGCTTGCATAATGAAATTTCCATAAAAATAATCCAATAGTTTGGATAGGACAATTCTCAAAAAATCATGGGAAAATTTAGGAGCCTCACCTACATAGAAGTTGATGAAAGAATATCAATCAAAGGGTTGAAAGGACT
This sequence comes from Pinus albicaulis, assembly GCA_034641835.2. Classification (NCBI taxonomy): domain Eukaryota; kingdom Viridiplantae; phylum Streptophyta; class Pinopsida; order Pinales; family Pinaceae; genus Pinus; species Pinus albicaulis. The sequence goes on from CM076579.1 coordinate 899,685,491, forward strand.
CCAAGGTTTCATGCGCATACTTTTGTTACCCCAAAACCATGGCGTTGAGTTAAGAATCAAATTCTTGTATCTTTCCATAATGAACTGAATTATGAAAATAAACCTTAGTACACGGGTATATTAAGGCATCATTTCTAATCATTGGCTTCAAGGAGCATAAAACCTAGCCACAAAGATCAACAAGCCAAGGCGAAACCTTATTGAAGTGACAAATGAAGCCATTGGAACTATAGAAATGAGCCTCATCATAATAAATTCTTTCCCCATGGGAATGGAAATGTAGGATATTCTTGTATAAGAAAAGATAAGGAAGCAAGGAGAAAAGCATAGGAAACATTTGGGGCTACATATTTGAAGGAGAGGTCGCCTGACATACCTAAAGATCTAGCCAGAGTTACACTCAACGATGCATATGAGGGCCTAGACTTGACTATCCCACTGTCTAAAATACCAATTGACACAAATTTCATCTTTGTTGATGCCATTGAGGAGTAGAAATAATTTTAGAGGCATAGGAGCACATAGAAAATGACCAGAGTTAAACCTTAGCAATGGTTTCCATGCACAGGGGAGGCATCACATAGTTAGATTCTTGAAATCCTATAAAACTATTAAAATTTTGAAGGTCATGGGGGTTGCCTTTATCCACTTATATGTGCATAGGTCACAAGATAATTTATTACAATCTCTTTGGATGCAACCACACATTAATCCCCTACTTCAAGTTTACCTCATGGCTCTAGGTTAAACCCTCATGGGAATTGAACCTTTCCCAGTGGTGAAAATATTCTCACTTTCCACTATAGGATCCAACCCCTTTGGGCTATATAAAAACATGTTTTAGCCAATATAAAAATATTATGATGATAAGGGTGTTGTAACATAACTAATGACAATTACATAAATTGTCCAGAGCTTCAAAAGACAAAACTAGGTATTGCTACAATAAGTAATTCAAACATGTTATGTGAAAAACATTCCAATTTTTTTACTTATGGCTTTCTTGCATAAAAATATCGATACTCTAATAACTTTGAAGTACATGAAATTCAATAGAAGACTTGGTTACTATTTTCTTCTTCTTGACCCACAGTAGAGGCATGTGAGTTTTCTATCCCAAGTCTATTGGATCTTTGAGATGATGCCCTATGTTTGCTTTGAAGTTTGTTTGTGTTGAATTGTTGGATGCGTAGTTATCGTAGGCTAAAGAAGAGTTTCTTTATGAAGGTTAACAACCGATTTCCTCAACATATTACAATCAACTTCAAGGATACTTGTTTTTATCCTTTGATGCATCAACATGTTCATGTTGCAATATACAATGGTGCTCAATTTTGTTTATATTAGAATTAATTGATAGCAAGGTCCTTTTGTTAAGTTGTATTCCTTTTTCATATATTATTTTAAATTTAGAGATGTCTTTGTTATCCATGCTATGCTCCTCTGCTATGCAAAACAATTGAAGAATGGCTCGATAGGGGGAATTCTTGTGATCCAATTGCAGAGAGAATAGTCTCTCTTGAGCTTTGAATGCTAAATCCAAACTTGAAACATAGTGAGAAGAAAAACTAATTTTCCTTGCACCAAATAACTCAAATATATTAAAATTAGAGAAATTCAAAGCACGAGTAAATTTCCAAGTCGAAAATGAACATAAAGAAAAATTCAAAAGACTTCAGGAGACAAAGAACTAGGAGGATATTTATACTTAAGACCATACATTTGCTAAAAGTCCCAAGATTTTTAAGTTGTCACAATTTATTAGCTCAATGCAATTTCTAGAGGCTAGACTTCATGATATAGAACTTGTAGATGTAGAAGCATGGATTCTTTCTCCAAATACACTCAAACTATAAGAAGTAACATTGTCAAAATAGAGAGATATCCATTGGGATGAAAAATAATGTAATAACCTCCACAAGAATCCTAGACATAGGGAAAAAGTTAAACAAAATTTGGGAGATATTTTCCAATTCCTACAAAAATTCCAGTCCAATTCCCTCGAATTCCAACGTTGGCCCAAATTATTAGCCCATGGATAAGTCTAGGAATTAAACTAACAATGCCAAGGATCTTAGACTTCCCTGGAATGGAAGGCTTCATATTCAAAAAGTGAAATCGGAAGAGGAGTTTCTTGAAGATTATGTTTAAAAGAGAGATCAATATATAGGTTAACGTAACTAGCACTTAAGGCAAAACCTTCCGCTAGAATTGAAACACCAAACACAAATCCAATACATAAGCCAACACAAACAATGTCGAGAAATAAACCAAGGAGAACATTTGGGCATATTAGAGAATAGATTCATGTTGGATTGAACTTGCATGGGTGCACAAATAGTTTCCTTCACTCACCATTGTTCCATAGTGAAAATACATTGATTTTTAAATTACTGTGGATATTCCATTGGATAGTTCGTCACAACAAATTTGTGAAAATAAAGCAAAATCTATACTATGAAGGATTAATTACTTTTAGATTCCAAATTTTTTATTATTGATTTATTGTTTCTACATGCAATAGATAATATGCGTAAAATAGAGAATATGTAAATACCATCACTCACAAACCAGAACACCAAAATATGCTTTAGGAAATACTTATAGGAGAAAACCTAGCTAGAAATTGAGGCCGCTCTACTCTCTTTTGTTTGGAATTGAAATGATGAAAACAAAGGAGAATGCACTCTCTATGAAGTTACTTGAGCCATGTGGCCCATGGGCTGCTAAAAAACACAAAACCCCTCTGTTATGCTCTCTCTTTATCCGCATTCAACTAATTTTCTCTACTATGGACCGAGATGGAAACAAATAGAATGAAATCCATTTTCCTCATAATGTCCTGATTATAACACAATTTGATAGCCAATTAGGGATTAGATTTGACCAATTCGACTCCCAACATGAGTTAAAAATCGACCCTTCTAGAGTATTCTTCATATTGTCCATGTGGCTATCCCCTTTTGCTTGAGTAACGGGGGTTGATGTGACATCTTCTCGAATTATGTTGGTTAATCATGATAAGCCAACTTTTGGAGGCATGACTTTTGCATCCGAACTATGATTGACACAATTTTTGTATTGTTGGAAAGGTCTTCGAGTGTAAAACATTTTCATGAGATTCAATGCTAAAGCAAGAAATTTTTACCCACATAAAACATCATTCAAGGCCTCAAAAGGTTTTAGACCCCAATTTTCCAAAGTGGGCCCACCAATAAAACTGCTCCTGTAAGCTAATTCCTTCAAAATTTTCCTTCCAAAAGCATCAATATGGATGAAAAATTATGTAGTGATCCAATCCGGATCACACACAATAAATCCAAGCTTTTCAAAACATGGAGCAAGGGTAAGTGTTTTCAAGTTGTATTGTATTACATTGTTTGAGCTCCCATATCAAAGCAAGGAGAATGATGATATGCTTGTTTTCTCATGGTATATTTAATGTTGATGGGATGAAACTTCAATCCAAAGGAATACATAAGGGAATAAAGTAGGTGATTTCCGATAAGTACAATTTTAGATTCATGACTACATTAGCACACTATTTAACAAATGTGCCGAGGATCATTTTAACATGAAAGAGGCAGTTTCAATGGTGGAGCCTGTCTCATTTTTTGAATTAGTAATTATTTGTCCATAAGATTCATTTTTCCTATCATGGATTTGATGATAATCATATAATCCCCAAATAATTTGAGAGATATGATCCACTTTTCCTTTAGCTATGAGGATGCCTTGGAATAAGGCATATGCCTGTGCTTGGTTGTTGTTGGAATGTCCTTGGCCCCATGCAAATGAAGCTATATTATTTTTCCTAAAATAAAATAGATCCCCCCTCATACCCACAGCCCTCGGGTTTCTATCTAAATCCCCATAAAAGAAAAAGAAGTAGGAGTTTTGAACCCTTCTCCATTCCATGAATTCCTGAGCATCCAACTAAATTGTCCAATGAGGTTGGCTTTGATTCAATTGAATGTGGAGAGGTTGAGTATTTTCGTGGATCTGAAGCTGTTTGAACTAGAGTTATTCATTCCTCTCTAGGACCTACTAATCAAACTTGAGCTTATTAACCATATATTTTGCTAGGAGTTCATTTTCATTGGCTACTATCATTGTTGATTTATCCTTGTTTTGATTAAACCCTACATCATTCTTGGCATGCCAAATATTCTAGCATATGTATTTAAGGAGAGCATTCCATATTCTCTTTAGAGTTTTTTTCATATTTTAGCTATCCCTTGTATGATTTTTTGCACATAAATAATATATCTTTCCATGTAAGGGTTTTTAAAATCTAAAATGGTGATTGATTCTAGCAAACATCGAGGTCCAAATTTCCCTGGTGTGTTTGCAATAAAAAATAAATGATAAAAAATTTCTTGATTAGATTGACATAATCCACACTTGGAAGTTTTATGTTAGCAACTTGTTGTGCACCATGATCCTTAGCAAATTTTGATCTTGGGATCGCATCGTTGTGCCAAATAAATTTACAAATAGGGTGTTTTCGAGTGCAAGGAAGAGATAAACATCTGAGCAAGGAAACCCGATTTTATTGTATTATTTACATCACTCTAGCCTTTGTTGTCCTTTGAATGAATGTCCCAAGGCACAACCCACTCATAAAATTAGTGAATTTTTAAATTATATGAGGAGATACTTAGGAGAAGTCCCCAAATTCCATCCCAACCATTAATATTAGTATGTTGACCACTTTGATAGGTCAAATTGAGTTTTGAGTTCTCAACATCTATCCAAAGATTTAAAGGGCACAATTATGAGCCGTGAGAGGAAACTTTTCCCCATTATATGATCCTCCCATATTGATATTTGCTTACCATTACAAGGTATCCATGTAAGCTTGGATTGGATTAGTGGAAAAATTTATTTTGCGAGTCCTTTTTTGTTTCTCGCTGTGCTTTATATACATATCTTCATTTTGTGTTGTAGATATTTCTATTAGATAATTTTTTCCACTAATTAAATTTGCTTGAAATTAATCTTGATGGCATCTTGGCCCCCATTTCTAAGTTCATGAGAGATAGGTCCTTCATCCCAAGACCAAATTAAATCTAGGGAGCTCCCTTCTCTCAGTGAAGATTTTTTTTTTTTTTTTGGTATCCATCATTTCCCCTTTCCATAAAAGCCACCTCATCTCCTTGACTAATTTCTACATAACTCCTATTGGTGACACCATAACAAAACACTGAAATAGAGGGAGTGTGATCCAGGTGGATATTGGTGTCCACTTGCCTATTCCACTTGGACCCCCACCATTGTTTCTTTCAGTTTTCAGTTTCCTTAATTGTAGCACAATTTACTATTTTTGGCAGTTTTTCAGGCCTTGAATTTCTGTAGCCATTTTGACGCCCTAAATGAAGTTTTTTGGGAAAACTGGGACAAACATGGTCATGGGTCATTAACCATGTTGGTCACTCAAAATTTTTAGTCCTCAGATAGATATTTCTAATGAGGTATCTTGTGCGTCAAACAGAGATCGTATGCTAAAGTTATGTCCCCAGGAAGTTGATGTACCAATTTACCCAAACAAGGACATAATTTTGGTGCTTCATCTCCTAGGGTTAGGTTTTTGGATTTTTAGGGTTTTCCATTGTTTATCAATAATAAATAGGCCTTTAAGTCTCATTGTAACACAATTCAGAGGCATGTAGCCACCACATATATTCTGAGAGATAAGCTACCATCGCCCGAGCTAGTTTATTTTTCATTATGTTTGTAAGCATTTTTCAGTATTCGATATTAATGAAATGAAGTGTTATTCCTGCTGCATCTATACATTTATGTTTATTTATGTATTTTATTGTGTTCCTGCATAATTTTGGATTAATGGTATCGGATCGGTCTGCTCTTTCTCAGTTTTTATTTGCATTTCCCCAATGAGGTCGGGGTATAAAGAGTTAGGGCTCGATCTGGTTGAAACTTTACAAGATCAACCTCGCAAACCTTGATGACCTCCCATGGCGGAAGAAAAGAAAGACGAGGGAGGAGGAGATCCTATCAAATTATTACTCGAGGAGGCCCTCAAGAAAAAAAGGAATGCGATGATGGATAAATTTTCCCAGATCCTTCAACGACTAACTACCGACAACGCACCTTCTTCCAACAACCACTCTGGAGGCACTGTAGAAATTTATGAATCTGAACACTTATACAAAAACTATTTTGCTAATACGGTTAAGCTCCTCCTACTTATATAAGTTATTAACTGAATAAATTCAAGTTAACATCAAAGCAAAGTACATAACAGATCTCTACCAATTCAGATATAGAATAAGCACATGCACACATTGAAAAAGTGACACAGTTATTTCTGGACAAACTGTCCCCGGAAAAACCCAATATGGGAAAACCGGTCTCTGGCTATTGGAGGGTTCTATTATTAAGAATATTGCTGAATACACAACTCTGGGTTCCAGATCTGGAAAACCCGATAGAGAAAAATCTAGATCTACAGCTCCTGGTTGATCTAGGGCCAAAAATACTAACTAATCCACACCCTCAAACAAGACTTACAGAACTCAGCCAGATCTAGGCCTAGAAACCCCAGCGCTGCCCTTGAAAGGCTCTGCGTCAGCCTCTGAAGCCCCTGAAAGCCTCTACGTCAGCCTTGGATGGCCTCCAAACCATCAACACTGCTCCTAGAAGGGACTGCGTTACCCCAGAATGGGTGACGCAGTCACTGCGCTGCCCCTAAGGGTCTCTGCACAACCCCTGAAGGGTTTCCTAAAAATGGTGCTATCCTTGCTACTGCTACCTTCCTCTACGCTGTCCTTGAGCTAATCTCTTCTCTGCCTCTTGTGTATTCTAGACCCTGGGATCAGATCATCCCCTTGGTCTAAATTCCCCTCTCTGCAGCTGAAACACTTATGAGTATTCTTAGCAAACCCTGCCTTAGAATCTCAACTTAGCTTCAGTGCTCTGCCTTTGTGTGTCTTTACAAATGATCCCAAGCCTTTCTTTTATACTTTTCTTGTTGAAAAATCAACGACCAAGATTAAATCTTTAATCAATGGCTAAGATTAAAATAAAGCTTGATCCGTGTGACTTAAGACAATTTCATCACATGTTTAATTAAATTTACTTTAATTATTTTATTTTCTTAAGTTTTAACTTAGGAAATACATTAAAATAATTAATTAATTTAATATATCCTAAACCAGATGAAATTTCCCAAATCCATTTCTGGGTCTTGTAGATCAGGTGAACTCTAGTCCTTCCTCAAAATTTTGGACCTAGAGCACAATTGATGCTACCCCAAATACATAAAATATCAACAGGCGCCACTCCTTTTAAGGTACAAGTAAACTTTGACATTCCTATATTTGGGGGCCAAATAAATGCAAATGTCGTAGATGTATGGATGAATATATTAGAAGGATATTTCTTGGTTCATGACTTTTACAATCAGGAGAAGATTACTTTTGCAGTCCTCAAAGCCGCCCCCCATGTCAAGGAATGGTGGGAAACCTACTATGAGAAAAAGGACGAGAGGGAAACCTACCTGTTCTCGGCCGCACTCACTTGGAATTATTTCCGAGATGCCATCAAGGAACAATATTATCCTATGGGGAGCTATGAGGATAAGTACATACAATGGACTATGCTGAGGCAGTAAAGAGATCAAGATGTGCATGAGCCGACGAATCTGTTCCATACCATGCACACAAAGTTAGGTATCAAAGATTAAGAGAAACATTTGGTGCTGAAGTACCGCAGTTGTTTGCACAGATACATTCAGGAGGAAATGGAGTTCCTCGACATCTCTTCACTTGGTGCAACATACCGATACGGTGCCAAGTTTGAGTAGAAATTCAAATAGAAGAAGCGAGACTTTGGATCTGCGAATCAGAAGCAAGGGAAAGGTGCCCCCAAACCGCAGAATAAAGGATAAAGCCAAGGCAGGGCAGCCTAGGACAACCTGCCAAAGCCTCAAGCGAAGAACAACACTAAAAGCTAAAGAAGGACACATGAAAATGGTGTGAGTTCCATAAGAGCTCCACTCACAACACAAGTGAGTGTCAGGCCAAGCAGTCACTGTTGGCCAAGCTGAAGGCTTCCGAATCAGATGCATGTTCCGACTCTGAGTCAGAACCTGATAAGGGGAATGACAAAGGGAAGCATATTATCAATGTGGAGCCTAATGCCACTATTTCCACCACCAAGATATAGAAGGAGGAATTTGAAGATCCAGAGGAGGGGGAGTGCCTCTTCCATTCCCAAATGTGGGTGAAGGGTTCCCTGCTACAGTTCATTGTCGACAACATGAGCCAAAAGAACCTCATTTCAGCAGATTTCATGAAGCATTTGGGTCTGCTGACCACATCACAGCCACAACCATACACCATCGGGTGGCTTCACCAAGGACAGGATCTCCGCATCAGCCATCAGTGTCACCTTCCCTATAGTATCAAGCCCTTCACGGATTAGGTATTATCTGATATTGATTATCTTTATGTTTGTGACGTATTATTAGGCCAACCATACTTGTGGAAGCAACATGCTGTGTATTAGTCTAGGCCTCATGCTGTTATTGTTACTTTGGGCAATAAGTTGTACAGGATACCGGAGGTAGCACCGCCTACCGCCATCTCTTTGATCACTGCAAAACAATGCAGTAAGCTCATTTCCAAAGTTGGGAAATTTTATTTCCTAATGATCCGCCCTGAGGAAAAAAATAAAACTGTAGCCACGACCTCCAGACAGGGCTCCTCTGCATGACAACAACATATGGACAAGTTCATGGAGGAGTACGGGGAAATATTCACATCACCCACAAGGGTACCTCTGCATTTTCAATTCAAGCACTCCATCGATCTGACCCCAGGTGCGCCACTACCCAATGGATCGATCTATCAATGCTATGTTCTGGAGAATGGAAAAATCAAGTGGCAGATTCAGGAGTTGTTGCAGAAAGGTCACATCTAGCCGGGTTCATCGCCCCGTGGGAGCTTGATCATGTTGGTGCAGAAGAAGGATGGGGCTTGGATACTCTATATTGACTATCGAGTGCTGGACAAGATCACTGTTCGGAATAGGTATCCAATCCCGCAAATTGATGACCTTTTGGACCAACTCAAAGGGGCCAAATATTTCAGCAAGATTAACTTGAATTCTGGTTATCACCAGGTACCAATTGAACCCTCTAATGTATGGAAGACTGCCTTCAAAGCCAAGGAGGGCCTTTTTGAATGGCTGGTCATGTCTTTCGGGTTGATGAATGCTCCTGCAACCTTCATGAGGCTGATGGATGACATATTGTGACCATTCAACAACTCATTCATGGTGGTGTATTTGGATGAAATCCTGATATTTAGCCAGAGTTGGGAAGAGCACCTCCACCACATTCGACAGGTCCTCCAAACACCACGAAAACACAATTTGTGTGCCAATTTGGATAAATTCACTTTTGGAATGACCCAGGTTCAATATCTGGGATACATTATTCATGAGTGGGGAGCACATGTGGACCTAGTCAACATCTAGGTCATTCGAGATTGGCCAACCCTAACCACTCTAACAGAGCTCCACAACTTTCTAGGTCTTGCCAATTTCTACCACAGGTTCGTGTTGGGGCTCTCTCATATCACTTGGCCTTTGAGTTAAGCCACCAATGGAGGAGAGAAAGAAAAATTATTTTGGTCCGAATCTCAACAGAAGGCTTTCGTAGAGTTGAAGCATCACCTCTGCTCTGCACCAGTGCTGACATTGCCAGACTTGTAGCAACCATTTGAGATTGAGACAGATGCCTCTGACTATGCTATTGGGGTAGTACTTACTCAGCAGGGGCATCCAGTGGCATATCACAATGAGACACTTTCAGACAGAGTTCGAAAGTATCCCACCTATGACATAGAAATGTATTCCATTGTGAAGGCCTATTGACAATGAAAGAATTACATTTTGGGGAAGGAAACGATCATTCACACAGATCATTGACCCTTGCCGTTCATACAGACACAAGGGAAGTTGTAGAACGATCACCATAAAAAATGGTCCACGTACCTGCAACAGTTCCATTTGAACATCAAGTACAAGAAGGGAAACACCAATAACATTGCATATTTCTTCAGCCGACCGCTGATCATGGCGCTAACCACTATGCTCAACTCTTGTGGGCACGAAACTTCGGGTTGGCCACTTTTCTATGGAAGTGATCCATAATTCGGCCACACATACAAGACGCTCCTGGAGGGTAAGTAAGTTCCAAATTTTCACCTCCAGAATGCACTGTTATAACACTGGGACACATCTCTCATTTATTGCTTGAGCATGAGATTTGACTGGAAGCTTACTACGGTGGGTCTTGGAAATTTCAGATTCGAACGCTCGTTCCCTTTTAGCTACCTTATTTCTATTGGCGAAACTAGACATGATAAAATTTTGCTGAGGATCTTTACCTTTATTTTTCCATTTCCAAAGCAACCATCAAGAAGAAAGACCTATATACTCTGTTGCCTACCCCTAGTCTTCCTTGTGAATCCATCTCCATGGATTACATATTGGGACTTCCTCCTACCAAGCATGGGAACAGTAACGTTTTTGTAGTTTATCGACAAATTCCTCTAAAATAGCCATTATGGTGGTGCGAAGAATATCTGACGAGAAACCACTACTAAACTCTTCTTTGAGAAAGTATGAGTACACTTCGGGATCCCACAATCCATTATCTCAAATCGGGATAGTAGGTTACTCAGTATATTTTGGTCAAGTCTCTGGTCAATGCTGGACACCAAGCTCACTAGGTCCACAACTTTCCACCCCCAAACTAATGACCAAACAAAGGTTGTCAACAGGATGATCGTACACATTCTACGCATGTACAAATCAAAGCATCCACACACATGGGATGAAAGCCTCCCCTATGTCCAACACAACTATAGCAGGCTCTCCACAACTCAACTGGCCAACACCCTTTCAGGTAGACTTGGGATTCCAACCACTATGTCCCATTGATGTGGCCATAGCATTTGCAGCTACTCAGCCAGATTCGACTCTTGTCCAGTCTAAAGCCGACAAGGCGAAAAACTTCATTGAGCACATTCAACATATCTGCCAACAGGACCATGAAATATTGGACAAAGCTAATGCTAAGTACAAGTAGGGGCATGATCAACATCGGGTGCCACACAAGTTCCAAGTGGATGACAAAGTTTGGCTACATTTGCAAAAAGAGCATCTCGCTGGGCCCCACTGCAAGCTTCACCCACTCTAATATGGGCCATACAACATCACCAAGGCAATAGGGGACAATGCCTTTGAGCTCAATAGTCCACCATTCCTTAGTTTTCACCTAGTTTTCAATGTGGACTTCCTTCAACCCTACTTTCACCATTGTTATGGACACATCATCAGTGTTCAAAAACTCTTTCCAACAAGTTAAACCCATATAGCATGGGACAAACCTGGCCCAGTTGGATCAACGGGCACATATGAACATACCGAAAGGATCTGGCGCTGCTGGAGTTGTCAAAGCGGGCCAACTCTGCAGGCAATTGGTTCGGGGACCAAGTTCTTGAGGAGAAGTTTCCTCATCTCATGGAGGAACTCGATGTAAAGGGGACCATTGCTTCCTACGGGGGCAGGAATGATCCGGGTGGATATTGGTGACCACTTGCCTATTCCACTTGAACCCCCACCATTGTTTATTTTAGTTTTTTAGTTTCCTTAATTGTAGCACAATTTACTATTTTTGGAAGTTATTCGAGTCCTGAACTTCTAGAGCCATTTTGAGGTCCTAAAAGATGTTTTTTTGCGAAAACTAGGACCAACGTAGGTAGTCAACCAATGTTGGTCACTCAAAAGTTGTATTCCTCGGATAAATTTTTCTAACGAGGTATTTTGTGCGTCAAACGAAGATCGTATGCCAAAGTTACATCCTTGGGAAGTTGATGTACCAATTTACCCAAACAGGGCCCATAGTTTTGGCGCTTCATCTCCTAGGGTTAGGTTTTTGGATGTTTATGGTTTTGCATTGTTTCTCAACAATAAATAGGCCTTCGAGCCTCATCGAACATAGTAGACATGCATGTAGCCACCACATCTCTTCTAAGACAGAAGCTATCGGTGCCATAGCTATTTTATTTCCATTATGTGTGTAAGCATATTTCTGTTATTTGATATTAATGAAATGAAGAATTATTCCCACTGTATCTTTGCGTTTATATTTATTTCTGTATTTTATTGCGTTCTTGCATAAGTACGGCTTAAAGTGTAGAGAGGGCCAACTTTATCAATATGAATCTTTTAGTTGGGTTTAACCATTCTGATCCCCATTGAGTTAATTTTTTGTTGATCTTATTAAGAATGATTTTCCATGCTTGTGCAGAAACGTTTTGTAGTTGGATGAGTATGCCCAAATATTTAAAGGAGAACCAATTTTCTAAGCAAGAGAATCATAGAATTATATACACTGCTTGTAACTCATGAGATTTAAGATTCCATCCTAAAATTTGACTCTAATAATGTTTTATCACCCCACTTCAAATTGTGGAGAAAAGATCAAGCTCCTTAAATTTGGAAACAATTATAATTAAAACCTTCCTAGGAGGATGGTACCATTGATCCAGGTGGATATTAGTGTTCACCCGCCTATTCCACTTGGGGCTCCACCATTGTCTCTTTCAGTTTTTCAGTTTCGGCACAGTTTACTATTTTTAGCAGTTTTTCGGGTCCTAAACTTCCGGAGCCGTTTTGAGGCCCTAAACGACGTTTTTTGGGAAAACAGAGAGCAACATGGGTCCATGGACCTATGTTTCTTGTTCCAAATTTGTAGTCCTCGGATAGATCTTTCTAACGAGGTATGGTACGCGTCAAACGGAGATCGTATGCCAAAGTTACGCCCCTGGGAAGTTGAAACACCAATTTACCCAAGCGGGGCCCATAGTTTTGGCGCTTCATCTCCTAGGGTTAGGGTTTTGGCTGTTTAGGATTTCCCATTGTTTCTAAATGATAAATAGGCCCTCGAGCCTCATTGTAACTCAGTTCAGAGGCCTGTGGCCGCCACATCTCTTCTCAGAGATAGCTACCAGCGCCCTAGCTAGTTTTATTTCCATTCTGTCTGTAAGCAAATTTCAGTTCTTTGATATTAATGAAATGAAGTGTTATTTCTGCTGCATCTCTGTATTTATGGTTATATGTTTATTTTGTTGCGTTCCTGCATAAATCCGGATCAACCATCTACAAATTGGGAGTGGTTCAATCTCTTCACCCTCGCCACACCTTATTATTTTGATCCTAGAAAGATTCCCATCAATTCTATTAACCTCTAATTTTGAGGAAATAAATTCAACGATGGTAATACATAAAATTGGAGACATGGGAAAATTTGTCTCAAGCCTTGAATATTTTGACAAAATAAATGAGACTACCATCAACTAAAGGTACAATCCAAATGGTGGTTATGATACAAACCAAATTTGCTCATTACTTCACAAAAGCGGCTCACTTGATCAAAGATATTAGCCATATCTAGTTCAATTGCTATACTTTTTCTTTGTTCACTTTACTTGAATAAATGGTTTGTGGAATAAGTACAATGTTACCCATTATTTTTTGTTTTCGCATACACCATTCTTGCATTTTAGATGTGATTTTGGCAACACTTTTTCTTTTTCTATTCTAGTGGCAATATTACATAAATATATGGATTAGAACTTTGGGAAAGAAAAATAAATTAGCTTCTTTTCTAATTAAAGCTAGAAAGAATGAATTTGTATTACCTCCAACCTTGCCCATCTTTTGCACATGTTGAAATATTTTCTTTTTAGATCTGTCTTAATCAAACTCTATTAAGTTATATAATAAGAGATTGAGAACCCATTCGGCATAGGAATCTTATCCGGTTCTAAATCCCAAAGGGATTTCATAATCTCCTTTTACTACGTAGGCTTTATCAATTCAATATTTTCCTTCCATGTTATAGTCATTGGCATAGAGGAAATCTCATTAGAATTCGTACTGCCGTGTTCCGAAATAAGGCTGCCGTAGTGAGACTCTTGAAAAATTGAAACTTTGGTGTCATTTTCTTGGGTTATTTCTCTAAGTGACTCAAGGTTTAACCATATTTCGATTCCTTACCTTTAGCAAAAGATTCCGTGGCTCTAATCTCCAAGTCTTTTCATTTTTAATTGCTTAATGTAATTTTTGTTGTATCTCATCGGACGAAGAATTAATCCATTCTTTCAGGAATCATTTGATCAATTTTATTTTTTGTTCCCAAATATGAATAAGTGTACCTTTTATCCAAACTCTCCATGCTGCGGCAATTATCCCTATGGTCTTGCTATCTCCACGCTTGCTCCACACAGTCTTGCAGTCTTGCAGAGCAGATGGATTCTCCGATTTTGGAGCAGAGAGGGTCTGTGAATCTGTTTTTTGTTCGCAGATAGATAGATATGGTTAGAATATGAAGCTGAGTTATGAAGTGAAGGCTAAAAATGGTTTATTTCTGGTGGCCAGAGGATTCTGCATAGTTTAGATGGCATAGACTTTTATGATTTTTACGATAATGTTTAGACATGTGTTTTTAAATTTTATTAGTATTTTCTGGTCTTCGGAGGAGATGGCACAAGAGGATTCATTGAGGCAAAGGGAGGTACAGAGCTGGAGAAATTTTTTCTGTCTCAGTCGGCCATGCAAGAATATGGATTAGGATGTGTAAAAAGTAGTGGACTTTTGAAGGCTGTATGGCGTGCTGCTGTGATGACATTTAGTTCTTTCTTTGTGGTCTGTTTATTCGTGGTTTTCTGTTTATGATTGATTAAATGGAAATCTGAGACCATCATCTTACTGGTAATGCCTCCTATCTGGGATCTTCCTTTCGGCTTTTCTGGTGGTTCTCTTCCATTTTCTCTTTTCCGGCACATTTCAAATTAGTGTTCAGGGGGAACAAGTACAAGATGGAGACGAGTGTTCAGGACAGTCACGCTTACTTTAGTGGGAAATGGTATTAGTTTTAGGAGTTGTCTTCCCAGGCAAGAATAGCTCGGACGACAGGTTTTTGTTGGAATCCGGCTCAGTGTTTGGAATCCATTTTTGATGGTTATTTGCACGCGGTGTTTTTACGTTATGGTACTAGGGCGGCTAAAGGACAGTGTAATGGCTGTAGGGGCATGATGATGTGTCTTATTGTGGTACTTGAAGGAACGTCGGATGCTGGCTTTCATTAAATGGAAGCTTTAAAAAATTGATTTGCGAGATTTTCCTTTTGGTGTGTGGGTTTTTCCTTTTTTCTTTGGGAACTAGTCCATAACCGTTTTGGTTGAGATTTTGGTCTATCATGGAGTATTTTCTAACATCTGGGTGATGCTTTATGGGTCAGTTTTAGGAAGGGATGGCATGGTTTTAATGCTGTTCTTATTTTTCGTACTCTGATGATATGATGGGGGTGGGTGTATACTAAATGAATGTTTTAAACATTTAGCAAGTGGGTTCCTATTGTTGAGATTCAACAAGATGATGAGCTTAGTGAAAAGAGTCACCTTCACTAAGAGGGCCCGTAGGCTATTTTTGGTGCAAAGTCTATTTTTAGACTATGTCTATTTTTAGACATATGGATCATGTTCTATGAGTTGCAGGATGCTATTTGTGGATGTTTGGTCAAGTTGGAAAAATAGATGGACTTCTATTTTTAGACATATTGGGCGGAATCTATTTTTAGATTGCTAGTCTAAAAATAGATATGTCGAATATTATTAGCTCTTAATAATATTTGGACTCTAAACATTATCTTATTCTTTTGGAGCACTTCAGTTAAGTGCACATATGTGGCACAACAACTGACAGAAGGAATTACGCTATTCCTGAGGGTTTACTGGCGCTAATGCATGAGGACTTCAGTTAGAACTCTGTGACAGAGTTTGGTGGAGTTATAGAAGTAGTTGATGGAGTTGTGTTCAATTTAACTCAGTTAGACACAGTTGAGCAAGTTGTATCTACTCTAACTGATTGATACACTAGCAAGAGTGGTGTGAATTAATTAATAATTAATTCACTAAATAATAACTCATTAATCAACTGAAGAATACATAAGTTAACTACAGTGCATGGACAGTTTCAATGGAGACCAGTGGAGAGATAGGTGAAAGGGTAAGATAGACTATCAGTTGCGACTATAGTGATGCATTGATTGCATCCAACACTCAGTGGAGATGCCAATGAGGATTGCGCAGTTAATATTGGAGCAATTCGGGTTCATTCAGAGCCATTCTTCAGCAGGGATTGCGCAGTAGAGGCAGGCTAGCAGGTGGCAGAGATCAGTGCATGGATTTGCTAGATTGGGCCTGATTAGTGTGTAGCGATTGTATTGTACTGAGAGCTCGACATGTTCAGCTTTGTATGAGGATTGTTACATGATCTCTATGGAATATATTATATACAGATAGTTGGGGTTTTCAGCTTCAGGCTTTCCCGTTAAAACAACTGCGTTAATGTGTGTGAATTTTTATGGTTTCATGTGTGCATTGCAATTGATTTAATTTCCACATGTGATGATCAATGGTTAAATAGATTCAATATTTTGCATGAAGTTAAAATAATGTGTGATCAGGAGAATCTTGGACATATAACACATATTAGTTATATAATTTCTACATGGTATCAGAGCAATTGATCATTGGAGAAGATTGCAATTATTGAAGCTGTTGAGTTTTGTGTTGGTGGAATTCAAATTTGCTGTAGTGTTTTTTTGGTGTCGAAGTTGAGCATTCATTGAAATTTCTTTCAACGGATTGCGATTGGAGTATGCCCTTGAGGGCAGCTCCAATTATATTGCATGGAAGGACATGATGGAGGCGGTGCTGGATGATAATGGGTTGAAGGAGTTCATAGATGAAAAAATTCCAAAACCTGCGTCTAGCGATGCTACCGCACTTGACGCATGGCAAAAGAAGACAACAAAGTGTCGAAGAATTCTATTGGAAGGTGTGAAGGATCACATTTTTTCTAGCCTTCACGGTAAATCTTCTCCATTCTTGATGTGGAAAGCTTTGACAAACTTGTTCCAAAGCAGAAGCGACCAGAGAAAGTTGGCGCTTAAAGACAAACTTAGGAAAATAAAAATGGAGAAAGGTGACAGCATACCAAAGTACCTCACGAAGTTTTTCTAGTGCAAGGATGAGTTGGGAATTGTGGGGGTTACTGTTGATGAAGAATACTTGGTGAGCTTGGCTCTCCTTGGGCTTCCGAAGAGTTGGCATAGTTACGAAGACTCTGTTAATGGTCGGGAGAAACTGCCACGATGGGAGCGACTTTGGTCGGATCTTGTGCAGGAGGAGATAAGGTGGGGTACCAAGGATGGATCTTCTTCGAAGAATGAAGATGAAGAAAATTGTGCTTTGGCTACAAAATCAAGGAAAGGGAAGGGAAAGAAAAATCCTTCTCAATCCGGTGCAAAAGGCAAGAAGTAGGACTTGTCCAAGGTGAAGTGCTTTCACTGTCACCAACACAGACATTACACCACTAATTGTCCACAGAAGAAGAAAAATAAGCAGGCTGATGGATCTGCAGCTGGAGAGGCCTTAGCCTCGCAGTTTGAGCTGGAATTTTCGCTGATCGCATGCTTGGTTTCAAGTGTGATGGGATCAGTGTGGTTTCTTGACAATGGTGCGTCTTTCCATATGACCGGAGACAAATATTTGTTTACTGATTTGGATGAAAAGGATTTTGGAGTGCACATTGAGATGGGCGATGATGGTAGATACAGTGCGACTGGTATCGGGACCATTTCCTTTGAGAGGGAGTCTGGTAAACCTTTCATATTGAAGGATGTCATGCATGTTCCAGGATTGAAGAAGAATCTAATCTCTGTGGCGATGTTGGAAGACAAGGGCTATGATGTTGTTTTTAGCGAGGGAAAGAATTTCCTGCATAGTAAAGAAATTGGTGAAACCTGGAGGATAGGGGTTCGAGTTAAGAACCTTTATCAATTGCAGGTAGATGGCTGTGCATCAATGGCAGGCAAAGCAGAAGGAGTGGTGAGCCGGGATGGGGGTGAATTGTGGCACAGAAGATTGGGCCATCTTCATCATGGTGCTTCGAAAATTTTGCAGCAGATTTCTACCGGGCTTCCCAAGGGTACATTTGCGCAGTCAGATCAGTGCAAGGGATGTAC
The DNA here is from genome assembly GCA_034641835.2 of Pinus albicaulis. Lineage (NCBI taxonomy): Eukaryota > Viridiplantae > Streptophyta > Pinopsida > Pinales > Pinaceae > Pinus > Pinus albicaulis. The sequence continues at coordinate 899,703,621 of CM076579.1, forward strand.
TTTTGGAAAATTTGTGAAGACGACTTTTCATGAGAAGGATAGTTGCACCACGATGATCCTTGAGAGAATTCACACACACGTGTGTGGACCTTTCTCAGTAGCTTCGACAGCAAATCATAAGTATTATGTGATATTTGTTGATGACTTTTCTCGTAAGTGCTAGATCTTCTTCATGCAAAAGAAGAGCGAGACATACTTAAGGTTCTGTGAGTTCAAGGCACTGGTTGAGAAAGAGTCGAGGAAGCAGGTGAAAGCTCTAAGGAGCGATAATGGTGGTGAATACATCTCTGGTGAATTCAAAGACTTTTGCAGCGCAGAAGGAATTCAAAGAGAACTCATAGCGCTTCATAACCCATAGCAGAATGGGGTCACGAAGAGAAAGAACATAACGATCGTGGGTGCTGCATGGGCGATGTTGCATGATTAGGGCATTCCCATACACTTGTGGGCTGAAGCATGCAACACTACGGTTTATGTGCAAAACCGTTGTCCTCATAAAGTACTTGGCATGAGTACACTCGAAGAGGCGTTTTCTGGTAAGAAGCCTGATATTTCTCATTTGAAGATTTTTGGCTCACCTGTTTACATTCATGTGATGAAGGATGCCAGGAAGAAGCTGGAGCCGACCGCAGAGGTTGGGATATTTGTGGGGTACACAGAAACACCCCACAATTATCGTGTGTATTTTCCAGACACTCGTAAGATTGTTGTGCGAAGGGATATCAAATTTCATGAGGAGAAAGCCATGAAGTTGTTGCTTGAGAGGGAGCTACACTTACATGCAGATGAGGAGCTACTAGTTCCTAAAGATGAGCCTCAGGATGTGGATCATCCACAAGAGGAGGTTCAAAGAGTGGAAGAAACCACTCATGCAGTGCCAAACATCAGAGGGCGAAAGCGTACTACAGAAGCTGAGCGACTGAATCTTGATGCAGCGCAGAATGTAGGAGCCCCTACATCACAACGCATACAGAGACAGTCACCTGACCGATTTACTTGATACATGGCTCTGATGAGCAAGTGTATCATGACAGAAACATCCTCTTTCGACGAAGCTGTGGAGGATCCCGCATGGGTAGATGGCATGGTGGAAGAGTATGATTCGATTGTCAGAAACAGTGCATGGGAGATTGTCCCAAGGCCAGAAGGGAAATCAATGGCAGGTTCGAGATGGATCTACAAAGTGAAGCAATCTGCTGATGGGAGCGTTGAGAAGTACAAGGCAAGATTTGTTGCCCGGGGCTTCTCACAGATCGAGGGGATCAACTATGAAGAAACCTTTGCACCTGTTGCAAGGTATTCTTCCATATGGACCATCCTTGCTCTCTCAGCGCAGATGGGTTGGCACATTCATTAGACGGATGTAAAGACTGCGTTCCTCAATAGAGTCATTGAGGAGGAGGTGTACATAGAGCAGCCTGAAGGATTTGAAATCTTCAGCAGTGAGTCGCATGTGTGCAGGCTCAAAAGAGTGCTGTATGGGTTGAAACAAGCACCTCGTGCTTGGTACACACGGATAGACAGTTATTTCACCGGAATTGGTTTCGCCAAGAGTGAGGTAGATCTGAATCTATACCAGATTGTGGTGGAGGGTAAGTTGCTGATCATTGTACTTTATGTAGATGATTTGATACTGACAGGTGATGAACTGTTGATACACTCATGCAATGCAGATCTTGCAAAGGAGTTTGAGATGAAGGACTTGGGCCTCCTTCATTATTTCGTGGGATTGGAAATTTGGCAGCGGAAGGATGGATTGTTTGTCTCTCAAGGCAAGTATGCCCGGGAGATACTGGAGAAGTTCAACATGCAAGGCTGCAAGCCTATCGACACTATTCTTTCTGGTAGTTGGAGGAAAGAGAATGCTACATCGATAGAGGTAGTGGATGCAACTGTTTATCGACAGTTGGTTGGTTCGCTCATGTATTTGGTCAATACATGACCATACATATGCTATGCTGTTAACCAAATTTCAAAAGCTATGGTTAAGCTTACCAAGCTCTTTTGGAAGGCTGGCAAGCATGTCCTGAGGTATCCCAAAGGCACATCGAGATATGGATTATGGTATAGACAGTCGGATGAGGTGAAGTTGCATGGCTTCACGGATGCAGATTGGGCAGGGAGCCCAACAGACAGAAAGAGCACATCTGGAGGGATATTCAGTATCGGGTCTACAATAGTTTTTTGGTACAGCAGGAAACAAAGATCCGTGGCACTCAGTTCAATGGAGGTCGAGTACATGGCAGCAAGTTTGGCTGCATGCGAGGCTATACGGATGAGGAAGATCCTGGTTGGGTTGTTCGGTTCACACTTAGATCCTATTGTGATATATTTTGATAATCAGAGTTGCTTTAAAATCTCAGTTAATCTAGTATTTCATGATAGATCTAAACACATTGACATTCGGTACCATCATATCAGAGATTGTGTGCAGCGGAAGATCATGTTGCTTTCTTACGTTCCTACGGAGGATCAAGATGCATATATTTTGACGAAGGCGCTCACCAGGAGAAAATTCGAATACCATAGAGACAGGATCGGGTGGCAGATAATCCCTATCTTGTTGAGAGGGAGTGTTAAGATTCAACAAGATGATGAGCTTAGTGAAAAGAGTCGCCTTCACTAAGTGGGCCTGTAGGATATTTTTGGCGCAAAGTCTATTTTTAGACATGTCGATCATATTCTATGAGTTGCAGGATGCTATTTGTGGATGGTTGGTCAAGTTGGAAAAATAGATGGACTTCTATTTTTAGACGTATTGGGCGGAATCTATTTTTATATTGCCAATCTAAAAATAGATATGTCGAATATTATTAGCTTTTAATAATATTTGGACTCTAAACATTATCTTATTCTCTTGGAGCACTTCAGTTAAGTGCACAGATGTGGCACAATAGCTGACAGAAGGAATTACGCTATTCTCGAGGGTTTACTGGAGCTAATGCATGAGGACTTCAGTTAGAACTCATGTGACAAAGTTTGGTGGAGTTATAGAAGTAGTTGATGGAGTTGTGTTCAGTTTAACTCAGTCAGACACAGTCGAGCTAGTTGTATCTAGTTTAACTGATTGATACACTAGTGAGAGTGGTGTAAATTAATTAATAATTAATTCACTAATTAATAACTCATTAATCAACTGAAGAATACTTCAGTTAACTATAGTGCCTGGACAATTTCAGTGGAGACCAATGGAGAGATAGGTGAAAGGGCAAGATAGACTATCAGTTGTGACTATAGTGATTCATTGATTGCATCCAACACTCAGTGGAGATGCCAATGAGGATTGCGCAATCAATGTTGGAGCAATTTGAGTTCATTCAGAGCCATTCTTCAGCAGGGATTGCGAAGTAGAGGCAAGCTAGCAGGTGGCAGAGATCGGTGCATGGATTTTCTAGATCGGGCCTGATTAGTGTGTAGCGATTGTATTGTACTGAGAGCTTGATATGTTCAGCTTTGTATGAGGATTTTTACATGATCTCTATGACATATGTTGTATATAGATAGTTGGGGTTTTCAGCTTCAGGATTTCCTGTTAAAACAACTGTGTTAATGTGTGTGAATTTTAATGGTTTCATGTGTGCATTGCAATTGATTTAATTTCTGCATGTTATGATCAATGGTGGAATAGATTCAGTATTGTGCATGAAGTTAAATTAGTGTGTGATCAGGAGAATCTTGTACATATAACACATATTAGTTATATCATTTCTACATGGTATCAGAGCAGTTGATCATTGGAGCATATTGCAATTATTGAAGCTGTTGAGTATTGTGCTGGTGGAATTCGAATTTGCTGCAGTGTTTTCTTGGTGTCGAAGTTGAGAATTCATTGAAATGTCTTTCAACAGATTGCGATTGGAGTATGCCCTTGAGGGCAGCTCCAATTATATTGCATGGAAGGACATGATGGAGGCGGTGCTGGATGATAATGGGTTGAAGGAGTTCATAGATGAAAAAATTCCAAAACCTGCGTCTAGCGATGCTACCGCACTTGACGCATGGCAAAAGAAGACAACAAAATGTCAAATAATTTTGTTGGAAGGTGTGAAGGATCACATTGTGTCTAGCCTTCACGGTAAATCTTCTTCATTCTTGATGTGGAAAGCTTTGACAGACTTGTTCCAAAGCAGAAGCGACCAGAGGAAGTTGGCGCTTAAAGACAAACTCAGGAAAATAAAAATGGAGAAAGGCGACAACATACCAAAGTACCTCATGAAGTTTGTCTAGTGCAGGGATGTTCTGGGAAGTGTGGGGGTTACTGTTGATGAAGAAGACTTGGTGAGCTTGTCTCTCCTTGGGATTCCAAAGAGTTGACATAGTTATGAAGACTATGTCAATGGTCGAGAGAAATTGCTAGGATGGGAGCGACTTTGGTCGAATCTTGTGCAGGAGGAGATAAGGCGGGGTACCAGGGATGGATTTTCTTCGAAGGATGAAGATGAAGAAAATTGTGCTTTGGCTGCCAAAGAAAGGAAAGGGAAGGGAAAGAAAAATCCTTCTCAATCCGGTGCGAAAAGCAAGAAGCAAGACTTGTCCAAGGTGAAGTGCTTTCACTGTCACCAACACGGACATTACGCCACTAATTGTCCACAGAAGAAGAAAAATAAGCAGGCTGCTGGATCTGCAGCTAGAGAGGCCTTAGCCTCGCAGTTTGAGCTGGATTTTTTGCTGATCGCATGCTTGGCTTCAAGTGTGATGGGATCAATGTGGTTTATTGACAGTGGTGCGTCTTTCCATATGACCGGAGACAAAGATTTGTTTACTGATCTAGATGAAAAGGATCTTGGAGTGCACATAGAGATGGGCGATGATGGTAGATATAGTGTGGCTGGTATCAGGACCATTTCATTTGAGAGGGAGTCTGGGAAACCTTTCATATTGAAGGATGTCATGCATGTTCCAGGATTGAAGAAGAATCTGATCTCTGTGGCGATGTTGGAAGACAAGGGCTATGATGTTGTTTTTAGCGAGGAAAAGGCTTTCATGCACAGTAAAGCAACTGGTGAAACCTGGAGGATAGGGGTTCGAGTTAAGAACCTTTATCAATTGCAGGTAGATGGCTGTGCAGCAATGGCAGGCAAAGCAGAAGGAGTGGTGAGTCGGGATGAGGAAAAATTGTGGCACAGAAGATTGGGCGATCTTCACCATGGCGCCTTGAAAATTTTGTAGCAGATTTCTAATGGGCTTCCCAAGGGTACACTTGCACAGTCAGATCAGTGCAAGGGATGTACTTTGGGAAAATTTGTGAAGACCAATTTTCATGAGAAGGATAGTTGCGCCATGACGATTCTTGAGAGAATTCACACAGACGTGTGTGGACCTTTCTCAGTAGCTTCGACAACAAAGCACAGGTATTATGTGATATTTGTTGAAGAATTTTCTCGTAAGTGATGGATCTTCTTCATGCAGAAGAAGAGTGAGACATACTCAAAGTTTTGTGAGTTCAAGGTGTTGGTTGAGAAAGAGTCGGGGAAGCATGTGAAAGCTTTAAGGAGCGATAATGGTGGTGAATACATCTCTGCCGAATTCAAATATTTTTGCAGCGCAGAAGGAATTCGAAGAGAACTCATAGCTCCTCATAACCACAGCAGAATGGAGTCACGAAGAGAAAGAATAGAACGATCGTGGGTGCTGCACGGCCGATGTTGCATGATCAGGGCCTTCCCATATACTTGTGGGCTGAGGCATGCAACACTACGGTTTATGTGTAAAACCATTTTCCTCATAGAGTACTTGGCATGAGTACACCCAAAGAGGCGTTTTCTGGTAAGAATCCTGATATTTCTCATTTGAATATTTTTTGCTCACCAATTTACATTCATGTGACGAAGGATGCCAAGTAGAAGCTGGAGCCGATTGCAGAGGTTGGGATATTTGTGGGGTACACAAAAACACCCCATAATTATCGTGTGTATTTTCCAGACAGTCAGAAGAGTATTGTGCGAAGGGATATCAAATTTCATGAGGAGAAAGCCATGAAGTTGTCGCTTGAGAGGGAGCTACACTTGCATGTAGATGAGGTCTACTAGTTCCTAAAGATGAGCCTCAGGATGTGGATCATCCACAAGAGGAGGTTCATGGAGTGGAAGAAACCACTCATGCAGCGCCAAACATCAGAGGGCGGAAGCACACTACAGAAGCTGAGCGACTGAATCTTGATGCAGCGCAAAATGTAGGAGTCCCTACATCACAGCGCAGACAGAGACAGTCACATGAATGATTTACTGGATACATGGCTCTGACGAGCAAGTGTATCGTGACAGAACCATCCTATTTCGAGGAAGCTGTGGAGGATCCCGCATGGGTAGATGCCATGGTGGAAGAATATGATTTGATTGTTATAAACAGTGCATGGGAGATTGTCCCAAGGTCGGAAGGGAAATCAATGGTAGGTTCGAGATGGATCTACAAAGTGAAGCAAGATGATAAAGGGAGTGTCAAGAAGTACAAGGCAAGATTTGTTGGCCGGGGCTTCTCACAGATCGAGGGGATCAACTATGAAGAAACCTTTGCACCTGTCGCAAGGTATTCTTCCATACGGACCATCCTTTCTCTCTCAGCGTAGATGGGTTGGCACATTCATCAGATGGATGTGAAGACTGCGTTCCTCAACAGAGTCATTGAGGAGGAGGTGTACATAGAGCAGCCTGAAGGATTCGATATCTTCAGCAGCGAGTCGCATGTGTGCAGGCTCAAGAGAGCGTTGTATGGGTTGAAACAAGCACCTCATGCTTGGTACACACGGATAGACAGTTATTTCACTGGACTTGGATTCTCCAAGAGTGAGGCGGATCCGAACCTATACCAGATTGTGGTGGAGGGTAAGTTGCTGATCATTGTACTTTATGTAGATGATTTGATACTGACAGGTGATGAACTGTTGATACACTCATGCAAGGAAGATCTTGCAAAGGAGTTTGAGATGAAGGACTTGGGACTCCTTCATTATTTCCTTGGATTGGAAATTTGGCAACGAAAGGATGGAATGTTTGTGTCTCAAGGCAAGTATGCCTGAGAGATACTGGAGAAGTTCAACATGCAAGGCTGCAAGCCTATCGACACTCCTCTTCCTGGTGGTTGGAGGAAAGAGGATGCTACATCGGTAGAGGTAGTGGATGCCACTCTTTATTGACAGTTGGTTGGTTCGCTCATGTATTTGGTCAATATACGATCGGACATATGCTATGCTATTAACCAAATTTCACATGCTATGGTTAAGCCTACCAAGCTCTTTTGGAAGGTAGGAAAGCATGTCCTTAGGTATCTCAGGGGCACATCGGGATATGGATTATGGTACAGACAGTCGGATGAGGTGAAGCTGCATGGCTTCACAGATGCAGATTGGGTAGGGAGCCCAACATACATAAAGAGCACATCTGGAGGGATATTCAGTATCGGGTCTACAACAGTTTCTTGGTACAGTAGGAAATAGAGATCCATGGCACTCAGTTCAGCGGAGGCCGACTACATGGCCGCAAGTTTGGCTGCATGCGAGGCTATATGGATGAGGAAGATCCTGGTCGGGTTGTTCGGTTCACACTTAGATCCTACTGTGATATATTGTGATAATTAGAGTTGCATTAAACTCTTGGTTAATCCAGTATTTCATGATAGATCTAAACACATTGACATCCGGTACCATCATATCAGAGATTGTGTGCAATGGAAGATCATGTTGCTTTCTTACATTCCTACGGAGGATCAGGATGCAGATATTTTGACAAAGGCTCTCACCAGGACCAAATTCGAATACCATAGAGACAGGATCGGGGTGGCAGATAATCCCTATCTTGTTGAGAGGGAGTGTTGAGATTCAACAAGATGATGAGCTTAGTGAAAAAAGTCGCCTTCACTAAGTGGGCCCGCAGGCTATTTTTGGCGCAAAGTCTATTTTTAGACATGTCGATCATATTCTATGAGTTGCAGGATGCTATTTGTTGATTAGTTGTTCAAGTTGGAAAATATGGACTTGATACACGACGTATTTAAGTAGGAATCATATTTTGGTGCCGATTAAAAATAGATATGTCGAATATTATTAATGTATGTATTTGGACTCTAAACATTATCTTATTCTCTTGGAGCACTTCAGTTAAGTGCACAAATGTGGCATAGTAGCTGACAGAAGGAATTACGCTATTCCTGAGGGTTTACTGGAGCTAATGCATGAGGACTTCAGTTAGAACTCATGTGACAGATTTTGGTGGAGTTATATACATAGTTGATGGAGTTGTGTTCAGTTTAACTCAGTTAGACACAATTGAGCTAGTTGTATCTAGTCTAACTGATTGATACAGTAGTGAAAGTGGTGTGAATTAATTAATAATTAATTCACTATGTTGTTCAAGCTTTAGCATTAGCCACGGGAGTACCAAAAAGATAGACAAGTCACACATTAAAACTTTGTATCAAATGACAAATATTCCAAGGATGGGCCGTAAGGAAACAAGGTAGTGAAATCCGCATGTATGAAAGCCAATAGAGGAAGTAAAGCAACGGGCGAAATGTATAAATTGCAAACAAAAAGAGATATAAAAGTTAAAGGGGACGCCAGCCAAGCACATGAACGATGTATCAAAAATAGCTGCGGGCTATATACAAAAGCATATGGAGAAAGTCCGAGGGGGTCGAGCTGCGGGGAAAGGACGAGACCCATACCCCCGCGGACTTACGACACGTGGCATGGTAAGGTCTCACAGCAGAAAAGGGATGGTAAGGATGGGCCACGGGATGTGATCGCGTGGCAGAGTAAAGACGGACCCGCATAGTAGAGAAATATAGGTGTTAGTCCGGCGAAGGAAATCATGCGCGGTAAAGGTTGGACAGCGTACGTGGATAAAAGGTAAGGTAAGTCCATTAGGTCAGCTGGTACTAAGACCCGTACCAGCTTTTAACCCGACACGAGGCGCTCACCTACACCTTGATATACTCAATCCCCACGCGCCACGTGTCTCAGTGTCAGTGTCCTTACGACACTTGCCTTCTGTCATCTTACTTATTCACCTTTTTAACCCAAACAGTCCACCCCAATGGTAACAAACTCCCGTATTTCTCTCTGGTAAATCGTCACAGGTAGTTTTCTACGGCGAATACCGAGTGGGGAAGAACGCCGGGTATATCCAAATCACTGTCACGGTTCCCCGCGTCGCTTTCCCGAGCATTGTCACCCTCTGTTCAGGTATTCCATTCTCCGTTTTCCCTCTTTTCCTTTTTCTCTTTTCGAAATTGTTAAAATGTCTGCCATGGGAAGAGGAACGCCCAAGAAAAACGAACCTGAAACCCCCCAACTCCGTGAGTCCAGAAACCCCCCTGGTTTTGAACCCCTCTACGACTTGCAGTCTGGTATCTGCGACCCAAAATATCCTTTTGATATCCGCAGTATCAAGCCCTTGCTTTTTGGTCGCCACTGCAAGGATGCCGACCGTTTTCGAGTTATCGCGTCTGGCTTCTATCACCATATCACCCCCCAGGTCCATTCCTGTGTCGATTTCATCATCTGGCTCAGAGACTCCTATGATGTACATCGGGACGCTTTCGTTTCTCCTCAAGGGAACGTAATTTTTTCCCTTTCCCCCGATGTTATCAAACATGCCATCCATTTCCCTTCCAGTGATACATACTTCAGTTTCAAAGATGAAACATGGCGAGTTCAATAGCGAGTCAACGAAATCCATGGTCCTGTCTGTCTCTGTCTCCCAGTGAGCAGACTCCCTGCTTTCGTGGAGCCTTTTCACTAAGTTTGTTTGCCAGAAGAAGTTAAACACAATATTCATCTCTCATACATGGAAGCCTTTTGGGGGTAGGAAGCACAGAACCTCTCTTCGATATGCATTCGCTTTGTGTCATGTCACGGAATGGGGTTACATTGGACATTCCGGGGCTTCTCTCCTCGACCATCGACCCAATTTCGGGGAGCTGTGGCTTAAAAGTTTAACCACTCATTGGTTTTCTACCTCTTCTTGTTCCAGCATGCGGATAAGTTCGACCATTTGGGGTTAGATAGGATGTACTCTGAGAATTCCCAGCCCAGACCAGTCTTCGATTGGAATTGCTCTGTCCGCCAGTTACCTAGGGGAGAGGGTTATGCTAACTTCGTGAACATCTTCATGTCTATTGCCTACACTATCATTCACGACACGCCTTCCCCTAGGGTTTTCCCAGAGATGAAACGCTGGCTGCAGGCTGGGAAATACCAGTGTACTGGTGATTGGTTCCTGTCTGAAGATTGTACTGAAATTCGGGTCTATGGAGCCGAAGTTGCCCCATACCGGCTACCAGTTTTCCCCGTCCGACGAGTATACGCCCTCGAGTACATCCGGCAAGCCCTCAAAGCCGACTAGGTCCATTTTGTTCCCGCTAAAAAAGGCTACATCTTAAGGCTTCCTGTCCAAATTGGCCCCTTTGTGGTAAACTCTAGATATTCCCTCCCAATTGCCGAAAAAATGTTGCAGAACATGGACCTGAAGTTGGGGGAAAGCTGGGCTTATGACCCACGGGAGATCATTTCAAATAAAAGAAAATGAAACAGGTCTACGCCCTACATTCATGAGTCCAGGCCATTTCTGGAGTGGAGGGCTAACCTTGAAGTTTGGCCTATGTTTTCGCAGATGGAGACAGACTCGTCTGCTACAGGAGGAGAGGAAGAAGTGAACAAGGGCACAGATGAGCAAGAGGTAGGTACTTCAGGAGCAGCACCACCACCCAAGAGGCAGAGGGTGGCCACTAGCGAAGCGGAAGTCATCTGAGAAGGGATAATATTGGAGCCCTTCACAAAATTTGGTCAATTTGATAAGGGCAAGGCGGGTATAACAGTGTTGAGGGACAGTGTCACCTCCTCCGATTACACTGAAGTCACGCAAGCCATCGTTGAGCCCACTCCATCCAGGACGAGCAAAAGGGAGCGGACAAATAAAACTGTCCGAGACAGATACAGGGCCGAATTAGGAGGATTCGTTGAAAAATACCATACCAGGCTCTCCGCTTCTGTCAATGCAGACACCGAAAGCCTGGTACTGTCCATGGCGAAGGCCATCCTGGACCCAAATTCGGATGTTCCGAGTTATAAGGTGCTCGAATTGGCTATTGATATGCAGAAGGTACCGGTACAGGATATGACTGACCTGTTCCAAACAGTCTGTGACATGATGAAAGACAAGCTATCACAGATTACCCTCGCATCAAGGAAGACAGAACAGAAATATGAACATCTGAGGGATTCCTTTACAGCAGAACAAAATTCTTGTCGTGCCAATGCACATCAGGTGCGTGTTCTCCAGGACCAAATTAAAAATTGGATGAAGGAGGGAAAGGTTCACAAGCAGCCCTTATAGCTAAGTTGCAGAAAGATATCACAGCTGCTAAGAAACAGGCTCGGATACCGGCTTCGCATCCTGTACAGACTGCTGAATTGGTGCGGGTAGAGGAAGAGAAAAATGAACTGTCTGCTAGGCTTTTCAGAGAAAGAGAAGAGAAGGAAAGGATGGCTAAAAGGATTGACGAGCTAGAAATCAGAGCCACGGAGCTACAGACCCGGTGGGATGCGCACAGTTGTCATGCAGCCGAAACATCAAGCGGAACTGCTTCAGCGACAGCACGACTATCCACAGCTATGGCTGAGATTGAAGTGTTGGAGAAACAAACATCCACTGCCAAGCAAAAGGTCGCAGAGTTGGAGGGCGCCCTGGCTGAAAAGGCCAGAACAATTGAAGGGCTACAAAGGGAAGTCGAGGAAGGAAAACGGGTCACGGCTGAGCAACATCAAACCATTGCTGAGATGAAGAGTCGAGCAAAGGGGAACCTCACCCTGCTCGAGGCCAGAAGCTTAATCTGGTCGGACATAATCACGGTAGTAACCGAGCAGTGGGAATTCTTGACGATGATGGGGGAGCTCAAGTCCACCCTTCCTGATCTCAATAGAAGGTTGCAGGAGGCAGGGAGTAATCTGTCTAATAGAGCTCAACACGTCAGCGACTACATCTCTTTTCTTTATGCGCTAAGGGCGAATGACTTGGGGAAACATGTCATCCCCAGTCGATTTATGGAAATCAACGAGTGTCAAAAGATCATTGATAAAGAGGAAGCCCGAGTAGCAGCTTCAAGGGTCCTTCAACAGGTGGCTGACAGTGTTGAACAGTTCGAAAAGGTATGGGATGAGATCATCACAGCCGGACTCCCTTCCTGTTGGGAACCAAATGCCCCTGCCGTGCTTATGCTCCCAGATCAATACACAACACGTTTACAAACGGAAAGGGATCGGTCAGACCTCCAAATGGGGAAAGAAACTCAGCTCAAGGCCACTACCATTGTCACAGTCCTCAAAAAGGAGTTTAGTCTCCTTCACATGATCAGATATCGGCTCCCAACTGAGGCAAATATTCACACTCTCGGCGAAGCGTTTATCAGAGTGGAGAAGCTCTCAGCAATGCCAGAACTGACCTCCGAGAGCCAGCAGAGACTGACACAGTTCATGAGTTAGCATACCAGTTCCTCTGCCAACGTGCCTCCTCCAGCATCTGCAACGGCTTCTACTCAGCTGCACCCATGAAATTTCAGTTTACTCATGATATGGCCTAAATGGCCTTTTTACTTTCATTTAGTTTATGTTTTTCAAATTTCCGAGTGGGTTGTTTTTCCCCCCACTCTTGCATTTTTACTTTTTACATCAAACATTGGTCTAAGTTTCTATTTTGAAATTGGCCCGGGGCCTATTTATGCATGATGGGAGGGTTGTTTCCCCATCATGAAATTTTGTTGTTATGATAATGACTTGTAACAAATTTTGTTCATGCGAAGAAGATATTTCCCCGAAATATCTTCTTGCTGAAAGGTAAAGGAATCCTATATAAGACAGAGAAAAGAAGAAAGAAAGGTTCCAATTCTTCAGAATAAATTGACTGTGTAAAGATTTTCTGTGTGTGTTTTTGTAAAGACTAAAATGCTAATGTGAAGAACCCGTAGGGTTTCAATGATAAGGAGTTACACTTTAAAGAGGATTCTGGACTTGTTTTATGGTAGTGTGTGATTTTCTCCTATTTATTGCAATGTTGTTGTTCATTTCATTTACATCCATGTCTCTGGTGTTATATTCTGGAATGCGAGTGTCCCGTTGTTTTTGATATAAATTTATCTCTCCGATACTTATATCATTAGCTCCCTGGTACTTTAAAAATGGCTCAGGTATAATACAGTGTTCCATCTCCAATTCAGACATATTTCTGCTATATTGGCTATCGCGAGGTGTTATTGATGAAAGTTGCCTGCATATATGGATTCTTAGTCCTATAAGCCCATCATATGCTGTGAAACTTTTCTTGGTGTTGTCTTCCTGATAGTTAATATCTCCTTTTTCTATACAGCTCATTAGTCATCATTATATATATATCTCTTTTCTGCCATATACCATGAATCCGGCCCTGTTTACTGTGAATTGTCTTAAAGTTGTCTGATACTGCAGTGTTTGAGTACAGCATTACATTCGTTCAGTATTACTCTTGAATGCTTCAAACTATCAGAAGTTTTGGTCCCACTCAAGTGTTATTCTCTGTTTGTAAAGAAGCAGTATGAGAGCTTTGTCTTGTTAAATTGCTAAAACGCTGTTTTAGATCCTATGCTCTCTATACATTACAAGATGTCCTAGGCACTGGTCTATAGCAACTCTAGGCTGTCTCTAGGAGTTACAACATCTTTTTGCCGCCGTTGCCGGGGATCGGAGTTGAAGAAATTTAAATCCCCGGGCCTCGACAAAACCCATCCACTCTTCAGTTAGGTGAGCACGAAGAGTTGAGAGTTGTTCATCCCTCACCTTGGCGACTCCACATTCATATTACCGATAAACATATTTGTAGTCCTGGCTCCCCGTAAGCCACACCTAAGGTCAGATACATCTCAGTCAAGGACACCCTCTGTGTCTGACCCAGAACGAATCTTACATAGAAGGGGCTGGAGGGAAAGGCAGTCAGTTCATACCGACATTCCTGAGTTTTCCCTTGAAAACTTTCCATATCTTCAGCCCTCCTCTTCTCAAGTCGCCCAAATACAAGGCTCTAACCCTATTATAAGAGATACTGGTTATTATTCAGAGAGCCCACATCGGGAAGGTGTCCATATCAAAGACGAAGCTGAGTCTAGTTACACTCCACATTATTCTTTTCATCCTACCCCTGAAGTTGAAGAGGTCAAAGAAGTCACTGAAGTATCTGTTGTTGATAGCCCTACCTTCTCATCAAACCCCCAAGCTGCTGTTCACTACATCCCCATCATTATTCATACTCAACTCCCACCACCTCCTCCACCACTCACTGCTCAGGCTCTCATTCTACCTCCGCCTCCCCCAATGGCGAATATACCTGGCTTTTTACAAAATAGGTATGCCCCTCTACAGCTGCCTGCAGTTCTAAATGACATGCCACAAGACTATTTAAAGATTCTGCCCAGATTCAATGGGGAGAACGGCGTTGATGCCCATAAGCATGTTGAAATCTTCTGCTCTTTCGCAGAGAACTTTAATGTGGAGCATTTGGATGTGGTTCTGAGATTGTTCGTGCAGTCCCTAGATGGAGAGGCCAGAAAATGGTTTAAAACCCTCGGGGCTAATTCCATCAACACCTGGGAGGCTATGGAAGAAGCTTTCGTGAAAAAATGGGGAGATAGGAAAGATCACGGGGATACCCTAACCGAGTTTAACACCCTTAAAAGGAAGCACAATGAAGGGGTATCAGAGTTCATCAGAAGGTTTAACAAATTGTATCTCAGCCTCCCAACTGAGATGAAGCCCCACCAGACCGCTGCCAAGGTTGTTTTCGTGGCAGCATTTGATTCTGAGTTTGGTTTCTCGCTGAGAGAGAGAAAGCCAACCACTCTGGATGATGCACAGACAGATGCATTGGAAATAGAAGCAAACTTTGTCTCGACTGGTAAGTCCAAAGGGAAGCAAGAACATGATACTAAAAGAAGAGGCAAAGAAGAAGTATCCACTTCAAGCCAAGATAGAGACTCAACAAATGACAAGATCGAAGAAATGAATAAAATGATCAAGAATCTCTCTAGCAAGTTGGTCAAGCTGGAGATGGAAGCTAAGAATTCACCACCAAAGAACTTCCAGAATGCTCCAAACAGAGGATTCAATCCTCAGTACAGAAAACCACCCTTGCAGATACTGCAGAGAGGACAGAAGGAGCAACAAGATCAAGTACCGCATCCTTTATATTTGGAAGGACAAATGGAGGCTTCTCACGAAGATCTTGCCTATGAGCAAGATGAGACATGTCCCGTCTTCTCAGACAGTGATGACATAGAGTGCCCTGTGCAAGAAAGTGAGGAAGGGGAGCTACAACCTCACTCAGAAGCGAAGAATAACGAGGATGCTGAAGAGCCAGAGATCGATGATTACTGTAAACAGTTCGTTGATTTCATGCAAGCCCAGTTTAACAGAAAATATGACCTCAGGTCATCCAGGAAAAGAACACGCACTCAAGATGAAGAGGAGGACGCACCCCAAAGATCAGCACCTGCCCAGAAAGAGGCCAATACTCAAGAATCCCCAGACAAAGGTAAGAAGCCCCTTAACCCATCTCTGCAATCTGATAGTCAAATGCCTTCTTCTTCACAAGTATACGTTCCTCCTAAAAATAAATCCCCAGTTAAAGAGGTTAAGCCTCCTCTGCAAAACAAAGAGTCAAAAGAAAAGGAAGTGCCAATAGAGAAGCCTTCATCTGCCTTCAGTTTGCACAAAGAACTCGAAAAAGTTAAAATACCAGTTCCTCTGTCTGAATTGTTGAGACAGCCTGCCTACCAGTCACAAGTCTCCTCTTTCATTTCCACTCCTGATGTACCACATATTCCAGATAGCCTTAACCTGCAAGAAGAAAGGCCTATGGTAGTGTTCGGCCCGCACGTCGAAGAACTAGATCCCTCCACCCCTCCCTTTTATGTATCTCTAGTGATTCATGATCTATTGCTACATAATTGTATGTTAGACTCAGGAGCATCTCACAACCTCATGCCCCTGTCTGTCATGGAGCAATTGGGGCTCCAAATCACTCGCCCATACAAAGACTTTTATTCTTTCGATTCCAAAAGAGTGAAATGTTTGGGCATGATCAAAGACCTAGCAGTCACTCTGGCTCAGATCCCGGCCAAGAGTGTGGTGATGGATATCGTAGTGGCTGACATCCCAGCTCGCTTCGGTATGCTATTGTCAAGATCTTGGGGGACCAGAATTGGAGGATCAATCAAGCTAGACCTGTCCTATGCCACTATCCCTGTCTTTGGTGGCCAAGAGAGGAGATTGTACCGAGAGACCAGATTTGTCAAGACAGTCACTAAGGCAGGTGATTCAGTAAATTCCCCAGTTTACAGCAGAGATGGAGATTTCTCCTGTCTAATGTTGGAGGAGGATCAGGAATATGCTCATGAGCCTTCATTCTGTCAGATAAAGACTGAGTCATCAGTGCAGGACTATGGATCTGAAATCTGGACACTCCACTTTGATGGAGCAAATTCCCGAGAAGGAAATGGGGCCGGAGTGTTGCTTATTTCACCCATGGGTCAATGGGTCCCCTTATCATTCAAATTGGAATATGAGGCCACAAACAATGTGGCTGAATATGAAGCACTCATATTGGGGTTGCAGACAGCAAGGAGTATGAACATACAAAAGCTAAAAGTGATGGGAGACTCCGAATTAGTGGTTAGGCAAGTGAAAAACCAGTGTCAAGCGAAACATCCTAGGCTAAAGGCCTATAGAAATGAAGTTTGGGACCTGGTAGAGAACTCGTTCTTGGCGTTTAACATTCAATTCATGCCCCGTGAACAGAATAGAATGGCAGACTCCTTGGCTGTGGCTGCTAGTACATTCCGCCCACCTCAGAACCCTCTTCTGAGATACGAAATTGAAGTGAGATACCGGCCTTCAATCCCTGATAATGTCAAGCACTGGCAGGTCTTTGAAGATGAGGAGCAGGTGAAGAGGTTCTTGGAGACTGTTGGGGAGTTTTCCAATCTAGAGATTGACAGCTGCGAAGAAGAAGAAATCAGGGACCATCCAGAAGACAAGCTGGAAGAGAAAATAGCTGGTCACAGATTCCTCTAGCTGAAAGGGAATGCCATTCCTCGAGGGATGGTACCTTTGGAGAGGCTGTTCAATAAAAATGATGTTCCAGTACAGCCAAACAAAGTGGTGACTGATGACCAGGTCGAAGATCTAAATCTGGGTACAAAAGAAGATCCAAATATTGTGAAGCTGTCCAAGAAAGTCCCAGATGAATACAAACAATTGTACCAAAAGCTGTTTCAAACCTATAAAGATGTATTTTCCTGGTCGTATCAAGACTTGAAAACCTTTGATGTCAGTGTGATGCAGCATAAAATTCCACTAAAGGGAGACGCAAAACCTCACAAGCAAAAACTCAGACAGATTAATCCCCTGTTGCTACCCTCGATTGAGCAAGAAATAAAAAAGTTGCTGAAGGCTAAAATTATAGTGCCACTAAGGTATTCTGAGTGGGTGGCCAATTTAGTCCCAGTACGAAAGAAAAATGGCGAGATCAGGTTGTGTGTGGATTTCAGAAACCTGAACAGGGCGTCTCTAAAAGATAACTACCCACTACCGAAGATGGATCATATTCTGCAAAAGGTGGTAGGGGCCTCTAGAATGTCCATGATGGATGGGTTCTCGGGCTATAATCAAGTGGCTGTATTCCGGGAAGACCAGAAAAAGACAGCTTTCACCACGCCCTGGGGGACATTTATGTATTCCAGGATGCCATTCAGACTGATTAATGCAGGGGCTATGTTTCAGAGAGCCATGGACATAACCTTTGTTGGAGAACAGGATAAGTTTCTGGTGGTGTACCTAGATGATATAACACTCTTTTCAAAGGATGATACTGAGCACGTTCAGCATCTACAGAAGAAATTTGAGAAATGCAGGAGGTATGGACTCTCTCTTAACCCTCAAAAATCTTTCTTTGCATTAGAAGAGGGTAAACTCCTAGGACATATAGTAACTAAAGATGGGGTCAAAATCGATCCTAAAAGGGTGGAAGCTATAAACGGTATCTCTCTCCCCAGAAATAAGAAAGAAGTCCAGGTATTCCTAGGGCGTATCAATTTTCTTAGAAGATTTATTCCTAACTATGCCGAAATAGTTAGACACATCACAGATATGTTAAAGAAGGATAATGAGGTAAAATGGGCACCAGAATCAAGACAGGCCTTTGCCAGGATCAAGAATGCATTTGCTGAGGCCCCCGTGCTGGCAAAGCCTGACTTCATCGAACCTTTTATGATTTTCTCTTTCGCATCACCTCACACGGTGGCAGGGGTCCTCTTACAGAAGAACGGGGATGGGTATGAGCAACCCATTGCTTTCTTTAGTCAAGTTCTTCATGATGCAGAGCTAAAATACAACATACTGGAGAAGCAGGCTTATGCCCTGGTAAAGTCCTTAAAGGCATTTCGCATGTACATTCTGCAGTCTCACGTTACTGCTTTTGTACCCACAGCAGCAGTTAAGGACATCCTCGTTCAGGGAGACAGTGAAGGCAGAAGGGGCAAGTGGATTGCGAAGATACAAGAATATGACCTGGACATCAGACCCACCAAGTTAATTAAAGGACAGGGGCTAGCAAAGATCCTATCAGAGTCAAACCACCAAGCTTTGGGCATCCACTTATCCATGATCGCAAATGAGGAGTCTGAGGAGCAGACAGGGAGACCAGAGGTGGAAATGGCTACTCAAAAAATACAGATGAAGTATCTCACTAGCCCCTGGTACAAAGAAATTGTTGAGTACCTCCTGACACTCAGCTGCCCACCCAGCTGTGATAAGTCTAAATATAGAGCCTTGAGGCTGAAATCTCAGAAGTACGCTGTGGCTAATGGTCAATTATATTGGAGAGACCCTTCAGGCATACTACTGTTATGTCTCATCGAAGGTGAGGTAGGGAACATAATAACCGAATTCCATGAGGGAATATGTGGAGGGCATTATAGCTGGAGGAGCACAACTCAGAAAATCCTGAAGGCTGGTTTTTACTGGCCTAAATTATTTGGAGATGTCTTCACTTGGGTCAGAGCATGTGACAAATGCCAGAAGTTTGCTGAAAAACAGAAACTAGCAGCTCTACCCCTGATTCCTGTGCACGTTGATGAACCTTTCAAGCAATGGGGAATTGACTTCATAGGTGAGATTCACCCACCCTCCAGTGGGCAGCACAAATGGATTTTGACCGCTACATATTACTTCACGAAGTGGGTGGAGGCCATCCCTGCACGGAACGCCACAGACACGGTGATCATAAAATTCATGGAAGAGAACATTATCTCCAGGTTTGGATGTCCTGCTAGAATAGTTACAGACAATGCCCAAGCTTTCAAATCTGCTAAAATGGTGAATTTTTGTCAGCAATATAACATTACTCTGGGCCACTCCACAGCTTACTACCCACAGGGAAATGGTTTGGCAGAATCATCAAACAAAACGCTGGTCAGGGCTCTAAAGAAGACAATAAATGAAAATCAGAGGAATTGGGACTCCCAACTGAAGTTTGCTCTGTGGGAAAACAAGATAACCAGTAAAAGGGCAACGGGAAGATCTCCTTATGAACTAGTATACGGACGGGCAGCCGTATTCCCTATACAGTTAGCTTTACCTGTTGCTCGTTTCATGCAGGAGACTCAGGAAGAACCGGATGGTATGAACAGAAGGATCAACCAGTTGATTGAACTCGAAGAGACGCGTATTCAGGTGAACCAGAAACTTGTGGATTACCAGGAGAAGATGAAAGAATTGTTTGATCAACATACAAAGGATAGAAAGCTGCAGGTGGGAGATTTAGTTCTCAGGTGGGATGTACGAAGGGCCGATAAGGGTAAGCATGGTAAATTTGACCCCCTTTGGTTCGGCCCCTTCAAGATTGCAGAGCAGGTAGGAAATAATACATTTAAGCTGGAGAATTTACAGGGAGATCTGTTGGAAGCCCCTGTAAACGGGCAATTCCTCAAACCATATTTCCAATTCTGAAGCGGGCTGAAAAAAGCCTGAATGTATTATATTGTATATTATTTGCCGTTTTTCATTTTCTTATTAAAGATTTTGCATGAGTCATGATGATCTATCCAGGAGGAAGCTTCAAGAACCGAAAAGTGCTGTTCAAAGAAGATGTACAGGCGGTCTGCGTAGTTCTCGACACGTTCGGGGACAAACGTGCCGTCCCCAGGAGGAGCCAATGTTGTTCAAGCTTTAGCATTAGCCACGGGAGTACCAAAAAGATAGACAAGACACACATTAAAACTTTGTATCAAATGACAAATATTCCAAGGATGGGCCGTAAGGAAACAAGGTAGTGAAATCCGCATGTATGAAAGCCAATAGAGGAAGTAAAGTAACGGGCAGAGTGTATAAATTGCAAACAAAAAAGAGATATAAAAGTTAAAGGGGATGCCAGCCAAACACATGAACGATGTATTATAAAAGAGCCGCGGGTTATATACGACAGCGTATGGAGTAAGTCCGAGGGGGTCGAGCAGCGGGGAAAGGACGAGACCCATACCCCCGCGGACTTACGACACGTGGCACGGCAAGGTCTCACAACGGAAAAAAGATGGTAAGGATGGGCCACGGGATGTGATCGCGTGGCAGAGTAAAGATGGACCCGCACAGTAGAAAAAGACAAGTGTTAGTCCGACGAAGGAAATCATGCGCGGTAAAGGTTGGACAGCGTACGTGGATAAAAGGTAAGGTAAGTTCATTAGGTCAGCTGGTACTAAGACCCGTACCAGCCTTTAACCCGACACGAGGTGCTCACCTACACCTTGATATACCCAATCCCCACATGCCACGTGTCTCATTGTCAGTGTCCTTACGACACTTGCCTTCTGTCATCTTACTTATCCACATTTTTAACCAAAACAGTCCACCCCAATGGTAACAAACTCCCGTATTTCTCTCTGGTAAAACGTCACAGGTAGTTTTCTACGGCGAATACCAAGTGGGGAAGAACACCGGGTATATCCAAATCACTGTCACGGTTCCCCGCGTCGCTTTCCCGAGCATTGTCACCCTCTGTTCAGGTATTCCATTCTCCGTTTTCCCTCTTTTCCCTTTTCTCTTTTCGAAATTGTTAAAATGTCTGCCATGGGAAGAGGAACGCCCAAGAAAAACGAACCTGAAACCCCCCAACTCCGTGAGTCCAGAAACCCCCTTGGTTTTGAACCCCTCTACGACTTGCAGTCGGGTATCTGCGACCCGAAATATCCTTTTGACATACGCAGTATCAAGCCCCTTCTTTTTGGTCGCCACTGCAAGGATGCCGACCGTTTCCGAGTTATCGCGTCTGGCTTCTATCACCATATCACCCCCCAGGTCCATTCCTGTGTCGATTTCATCATCTGGCTCAGAGACTCCTATGATGTACATCGGGACGCTTTCGTTTCTCCTCAAGGGAACGTAATTTTTTCCCTTTCCCCCGATGTTATCAAACATGCCATCCATTTCCCTTCCAGTGATACATACTTCAGTTTCAAAGATGAAACCTTGCTCGCTCAGTTCAATAAGCAGTCAAGAGAATCCCGCCGTGCCTTCATATCCTCCATAACCATCGACCAGGCAACTGCCCTGCCTACATTGGAGCCTTTTTCACTAAGTTTGTTTGCCGAAGAAGTTCGACCTGTTCTGTCTCTCATCGCCGGCCTTTTGGGGGTAGGAAGCTCGGAAGACATCTCTTCAGTATGCATTCGCTTTTTGTGGCTCATGTCACAGAATATGAACACATTAGACAATTGCCAATATCTCGTTGTCAGCCCAAACCTTAGCTCGCCAGGCAGGAGGATTTAACCACCATTAGTATTCTTCTTTCTTGTCCAGCAGCCTGCAGATAAGTTCGACCACTGGGTTAGACAGGGCTGGAGAATTCATCAGATGATCTTGCCCAGAATTTCTCCTGTCATGCAGTTACCTGGGAGAGGCGGTTATGCCCATTTCGTGAACACACACTATGTCCTTGCCTACACTATCATTCTGACACGCTTCCCGTGGTTTCTAAAGGATGAGCTTATTTGGTATAAAAATGAGGAAATATAGTGTACGGTGATTGATTCTACGAAAAGGTATGCGAAGTCGGGTCTATGGGCGGGATTGCCCTACATCTGACTGCAGTTTTCACCGTCACGAGTTTACGCCCTAGAATACATCCGGCAAGCCCTCAAAGCTGACCAGCTCCATTTTGTTCCTACTAAGAAGGGCTACATCTTAAAGCTTCCTGACCAAATCGGCCCCTTTGTGGTAAACTCTAGATATGCCCTCCCAATTGCCGAAAAAATGTTGCAGAACATGGACCTGAAGTTGGGGGAGAGCTGGGCCTATGACCCATGGGACATCATTTCAAATAAAAGAAAGAGAAACAGGTCTGCGCCCTACGTTCATGAGTCCAGGCCATTTCTGGAATGGAGGGCTAACCTTGAAGTTTGGCCTATGTTTTCGCAGATGGAGACAGACTCGTCTGCTACAGGAGGAGAGGAAGAAGTGAACAAGGGCACAGATGAGCAAGAGGTAGGTACTTCAGGAGCAGCACCACCACCACCCAAGAGGCAGAGGGTGGCCACTAGCGAAGCGGAAGTCATCGGAGAAGGGATAATACTGGAGCCCTTCACGAAATTTGGTCAATTCGATAAGGGCAAGGCGGGTATAACAGTGTTGAGGGACAGTGTCGCCTCCTCCGATTACACTGAAGTCACGCAAGCCATTGTCGAGCCCACTCCATCCAGGACGAGTGAAAGGGAGCGGACAAATAAAACTGTCCGAGACAAATACAGGGCCGAATTAGGGGGATTCGTTGAAATATACCATACCAGGCTCTCCGCTTCTATCAATGCAGACACCGAAAGCCTGGTACTGTCTATGGTGGAGGCCATCCTGGACCCAAATTCGGATGTTCCGAGTTATAAGGTGCTCGAATTGGCTATTGATATGCAGAAGGTACCGGTACAGGATATGACTGACCTGTTCCAAACAGTCTGTGACATGATGAAAGACAAGCTATCACAGATTACCCTCGCATTGAGGAAGACAGAACAGAAATATGAACATCTGAGGGATTCCTTTACAGCAGAACATAATGCTTGTCGTGCCAACGCACATTAGGTGCGTGTTCTCCAGGACCAAATTAAAAATTTGGATGAAGGAGGGAAAGGTTCACAAGCAGCCCTTATAGCTAAGTTGCAGAAAGATATCACAGCTGCTAAGAAACAGGCTCGGATACCGGCTTCGCATCCTGTACAGACTGAGGAATTGGTGCGGGTAGAGGAAGAGAAAAATGAACTGTCTGCTAGGCTTTTCAGGGAAAGAGAAGAGAAGGAAAGGATGGCTAAGAGGATTGGCGAGCTAGAAAGCAGAGCCACGGAGCTACAGACCCGGTGGGATGCGCACAGTTGTCATGCAGCCGAAACATCAATCGGAACTGGTTCAGCGACAGCACGACTATCCACAGCTATGGCTGAGATCGAAGTGTTGGAGAAACAAACATCCACTGCCAAGCAAAAGGTCACAGAGTTGGAGGGCGCCCTGGCTGAAAAGGCCAGAACAATTGAAGGGCTACAAAGGGAAGTTGAGGAAGGAAAAAGGGTCACGGCTGAGCAACATCAAACCATTGCCGAGATGAAGAGTCGAGCAAAGGGGAACCTCACCCTGCTCGAGGCCAGAAGCTTAATCTGGTCGGACATAATCACGGCAGTAACCGAGCAGTGGGAATTCTTGACGATGATAGGGGAGCTCAAGTCCACCCTTCCTTATCTCAATAGAAGGTTGCAGGAGGCAGGGAGTAATCTGTCTAATAGAGCTCAACACGTCGGCGACTACATCTCTTTTCTTTATGCGCTAAGGGCGAATGACTTGGGGAAACATGGCATCCCCAGTCGATTTATGGAAATCAACGAGTGTCAAAAGATCATTGATAAAGAGGAAGCTCGAGTAGCAGCTTCAAGGGTCCTTCAACAGGTGGTTGACAGTGTTGAACAGTTCGACAAGGTATGGGATGAGATCATCACAGTCGGACTCCCTTCCTGTTGGGAACCAAATGCCCCTGCCGTGCTTATGCTCCCAGATCAATACACAGCACGTTTACAAACGGAAAGGGATCGGTCAGACCTCCAAATGGGGAAAGCAACTCAGCTCAAGGCCACTACCATTGTCACAGTCCTCAAAAAGGAGTTTAGTCTCCTTCACATGATCAGATATCGGCTCCCAACTGAGGCAAATATTCACACTCTCGGCGAAGTGTTTATCAGAGTGGAGAAGCTCTCAGCAATGCCAGAACCAACCTCCGATAGCCAGCAGAGACTGACACAGTTCATGAGTCAGCATACCAGTTCCTCTGCCAACGTGCCTCCTCCAGCATCTGCAACGGCTTCTACTCAGCTGCACCCATGACATTTCAGTTTACTCATGATATGGCCTAAACGGCCTTTTTACTTTCATTTAGTTTATGTTTTTCAAATTTCCGAGTGGGTTGTTTTTCCCCCACTCTTGCATTTTTACTTTTTACATCAAACATTGGTCTCAGTTTCTGTTTTGAAATTGGCCCGGGGCCTGTTTATGCATGATGAGAGGGCTGTTTCCCCATCATGAAATTTTGTTGTTATGATAATGAATTTTAACAAATTTTGTTCATGCGAAGAAGATATTTCCCCGAAATATCTTCTCGCTGAAAGAAAAAGGAATCCTATATAAGACAGAGAAAAGAAGAAAGACGAGGTTCCAATTCTTCAGAAGAAATTGACGGTGTAAAGATTTTCTGTGTGTGTTTTTGCAAAGACTCAAATGCTAATGTGAAGAACCCGTAGGGTTTCAATGATAAGGAGTTACACTTTAAAGAGGATTCTGGACTTGTTTTATGGTAGTGTGTGATTTCCTCCTGTTTATTGCAATGTTGTTGTTCATTTCATTTACATCCATGTCTCTGGTGTTATATTCTAGAATGCGAGTGTCCCGTTGTTTTTGATATAAATTTATCTCTCCGATACTTATATCATTAGCTCCCTGGTACTTTAAAAATGGCTCAGGTATAATACAGTGTTCCATCTCCAATTCAGACATATTTATGCTATATTGGCTATCGCGAGGTGTTATTGATGAAAGTTGCCTGCATATATGGATTCTTAGTCCTATAAGCCCATCATATGCTGTGAAACTTTTCTTGGTGTTGTCTTCCTGATAGTTAATATCTCCTTTTTCTATACAGCTCATTAGTCATCATTATATATATATCTCTTTTCTGCCATATACCATGAATCCGGCCCTGTTTACTGTGAATTGTCTTAAAGTTGTCTGATACTGCAGTGTTTGAGTACATCATTACATTCGTTCAGTATTACTCTTGAATGCTTCAAACTATCGAAAGTTTTGGTCCCACTCAAGTGTTATTCTCTGTTTGTAAAGAAGCAGTATGAGAGCTTTGTCTTGTTAAATTGATAAAACGTTGTTTTATATCCTATGCTCTCTATACATTACAAGATGTCCTAGGCACTGGTCTATAGCAACTCTAGGCTGTCTCTAGGAGTTACAACACACTAAATAATAACTCATTAATCAACTGAAGAATACACCAGTTAACTATAGTGTATGGACAGTTTCAGTCGAGACCAGTGGAGAGATAGGTGAAAGGGCAAGATAGACTATCAGTCGTGACTATAGTGATGCATTGATTGCATCCAACACTCAGTGGAGATGCAAATGAGGATTGCATAGTCAATGTTGGAGAAATTCGAGTTCATTCAGAGCCATTCTTCAGCAGGGATTGTGCAGTAGAGGCAGGCTAGCAGGTGGTAGAGATTGGTGCATGGATTTTCTAGATCTGGCTTGATTAGTGTGTAGCGATTGTATTGTACTGAGAGCTTGATATGTTCAGATTTGTATGAGGATTGTTACATGATCTCTATGACATATATTATATACAAATAGTTGGGGTTTTCAGCTTCAGGCTTTCCCGTTAAAACAACTATGTTAATGTGTGTGAATTTTTATGGTTTCATGTGTGCATTGAAATTGATTTAATTTCCGCATGTGATGATAAATGGTGGAATAGATTCAGTATTGTGCATGAATTTAAAATAGTGTGTGATCAGGAGAATCTTGGACATATAACACATATTAGTTATATAATTTCTACACCTATCGGAGTGTGCGTCTCTCTTTCACAAGACGTTTTTTCTTTCTGGGACCTCTCCACATCGTTTTAGTTGACCAGTATCTTAGTTTTAGTGTGTGTATGTGGTGATGGGGAAGCACAAGTAGCAGGGTGACTAGGCATTTTATGGATGGCGGATCTCTCAACTTTCATCGAAGACTGCGACATAGTTTTGCTTGATGAGTCTTTTCTTCATGCCATCCAAGTGGCGGAGGAAAATCATAACTCGGGCACAGGTGGTAAGGCACGGGCTCTTTCTCCTTCTCGTCATTCTGGACGGGTTTCGAACATTGGCTCTGTAATTCATTCTTCACAGGGTTCTGAGAAGGTTTTAAAGAATGGGTGGAAGAAGAGTGTTACAAAACCTTTTAAACCCAACACAGAGTGCCTCCTGTTGAGCTTTGGAATGGATTTTCTGTGCGAGAGTGTGGTGGATTTCTCGAAGCGAGCTGTGGTGGGCCACTGGAAATTTGACAAGCACAACGATTGTAACATGATGGATTTTTTGTTGCAGGCCTGGGAGAGGCTGTTGTGTTATGCTCCCAGGGTGAGCAAATTGGAGGCTGGATGGTTATGCTTTCACTTGCAGAAATATGGGGATGCAGGTGAAGTGCTGTGTCGGACGTGTGTGCATGGAAAGTGTTTCCACGCACTACACCGATGGGATCCGAACTTTCATCCATACACCAACGCTCTGATCAACCACATGATATGGGCGAAATTATACGGGCTTCCATTGCATTTTTTGAATCTTAAGGTTCTAACGGCCATTGGAGATTGTATCGGGAAATTCCGTTTTGTCGACCCACGTTGTAATGAGGCATATGAAAAATGGACAGCGTGGGTTCTGGTGGAATTATGATTTTCTGGGGGCTTACCATAACATGTGGATTT
Source organism: Pinus albicaulis (assembly GCA_034641835.2). NCBI lineage: Eukaryota > Viridiplantae > Streptophyta > Pinopsida > Pinales > Pinaceae > Pinus > Pinus albicaulis. Next base: position 899,730,695 of record CM076579.1, read on the forward strand.
GTAGTGGAATGGCGGTATTCATCGACAGAAAATTGACTTCTGGAAAATTCCTTTTCACTGCCACATCTGTCATGAAACCGAGCATCTGATGTGCCAGTGCGCCAGCACAAAGGATTTAGTTGGCCTGACAGGAGCAAGAAGATGGGGCAGAAGGCTTGGGTGGTCAAGTCATATCATCGTCTCCAGACCCCTGATTCGGAGACCATATCACCAGGTAAGATTCTGACTAATCCTATTAATTATCATGGTGAAATGAGGGATCGTCTTTGTTCATCTAGTCCTGTATTGTCTGTCATCCCTCTTCCTTTTAAGTCCGTCTCACAGGTGGGGGAGAAAGGGATTGTTGGTGAGGGTGGGGTCTCACTAGGGGGGGGGGCTGTGTCATCTGGTCTACTCTGGATCATTTGGGGGAAAGGGGGGTATTGTCTCTCTGTGGTATGGGTCAGGGGATTGTTAAATTGGGATCGTCGAGTCTCGATATGAAAGGCCTTGGTCAAGATGTAAGAGAATCGAATATAACCTCGGAGCAGAGTGACCGAGTCTTATTGTCTTTACCATCTTTCACGGGTCTGGGAGTCATGCCGATTTCTGACTGTTCAGATTCACAGGGTGATAAGCTATGCTCCCGGTTATCTATTGGTAATTCTTGTACTCTGAGCGAAAAGTCCCTTGCTGTTTTACCAGATAGTGTCTCATCTGGAAAATTTGTTTTACATGGTGAGATTGATTCCCCACAAAATTTTGTGGGAAGTAATACTGAATGCCTGTTGTTAAACTCGGAGGCAGCTCTTTTACCACTTCCTATTGACATGGGACCCTCTTCACCCACCATACTGATCAGTCCATCTTCACAGTCAAATGTAACTGTCATGCGGGGGAGTGAACGAAAGAAGAGGAAGAAAAAATTGGCTTTTGTATCAGGTTTGCATGGCATTTCTGCAGAGATTTATTTTCGTGATATCCCTGTCTCATTAGCCATTGGAAGGGTCCTTGGAGCACTGACCCATGCTTCCGAGGTTCCTCCATGAAGATTGTATCACTCAATCTTAGGGGTTTGGGGGGACGAGGGAAATTTTTATCGTTGAAGAATTTTATTTTTGAGTCAAAACCTTCTTTAGTTCTTATTCAAGAAACTATGAAGACTGATGAATGTTCTATTGATTTTTTTTCGAAATATGTTACCAGAGTGGCATATCACGGCTTTAAGCGCAAACGAACACTCTGGGGGCCTTACTGCTATGTGGGATCCGCGATGGTCTACTTTGAATGCTTATGGTTTTGATGGGGGTATCTTGCTTACTAGTTTTAGTAGGGGTTTCAGCCAATGTCTTCATGTGCTCAATGTATATGCCCCATATAATGGTAAGCTTTTTTTCTGGAGGAATATGGAACGATGTGGTTTCCTTTCTTTGCGAAATTCTATTATTGCTGAGGATTTCAATGTGGCTTTTCATGCATATGAGAGTTGGGGAGAGAAGGGAAGGGAAGACCCTTATGCTACTGATATTAGTGACATCTTCGAACAAGCCAAATTGATTGATGTCAAGATGACTAAGAATGCTCCTACTTGGTTCAATGGCCGCAAAGGTAAATATTTTATAGGAAAGAGAATCGACCGCTTTGTGATTAGCTTTGATCTCATTCTTTTGATGGGGGATGTTATTGCTTCGAGCTAAGATCTGATTATATCAGATCATAGGACGATCACCTTAGAATGGAATTTTGAAAAAAATCCGAGAGGTTTACCTTTCAAATTCAATATAATTTTCTAGGCTGGAAGATGAGGGTTTTAACAAGTTAATAAAATAGTTTCTTAAAAATAATCTGAGAAATGAGGGAGTCACAACAATGGAATATCTTACTAAAACCATGAGGGACTTAAAGAAGATGGTTCATCAGTGGGGGAGAGGTAAAAAAAAATAAACAAATGACAGAATCAGGATTATTAAGCTGGAAAGAGCTAAGATATTAAACGAAGTGATGGAGGGGTGGCAGATTGAAGATTACTGGGAAAAGTTAAAGGAGCTAGAGGAAAAATATAAAATTTACCTGCACAGGAAGGAGATGACGCGGCGGCTGAAAAGTCGGGACATATGGCTGAATGCAGATGATAAATGTAGAAATTATATGCACTAAGCATGCATATGTCCTTGATTCACCTGATCTCACACTATTTAAATTTATGAAAAATACTGAATCAATTCCACTTGTTAATATTTTGCAGAAAAATTAATTGCACACACATGTGAAGCATAAACAAAAATAATCAATCACACATAACACAGTTTTTAACCGGGAAAGCCTGAAGCTGAAAACCCCAACTATATATTATGTATCATGGAATCATATGACAATCCTCATACAAAGCTTATCAAGCTCTCAGTACAATACAATCATCATACTCTAATCAGGACCAATCTTGCAAATCCATGCACTGATCTTTGCCTCCTGCTAGCCTGCCTCCACTGCGCAATCCCTGCTGAAGAATAGCTCTGAATGAATTCGAATTACCCTTGCCTTGACTGCACAAATCCTCATTGGCAACTCCAATGTGTGTGTGATGCAATCAATGGATCACTATAGTCACAACATATAGTCCATCTTTCCCTTTCACCTATCTCTCCACTGGGTCTCCAGTGAAACTGTGATGCACTGTAGTTAACTGCTGTATTGTTCAATTGATTAATGAGTTATTATTTATGAATTAATTAAATAATTAATTCACTCCACTCTCACTAGTGTATCATTCAGTTAGACTAGATACAACTAGCTCAACTGAGTCTAACTGAGTTAAACTAAATGCAACTCCATAACTACTTCTTCCAACTATGTCATAACTCTGCCACTTGAGTTCTAACTGAGCCCTCCATGAATTAGCTCCAGTAAACCCTTGGGAATTGCGTAATTCCCTCAGTCCACTGATGTGCCACATCTATGCACTAAACTGAAGTGCTCCAAGAGAATAAGTTGTTGGTTAGTGTCTGATTATTATTAAGAGCTAATAATAATCGACATGCATCTATTTTTAGATCAACGATCTCTAAATAGACTTCGCCCAATATTGTAAAAACATAATTTCATATATTTTTCCAACTTGATCAACCATCCACAAATAACATCCTGCAACTTCTGAAATATGATCATCATGTCTAAAAATAGACATAGTCTAAAAATAGACTTGCGCCAAAAATAGCTGACAAATACCTTGCTGAAGGCGACTCTTTTCACTAAGCTCATCATCTTTGCTGAATCTCAACACTCCCTCTCAACAAGATATGATTGGAGTGATTTTCAATTCGATCTCGCCTCTATGGTATTCGAATTTTCTCCTGGTGAGCACTTTCGTTAGAATATCTGCATCCTAATCCTCCGCAAGAATGTACTAAAGCAACATGATCTTCCGCTGCACACAATCTCTGATATGATGATACTGGATATCAATATGTTTAGATCTATCATGAAACACAAGATTAACCGAGAGTTTAATGCAACTCTTATTATCACAACGTATCACTGGGGGATCTAAATGTGAACCAAACAAACCAACCAAGATCTTCCTCATCCAGATAGCCTCACATGCAGCTTGACTTGCTGCCATGTATTCTGCTTCCGCTGAACTAAGTGCCGCAGATCTTTGTTTCCTGCTGTACCAAGAAACTATCATAGATCCAATATTGAAAATCCCTCCTGATGTGCTCTTTCTGTCTGTTGGGCTTCCTGCCCAATCTGCATTCGTGAAGCCATGCAACTTCACCTCATCCGTTTGTCTGTACCATAAACCATACTCAAATGCCCCTGAGATATCTCAGGACATGCTTGCCTGCCTTCCAAAAGAGCTTGGTAGGCTTAACCATCGCTTGTGGAGTTGGTTCACCGCATAGCATATGTCTGGTCTTGTATTGAATAAATACATGAGCGAACCCACCAAATGTCGATAAACAGTGGCATCCACTACCTCTACCGATGTAGCATCCTCTTTCTTCCAATTTCCTGGAATAGGAGTGTCGATAGGCTTGCAACCTTGCATGTGAAACTTCTCCAGTATCTCCCGGGAATGCTTGCCTTGAGACAAAAACAATTCACCTTCCCGCTGCCATATTTCCAATCCAAGGAAATAATGAAGGAGGCCCAAATCCTTCATCTCAAACTCCTTTGCAAGATCTGCCTTGCATGAGTGTATCAACTGCTCATCACCTGTTAGTATTAAATCATCAACATAAAGTACAATGATTAAAATCTTACCCTCAACCACAATCTGGTACAGGTTTGCATCCACCTCACTCTTGGTGAAGCCAAGTCCAGTGAAATAGCTATCGATCCGAGTGTACCAAGAACGGGGTGCTTGTTTCAGCCCATACAACGCTCTTTTGAGCTTGCACACATGCGACTCACTGCTGAAGATCTCAAATCCTTTAGGCTGCTCAATGTACACCTCTTCCTCAATGATCCCATTAAGGAACGCCATCTTCACATCCATTTGATGAATGTGCCAACCCATCTACGCTGAGAGAGCAAGGATGGTCCGTATGGAAGAATATCGTGCGACAGGTGCAAAGGTTTCTTCATAGTCAATCCCCTCGATATGTGAGAATCCCCGGGCAACAAATATTGCCTTATACTTCTCAACACTCCCATCAGCAGCTTTCTTTACCTTGTGGATCCATCTTGATCCTACAACTGATTTTCCCACCGGCCTTGGAACAATCTCCCAAGCACTGTTTTTGACAATGGAGTCATACTCCTCCACCATGGCATCTACCCATGTGGGCCCCTGCACTGCTTCTTCAAAATAAGATGGCTTTATCATGATACACTTACTCATAAGAGCCATGTATCCAGTAAATCAGTCAGGTGACTGTCTCTATCTGCGCTGTGATGTAGGGACTCCTACATTCTGTGCAACATCAAGCTTCAGTCTCTCAGCTTTTGTGGTACGCTTTCTACTTTGTCTGATGTTTGGTTCTGCATGAGTGGACTCCTCCACTCCATGAATCTCTTCCAGTGGCTGATCCACATCTAAAGGCTCATCGTTGGGAACAAGAAGTTCCTCCTCTGCATGCAAGTGGAGCTCCCTCTCAAGTGACAACTTCATGGATTTCACCTCATTGAATTTTATATCTCGTCGCACAACAGTCATCCGACTGTCTGGAAAATACACACGATAATTATGGGGTGTTTCTGTGTACCCCATCTCCTATGCCATAATTCGCCCTCATCCCGGCTCACCACTTCTTCTGCTTTGCCCACCATTGCAGCACAGCCATCTACCTCCAGCTTGTAGAGATTCTTAATTCGAACCCCTATCTTCTTGGTTTAACCCGTTGTTTTATGTCGAAGGAAGGATTTTCCCTCACTGAAAACAACATCATAACCCTTTTCTTCTAGCATTGTGACTGAGACCAAGTTCTTCTTCAGACCTGGAACATGCATGAAATTCTTCAACAAGAATGGATTACCAGACTCCCTCTCAAAGGTAATGGTCCTAATGGAAGTCACATTGTACCGACCATCATCGCCCATCTTTATATGCATCTGGAGGTCCTTCTCCTCCAAGTCACTAAACAACTCTTTGTTTCCTGTCATATGGAAAGATGCACCACTATCAAGATAGCACACCGATCCCATACATCTTGAAACAAAGCATGCGATCAAGGAGAAATCAAGATCAAATTGTGAGGCTAAAGCCTCTCCAGCTGCAGATCTAGCAGCCTCCTTGCTCTTCTTCTTCTGTGGGCAGTTAGTGGCGAAATGTCCATGTTCGTGACAGTGAAAACACTTCACTTTGGAAAAATCCTGCTTCTTGCCTTTAGCATAAGATTTTGAAGGATGTTTATTCCCCTTCCCTTTCCTTGCTTTGGTAGCCAAAGAGCAATTCTCTTCATCTTCATTCTTTGATGAAGATCCATCCTTGGTACCTCGCCTTATCTCCGCCTGCACAAGATCCGACCAAAGTCGCTCCCATCCCGGCAGTTTCTCCCGTCCATTGACAGAGTCTTCATAGGTATGCCAAATCTTCGGAAGCCCAAGGAGAGCCAAGCTCACCAAGTATTCTTCATCAACAATAACCCCCACACTTCCTTGTTCATCCTTGCAGTGGACAAACTTTGTGAGGTATTTTGGAATACTGTCGCCCTTCTGCATTTTTATTTTTCTGAGCTTGTCTTTAAGGACCAACTTCCTCTAGTCACTTCTGCTTTGGAATAAGTCTGTCAAAGCCTTCCACATTAATAATGGAGTGGATTTCCCGTGAAGGCTAGAAATGATATGGTCCTTCACATCTTCCAACAGAATTCTCCTCGTCTTTTCTGTGTTCTTTTTCCATGCGTCAAGTAATGCAACATCACTAGATCTCAGCTTAGGGACATCGCTATCGATGAACTCCTTCAGCCCATTATCCTCTAGCACCGCCTCCATACTGTCCTTCCAAGCTATGTTATTCGAGCTCCCATCAAGGGCATACTCCAATCACAACCCATTGAAATAAATTTCAATGTATACTCAACTTCTGCACCAAGAATCTTCTGTAGCAAATTCGAATTTTCCACCAGCACAAACTCACTTCACAATTGAAATATTCAATCAACAATGCTCCTATACCATGTAGAAATTATATGCACTAAGCATGCATATGTCCTTGAGTCACCCGATCTCACACTATTTAACTTTATGCAAAATACTGAATCAATTCCACTTGTTAATCTTTTGCGGAAAAATAAATTGCACACACATGTGAAGCATAAACAAAAATAATCAATCACACATAACATAGTTTTTAATCAGGAAATCCTGAAGCTGAAAAACCCAACTATATATTATGTATCATGGAATCATATGACAATGCTCATACAAAACTTATCAAGCTCTCAGTACAGTACAATCGTCATACACTAATCAGGACCAATCTTGAAAATCCATGCATCGATCTTTGCCTCCTGCTAGCCTGCCTCCACTGCATAATCCCTACTGAAGAATAGCTCTGAATGAATTCAAATTACCCTTGCCTTGACTACGCAATCCTCATTGGCAACTCCAATGTGTGTGTGATGCAATCAATGGATCACTATAGTCACAACATATAGTCCATCTTGCCCTTTCACCTATCTCTCCACTGGGTCTCCAGTGAACTTCCATGCACTGTAGTTAACTGCTGTATTGTTCAGTTGATTGATTAGTTATTATTTATGAATTAATTAACTAATTAATTCACTCCACTCTCACTAGTGAATCATTCAGTTAGACTAGATACAACCAGCTCAACTAAGTCTAACTGAGTTAAACTAAATACAACTCCATAACTACTTCTTCCAACTGTGTCATAACTCTGCCACTTGAGTTCTAACTAAGTCCTCCATGCATTAGCTCCAGTAAACCCTTGAGAATTGCGTAATTCCCTCAGTGCACTGATGTGGCACATCAGTGCACTGAACTGAAGTGCTCCAAGAGAATAAGTTGTTGTTTAGTGTCTGATTATTATTAAGAGCTAATAATAATCGACATGCATCTATTTTTAGATCAGTGATCTATAAATAGACTTCACCCAATATTTTAAAAATATAATTTCATCTATTTTTCCAACTTGATCAACCATCCACAAATAGCATCCTGCAACTTCTGAAATATGATCATCATGTCTAAAAATAGACTTGCGCCAAAAATAGCTTGCGGGCCCACTTAGTGAAGGCGACTCTTTTCACTAAGCTCATCATCTTGTTGAATCTCAACAATAAAAATACTAAATTATTTCATAAAGTTGCATCAGGCTACCGAAAGGAAAATAATATCTGGGAAATCGATGATGGGAAAGTCACAGTACACTCAACAGAAGATGTAAAGAAGGCGGCTGTGGGATATTATGGCAACTTGTACAAAGGAAGGGGAGAACAAGTTACTGATGCTCAGATGAAGATGCTACAAAAATACCCTGTCATGTTTGATTCTAAGGCTTTACAAAGTTTTAAGAAGGAGGTTACTGCACAGGAGGTTACTGTGGTTTTAAAATCATTTAAATCTGAAAAAAGCCCATGTGCAGACGGTTGGCCGCCGAAGTTCTATATTCATTTTCTGGAGGACTTTATTTTGGAGCTGACTGAAATGGTGGAGGAAGTTCGGAAAAGGGGGAAGATACATGGTGCCATCAAATCCACTTTCATAGCTTTAATTCCTAAGAAGAAAGGGATGAAGACTTTTAATGATTATAGACCAATCTCATTGTGTAATACGCTTTACAAAGTAATCTCAAAGGTTATTGCTGAAAGAATCAAAGGTGTTATTTCCAAGTATATATCGATGGAACAATCTGGGTTTTTAAAGTAGAGGAGCATACATGATGCAGTCGGGGCAACACAAGAGATTATACATACCATCCAATCTAGAAAGTTGAAAGCTGGTGTGCTGAAAATTGATCTAAATAAGGCCTATGACCGTATGGATTGGGTCTTTATTAGAATGGTTTTATATAAAATTGGTCTTGATAGGGATGCAGTGGAGTGGGTGATGGGCTGTATTACAAACATCTCTATGGCGATAATAATTAATGGATCAACATTTGAGTTTTTCCATCCGAGTAGGGGGCTACGTCAGGGATGTGCCCTTTCTCCACTGTTATTTATCTTAATGATGGATGCGATGAGCTTGAAACTCAAAGCAGCTGTGGATGAAGGTTTATTTCATGGGATCAACATTGGCTCTAATCTGAAAGCTTCTCATAGCCTCTTTGTGGATGACATACTTATTTTCGGTATGTTACGGAGAACTTGTTGGTATAACTTTAATGTCATTTTTCAGGTTTTTTGCAAGGCTATAGGTATGCTGATCAGTGAAGGTAAATCTTGCTTTTATTATATGGGTAATGAGGAAGAGGATCTTTGTTATATCATATCTCTGTTCAAATGTGGAAGATCACCTCTTCCGGGGGTTTGATTTATTTGGGTTTCAGGATGAAACAAAGTATTTATACAGTCGAGGATTAGAGATGGATTTTGGAGAAGTACAAAAAAAACTGAATCTGTGGATTTCTAAATGGATTTCAAGAGGTGGTAGGTTGATTCTAACACAAGCTGTTTTCCAACAATTGTCGGTTCACTGGGCACACTTATACATTTTTCCTCACAGGATTTTAAAAGATATTAAGAAGATCATGGCACGTTTTATTTGGGGAGGAGGAGTTGAAAAGAGACACATACATTTAGCAGGGTGGGATTCAATTGATATTCCAAAATAAAAAGGAGGTTGGGGAATCATGGATATGGAAATCTTTGGAAAATCTCTCCTTTCAAAATCTATGTGGAGATGCCTTAATTTCAATGGAAAATGGCAGGAGATCATCAGGGAAAAAATATTTGGGCCAGGAAAAGATGGCAGACTTATTCATCATGGGGTGGACCTCGCACAGAAAAAAATCAAACATATGGAGGGGTTTCGGTTGTATATGGCTTGTTCTTATAAAAAATCTGAAATGGTTTTTCGGTGATGGACGAAAGATTTTAATTGGAAGTAGTTATATGCTGGGAAATGATGCTCATAATCATATAAATGGGGACCTGGTACATGCTCTTAATCAAGGTGGAATTTTTTACATTAATCAGACATCGATGGATGGGAAAATGAGACTCTGATCTGGAAAAATTACAGGAATATTGGACTGAATTCAAAACTGGAAGAGGCGTGGAATAATCTAAAGAATGCCTTTAGACATATGGGCCCGTGTATAAACAGGGAGGGCGACAGACTAATATGGAGGGATAAAACTGTTGTGAATGGGTCACAAGTAAAAGAAATTTATATGGCACTTATGGACTTGAAATTAAACCATGGCGCTGATTGTTGGTTTAAGGTAATCTGGAAGGTAAATGTAAAAATTAAAATGATTATCTTTCTCTGGGTAGTGTGGAGAGATAAGAATCTGACTTGGAGAAATTTATAAAGAAAGGGATGGGAGGGTCCGGGTTACTGTATTTTATGCGGCATAGAAAATGAAGATAATATTCATCTCTTTTTTCATTGCTGTTTTGCCAAGAAAACTCTTGATCTACTGTGTAAAATTTGGAATTTTACTGTACCTGCTCTTTCGAATACTATGGAATGTATTGAATGGTGGTTCATAAGAGGCAAATTTTTTCGTGCTATTCCTATTCTGTTTCATGGGGTCATATGGTGTAATAGAAACAAATTTTTTTTTGAAGGTAGATCATGTTCTCCAGAAAGGACGACTCAACCGATCTATATTTATTGCGAGAGACATAAGTCACAACAAAAGATATCCATGGACTTATCAAGAAGACTGAGACCACATGAAGTTCATTTCCCAGCTGGATATTTTGATGGAGCCGCGCAAAACTCAATCTGTGGATGTGGGGTATGGCTTATGCTAACACCCTCATGTCATTATAAACTCTATTGGAATGGTGGTTACGGTTCGAATACGAGGGCGGAATGCATAGCTTTATGGGTGGCATCTCATCTTTTTGTGGATAGATTATGGGATTTTGGGGATTCAAAGATCCTCATTGATCATATGAACAAAAAATCCAATCTAAATCCTGGTTTGGTCACTCATTGGATCGAGCACATCCATGTTTTGAAAAATATTTTTCTTTCATATCGTTTTGCCATGTCTACAGGGAGAAAAATGAGGAAGCTGATCGTTTATCAAAAAGAGGTTTGGAGGGCACCTTTGGGTATATGAATTACGAATTCATAAATGCACATGGAACTGGTGTAGAGGGAGTGATCAACTTAGTATAATTACTGTTTTTTTACTTCTTAATGCTGACTTGTTATTTTTGTTTTACATGACGGACTAGAAGGGTGGAATTATCTTGTTTTTTGTTATCTTTCGAACATTTTTCCCTCTCCTTTTTTAATTCTGATCTTTGTAATATAAGAAATTTCGAAGGGACTGTATTAAGTTATGGCTTTTGTTCTTGATGACTGGAAAGCACTGTCCCAGTATTTGTTTACAATTTTACAAGAACACGGTTTAGAATGACTGGAAAGAACATGGTATTGCATACTTTTGTTTTGAAGATTTGTTTTAACCATATGTAAGGTTTTGTATCATTGGTATGTTCACAAATTGTGTCTAAGGATAGAATATGTATTATATGGAAGTTTTTTCCATATAGTTTTGCTCTGGTACATAATATAAACCATATGTATTTTCATGCTTGAAAAAATTCTTTATTTTGAGACCTAATCGCTTTATATCTGAATGGCCAAGGGCCAAATCTGGGGCGTCTAATTTGACACTTTTGAGGAATTTTATAACGAATTGGAGGTCTCTCTGCACTAGGAATCCGTCCAACCTGGCCTTGGATTAGTTTTTTTATTTTACTTGCTTGATGTGTACCATGTTACAGTGATTGATCTAAGCTTCAATCTTTTCACTAAGCAATGACTTCCAACACATTCTTATATATATATATAAATATATATACACACACACACACACACACACACACACACACACAAAATTTCCTACCAGAATGTTGATGGATGACTCACCTTAAGAAAATGATCTAGTTGTCATTCATGCATATTTCATAAACCACCTGTAGCTCCTCTTTGCTCCATTGCTTCGAAATTCTACATTTTTGTATTTTTGTCTTTTGGAAAAGGAGGACCATGTTTTTCTGTTCTTATTTTTAAATCCCTTTATTGTTTATTTATTTCTGCTACCCAGTTCTTTGCTGTTCCAGGAGACAGAAAAAATAATTATTTAAACAAGGGTTATATAGTAGTTATGGTCTGCTATTTAGTTTAAATGTAATTAAATCAAAGTAAAAATATCCAATTTAAGTTAGTATTAAGATTTAGAATTAGATCAATTTAGATTCCATTGATTGGTAAATTGAGATATTGGATATTTGTAATCAAACATTATTTACCTTGTTTGACCAAAGTAATAGGTGGTCAATTTATTACATATGCCTAATACCTGTAGCTATAGACATTTTTTTGCCATACTGTTATAGGCTTTAAAATTAAATCGGAAATGCTTTCTAAAATGTGATCATGCAATTTATAAAAATAATATACAACATTTTTTTTAATGAAAGTTTGTTTGCAATAGGGTCATAGACTTTAAAACCATATTAGAAATGTTTTTAGAATGTGATCATGTAGTTTTGTTTTACATTATATTATATGACCTTTTCTTATTTAAAAAAAATTGTGTTCCATTTTATTTTATTTAATGATATAAATTTTAAATTTATAAAATTTTAATATAATAAATAATAAATTAATTTATATAATTAAAAAAACAATAAATAATTAATTATAAATAATATAAAACATTTTCTTATTAATAAAATTTAAATCAATTAAATAATGTAAGAAAATAGTGTTAATAAAATTAAATCAATCAAAATAATTTTAATTGACAATATTGTAATATAATGAAAGTTTTTTTGGTCTCTTTGGTCAGTAATGATCGATGGAATTACAATAATATGAATAATTGTTGAGTGTCCAACTACATAGAATATAATGAAATATTTAAAAACAAATTGGAAATATTTTTTAAAATTTGACAATGCAATCTTGCTCTTATAAAAAAATTATAACAATATAAATTTTAATAGTATAATTTTTTTTAATATAATATATATTAAATTAATTTATATAATTTTAAAAAATAATAATTTAATAATTGAACAAATATTTTTTACTAATAAAATTAGATCAATTAAAATAATGTTAATTCAACTTAATATTGTATTTAATTAAAAAGAAAATTAAAAAATATATATTTAAATGTATTTTTTTTGGATCTATAAGAAGGTTTTAACCTAAAATCTCAAGGAACATAGTACTTTATTATCAATGCAATCATCAATTTTAAAATAATTATAAAAAATAATTTTAAAATAAATAATTATTAAGTTGATAAAAGTTTTTATTAAATACTATAAAAAATAAAAATTAAATTTATATTTTAAAATTTACACAAAATTTACATTTAATTTTTTATTAAATGACATCAAAATAAAATAATAAATCAACTAACTTGACAATATCATATATTCCCGGGGTTTCAAACTACATGACCATAGCATCGAGATGTGTCAGAGAGGGATTTGCTAAATATGCTGAACTTCCATCAAAGAAAATATTCATAGAAAACAACGTTTTGATTAGATTACTAGATATACGGATTGGCGTGTACAAAAGGTCTGAGAGATTCGTCTAAGTCCGAGTCTTCGTGTAATGATGCTTGTCACGAGTGCAACAAAAAATTAAAAGTAATACAACCCGTGGACTGTATGATAAGTTTGAGCAATCCATCCATGCATTGTAGTTGCAGACAAACAAATGTTTGAAGACCAGAGTACCAGAGTACCTTTCCTTTCCCCACGATTTTGTATAGCTCCCAAGGAGAGAAAAGTTCATATGATTTGACAATATACAAATTACAAGGCATGTTTCAATAAGATTTTTAAAATTACAATCAATAGCATTATAAATAAATGATAATTTTTTTGGTAATAAATAAAATATTAATTTCAAAAGTTTTACTTTGTAAAATTGAAAATTATTTATTTTATTTGACTAAACTAATAGGTGGTCAACTTTTTACCAAATAAATAATGCTTGCTATGGCATACATAATAGGGTTTTCGGCCACTTGCTTTCGAAGGCATGTTATTCAATATATTTTTAATGACGTTGTCTACCGAGGCTACAAATTTGTTAGGAAAGTTATTTTTTGCTAATCTGGTGATTTTTTTTTCAAAAAAATTGATTATAGGAGTGTTTGAATCACTTTTTTGATGGTGGAAATAGATTCAACACCATCAAAAACCCCCATGACCCAAAATCCTGAAGTTTGACAGCTGTATCCTAGATTTCCAATTTTTTTTTGGCAAAACTAATACTAGAATTTCCACTATTTTTAGGGCAAATTTGTGGTTTCTTAAAACTACTCTATTTTTAATTTTTTATGTTCAGAGTAGCCTAATTATTCGACGTTTCACCCTTTGGTTTATGTACCCTCCTCTTGTCGGGGAACGTCCTCCGACAACTTCAACTTTCTCTGTGACACTGCGTCATGTTCCGTTGAGGTCTCGGGTCCCACCGTTTGCCACTATCCGTTGTTTTACACCCATCCACCATCATCCATGCCATGAATCCATTGCATTCAACACCATTGAATTCAATTTGAAATTTGAAATAGTGGCGGGATTTGAAATTTGAATCTCGTCATTCCCCTACACCATCTCGTATGTTCCATTTCAAAGTTGTTGCTGTTGTGGGTGTTTTGTTGCAGACATGTGAGGATACATCATTGTAGCAACCAATGCAGATTTCTCAATGGGATTAGTTTGGACAATCTTTTTTCTATAAGGTTCTCTACTATGACGAAAGAGGAATGGTCTCATATGAATGGAAAACATGAAATTTAAGGCTGACCCTTCCTTTGGTGGAATTCAAATTGGGATCCCCATGTTACAGGTCACCCACTAACATGAAATATCCTTTAACACATGAATATTCAATCCACCATTTTTTTCTAATGATAAAATATTCGAATCACCCAATCGACTTTTAATACTCTTTTGGGTGAGGAAAGACTAAAGGATACCTAAAACAAACATATGATAAAGTTGGTGCAGGTTATACACAAACATCTTGGATGCCAAATATTATAACTGATTACTATATTCCGAAAGATAATTTTGGTGAACTCTATGAAGTTGGGGAATATAGATTGGATGTCAAGGCCCATTCAACTACTCAATGAGAAGCATATTAATGTTGCTCAAATCATATGAATTAAATATCATTTTTTCATTCTAATTAAATATGAATTTCCTTGTTCTAATTTCCTCATTCATATAAATTAAATATAATTGAGTTATAATTTGTATATGGTGAGGTACATTTTTTGGAGTTTGTTTTTTAATTCAATAGGTTTGCATAAATTAAACAATTCAAATAACCAACACAAGACATTTACAGTGTTAAATTCTATGTAAATGAGTAGTAGAAATCAAATCAATTATGTGCATAGGTTTTTATTCGTAGTGGAAGGGTTTTTATTTATTTATTTATGTGCATTTCATTTCATGTGTTTGGCTTTCCATTCCTATTCGATTTTTATTTTTATTTTTTTATAGACATTTCATTGAACAATTGATTTTCCAATACATATATTAGGAATTAGAAATTCTGGTAAATGTATGGCATAATGAGGATTCTCGCTGAGCAAGAAATTTTCAGGAAACCTTGACTTCAGTGTGAATGTTGTTGTTCAGAGAGTTTGAGAGGTTAGTGTAACGAGTTTTCTGGAGGTCCCACTATGTTGTTGTCCAGAGAATTGTTGCAACACAACTCTAGGTGTTTGTTGAAACTGCATTGCAACAACTCCATGTTGTAGTGGTGAAAACTCTCTTCTACTTTGCCGTAACTCAGTAGTGGAAACTCCAACTTTGCGGCTACTCAATAGTGGCAAATCTCCTATACTTTGTGGCAACCCCTTTGTAGTTTGTTTTAGCCTTGTTGCTAAAACATAGTATTGTATATTAAAATTGATAATTATAGAAACTCTTTATAATATATGTATAAGCTCCTTTTAATTCTTTTAATATAAAATATGTCTAGAATTTCATGAATAATTTCGAAAATGTTATTATATTTTATAATACAACATTTTTATGATATTCATCATTATACTTATTTTTCATTATTGCAATAAAAAATAACATGAAAGTTTCATTAAGATTTTTTTACTCTTTTATGAAAGTTAATCATAATACATAATTTATTCATTAAAAAAATTGAGTTAAAAATTAAAATTTTTAAAAATAGAAATTTTCATCATTGAAATAAAAAATAACATGAAAGTTTCATCAAGATTTTTTTACTGCTTTTTTAAATTTAACCAAAATAAATAATTTATTCATTAAAAAAAATAGTGTTAATTTTTTTTTTTTTAAATTTTCATTAATAAACTATTGAAATTGTTAATTGGTTTCTTCATACTATTGTTATCTTTATGTTATATTCTTTGTACAATTAGTTCTATGCATGCAACAAGGGACCCATAACACACACTAATTATGCATAGAAGGGTAAAAATATTTCACATTGAATTCACCACTTTCGCATTGAATTCTTTTCGCTCCAAAGCTCTAACAACCATCCTTCCAGGACAATATGTCCAAATGGCTGCAAGAATCCCCATCAGGTAATGAAATAATTATGCATAAGTTTTACAACCAATTAATATACCTCAGGGCTTTCTTGAAATAGTGGAATAAGCAAGAATTTGAGAATCTTTTTATTGAAGAAATATTTCACAACACAATGGAACAATATTCAACAAAGAGTAATTCCTAAAAGAAAAGTAGTGAAAACCCTTAAATATTTTGCTCATATTAATAAAGTTTTTTTGGATGTTTTGCTATGTAATCTAATTCCAAAAATTTCTAATTTGGATATATTGTTGCACTTGATTATTCAATCTCTTTGATAAATAATGATCCACGAAGGACCTATTGTCAATCTATTTGAATTTTATGCACCTAAAGAAGAATCAAGATAAACTAAGAGCGACTCAATATGACTTCAGTTTAAATTTTTTCTATGTAATATTAAATGAAAAGTTTAAAGTATTCATAAACTTGTGTCGTTGGCGAAATAAAAATAATAAATGAAAATTTTAATGAAGCTTTCATGTTTGTAAAAGTAGTTCTATGCATAATTGGTGTGTGTTAGGTACAATGAGGGGCCCATAATACACACTAATTATGCATAGAAGGGTAAAAATATTTCACATTGAATTCACCACTTTCACATTGAATTCTTTTGACTCCAACGCCCATCCTTCCAGGACAATATTTCCGAATGGTTGCAGGAAACCCCATTAGGAAATGACACAATTATGCATCATTTTTACAACCAATTAAGATACCTCAAAGATTTTTGAAATAGTGGAATAAGCAAGAATTTGGGGATATGTTTATTGAAAAAAGATTTCAAAACAAAAAATGGAACATGTTCAACAAAGAATAATTATCAAAACGAAAAAGTAGTGAAAACCCTTAAATATTTTGCTCATATTAATAATTTTTTTTTGGATGTTTTTCTAAGTAATTTAATTCTAAAAAATTCTAGTTTGGATATATCTTTGCACTTGACTATTCTATCCCTTTGATAAATAGTGATCCAAGAAAGAACTCATGTCAATCTATTTCACTTTTATGCACCTAAGAAAGAATCAAGATAAACTAAGGGTGGCTTAATATGACTTAGGTCTACATGGTGTCCAAATGATATGTACCTTCGTTTAATTTAAGGTATATGACCAAGTAATTTAAGGTCATACTCTAGGAACAAATGACAATTATATGCTAGATATCACATACAAGAATTCCAATGTCCCATAATGCCATGATTGAGGTCATGCACTTAGAAGTAGCATCTAACCCAATGTCATATATAAAACTAGATACTACACCAATTACACTTTAATCTCTTGCTCATGAGTATATGGCGTTGAAATATTATATCATTCAAATAAAGACCCAACCAACTCCTCCAACAAATCTCACAATTTAATAATATTTTATTTACATTTCTCTTTTTTTGCTAATTTAACTACTCATATATATGTGTGTGTGTGTATATATATATATATATATATATATATATATATAAGTTAGGCTAAGCTATATTAGATCATAAAAGAAACTTTACATAGACATTGGGCTGAGATGGCAAGCGATGCTTAGCCGATCCCAACCTTGCTAGCTTTCAAAATAAAGCAGGTTTGGGGTTGCCTCTTAGGAGGAAACCAACCCCTTAATAGAGTCAAACAGTCATGTTTTACAAAATGTTCCATAATGCATATAAAAACAAAATAGCTAGAGTATGTCCTGAGTTGACAAAAAACATAGATGAACTGAACTACCGCGCAGTCGTGGGGTTCCTTCATTATCCTCTGTTGCAGGGTCCTCCTCCTCGATGAGGCATCCATATTCACACGCAATGGCCTCCTCATCAGCGGTTGGATCGCACGAGGGCTTTGGGGGGGCTGTGCAGATGATTGGAGCAACAAGGTACTTTGCATCTAAAACTTTGGTCCAAAATCCATCCGAATCCATGATCCAAACGTCCATCTCCTCCTCCACTGGCTCGTGAACAGACAACGGCTCAGTTTTTCGAGGAGAGGGCAACTCAGAGTGCGCTATGGTAGAATTCTTGGGGTCTCTTCCGCCCCTCGGTTTCTCTGGAGTTAAGACAATCTCTTCCTGGGTGCAATCAGGCGTTTGAGTAGCCTCCCTATCGTGGCTGCCTAAAGAGGAACTTTCAATGGATTCCAGACGCTGATCTTGACTTAGATGATAGCGCCCTAAGAACTCACCTCTTTGGCTGCCTCTGATGGGGTTTTGACGTTGTCACAGGGCCATGGGGAAACTAACGAGCAGAGGTAGGGAACCCAGGAACAGAGCAGGGAGATACGTAGTTGGAGTACATGCAACAGAGGTTTGTAGCTAGGGGTCGTGCAACAAAGGGTCGTATAGCAGGGGGCGCGCAACGGGGGAGCTCGCCACAGATAGCACACAACGGGGAGGGGCACAGGAGGAGGGGGTTTTAACAGGGAGGCATTTAGACGGGGGGCTCACTGCATGAGGCACACAACAAGGAGGATATCAATGGAAGGATCTCGCTAAAGGAGGGAGTGGGATAGGGGGCGCGTGTCAGGGGGGAGCGCGCAGGGAAGTTGGAGCAACGACGTGATGGCGAGGGGAATAACATAAATGGATCTAGAGTCCAGTTGGAGTAGCGAACAGATGGCAGAATGGGGAGCTTCAGTGCCTTTTGAAGACCTGTGGCATGAGCGCAGATGCATTGAGGGATTGTGGCACGCTCGCAGATGCGATGAGGGACAGCCCAAGTATGATTACATGTGATACAAAGTATGGCAAGAGGTTAGGTGTGACATAGCACCATTATGAATGATTAATGAATTAAATGTCTGCATCAAGTTAGATCTAGTGTTGTAGGGCGTCATTAGCCCGAGCATGGGAGGATATTCCTCGCACGATCGGGGCGTGTCACCTGCATCCGGGGTACTACTCATATATTAATTATTTTACTTTAAAAAGTACATTATTCCTTAGGTATATGTTATGGAATTGAAAATTTTGTTTCCTTTGGTTTCTAATAATAATACATTTTTTTTAGAATATCTATTTAATATGTGATATGTTAGTGTCTAAATACTTCAGTGATCAAATTCACTCTTTCAGGTTTATTTGGTATAAGTCCTTGGTCAAAATTTTATAATTTCAAATAAATTCTCAAATAATTTTTTTTCACTGGATGTTGTCTAGGTCAAATGCTGCTCCCTCCACCCACTCATGATCATCATCAATTTCAAGTTCATGTCATTCATCATTAATCTAGAGTCATAGATCATTCAACATACCCTCATCTAGGTCATGGTCTAGGCTTATTTTTTTTTTTCATCATAATGTCCAATCATGTCATGTGAAGAAGGAAAATAAAATTCATTGTCATTAGTCAAGTCACATTCATTGGGAGTTAGCACAGATAAGTAATAAAACAAAGTCAACTTATCCTTTTTAAGAAGTATGCTACATGGTCAAAAGAGCTCCTCTCTAATGCTCACAACTCTCCATAACCATCCAAAGATTGGAAATTTTCTACGTTTTTTCCTTTCAAGCTCCAAGAAAATATCAAAAGAGTCCGTTCATAATTTCTCAAGTTTGAGAGGCTTCCAAGTCA